>CM036623.1:37927991-38377968 GCA_020746105.1 Trogon surrucura | reverse complement strand
TCTGGGTCTTATGAGCTGAGAGGAGGTGACAGAGATGTATAAAGATACAACTGGGGTGTTAGATACATGGCACATGGAGTATCTGTCATTTCAGGAGAAGCTGTCAGGCTGAAAACTTTGGATGGTTTCTTTCTTTCTTTTTTTTTTTTTTTTAAGTTCAGAGCTTGTGGATATGATTATGACAACTTTCATAAAAGTCCCTTGTACATTTAATGGGGTCTGGTGGGAGGGCTTGGGAGCTCTTGATGTGTCGGAGCTGCTTGTGGGGCACATGGAAGCTAGAGCTGCCCAATGTGGGGCTGCACCCAGAACAGGGGAGCTCAGCTAACAAAAGTAGTCCCCCAGCCCCAGAGCTGTTTCTGAAGCAACAGGTGAACTTTCCTGTGAAAGTATTTCTGAGCACCCACCTTCAGAATGAAATCCTGGTAAATGCCAGCAGCTCTGGAAACCTTGCCAGCTCAAGAGCACTTCTGCAAAACCCTCACCACCACTGGGATTCTAGGAGCCCATTGGGCTGAGTCCTGTCAGAAGTCAATGTGAGCCACTGTTACATACCAAAAATGGGTCTTGTTCCCCTCTGGGCTTCCTCTTGCTGCCCTAGGTTCTGACAGCTGGAAGAGGTGATTAGAGAGGGTCTCAGCAGGCTTCCTCTCTGCCTTGCTGCCAGATCGTGCTCAGCACCTCAGAAATAGCTCTGTTATCAAGAGAAGATGATGACTTGAGTCTAAACCACCCTGTCCTCTGTGAGCAAAGAGCCAGGCTTGAGAAATTAAGGGAATTAATGCCTTCATAAGATTCCTTTTCTTGCCTAGTATCAAGTAAACCAAATACATAATATAAATTGTTGAGGGGCGGAAGATTCTTTGTTTGTTTGTTTGTTTGTTTGTTTGTTTTTACTGGGCTTCAAGTTTTCTGGTAGCAGCAGAAAGGAAGAGTCAGAAAAGGAGTTTGGTCAAGTTTGGGGTGAAAAATTACAACACAGACTCCTACTGTCCTAAGCCATTCAGAGCCGTAAGTGGACTAAACCATGCGAGTGAAGGTTGTGTTTTTAATATGACCATAATTGAAGCAGTGGGCAGTTGTGCACACTGAGAATTCATTTGGAGCTCTTCTACTTAAGTGCCTCAACACAAAATAAAAAGGCCTAACTCTGGGCCCCCAAGAGAGAAAATTCTGGCTTGTACTCTGCCTACATACATTCAAATTAGTGTGTAATGCATCAAGTTTCTTCCTCTCTCTGCCTGTCTCTTTCTCACACACACACACATGCACGCATGCAGCTGAACTCCCACACAAGTTCTGCAGGGAAATTACAGCCTGTTCATGTCACTCCCTTCTTTGTCACTGAAATACTGCCAGGGTCTGGAAAGCGCTCTCCCTATGCAGTACCAAACTTTTTCCAACTCACGTTGGACTAGATGATCTTTCAAGGACCCTTCCAACCCCTTAACATTCTGTGATTCTATGATCTTGCTTTGATAATACATAAATTAGAGTTTTCTATGTAAATCAATGACTTTTTTTTCTTCAAAAAAAATTGTAGCTTTCATGTTGGCAAATCTTTGGGAACTAGGCATGAAGAACCAAACTTTCTGTTGTCAGGTCACATTAACTCCAGGATTTCTCATGGCAAATTGTGTCTTGAATGCTCTGCCTGATTCACAAAAGAAAAAAAAAAAAGCCTTTCTCCCTGTAAAGCATCAGCTCCCATTAAGCAGAAATAAACTACTGCATGCAAAAGATGTGAGAACGTGGATCATGAATAATCAGAACAACTTTAGAAAAATCACCTCAGAGCATAGCAAACAGTAGTAACACACTCAGATTAGTACCTCTGGTCCTCCAAGCCCAATGCAAGTGGTCTCAGTGTTGAAAAGGGGGTAGAGCTCATGGCTTGTTATTGATGGTGGTGAGAGGGATGTTTAATGATGTGAATCTGCAGGAATCCCAGTGGTGGAGGTGAGCAAGGGGCAAGAACAGAGGAATGAGACCTGTGAAACTGGAGAGGTACAGCATCATTCCCAGGTAAACCATATCAGTGGTGACTTGTGAATCTCAGGTATTTTATTCCTCCAACAACCCAGATGAAACTCATGATTTTAGACATGGAAAATACCTGATTACACAATTTTTCTTCACATGAAAATGCAGCATGGTTCTCTCAACTTTTCCTCCAGGACATTTGGGAAGGCACCACCAGAACTTCACCAGAAAGCAAAACTGTAACTGCAAAGAGATCTCAGCAATGCTGTCAGTTCCCTATAGAAAGTATTTCCTTGGCCTTGTAGACTGGAAAATGACATCATTCAAATGTTTGTGTGCAGATGAAAAATGAGAATCAGTTAGTACAGTTCAGACTCACTGCAGCCAAATTAAGTAGAAAATAAAATATTTTAAGAAGCATCCTATGGTAAGTGAATCTGAATTAGCTGCAAACATGGATGATTTTCTTCCAATCAGCAGACCACACAGACTAGCTGCTTTGATTTAATTCCCCCTTTATATCACATGTGTCTTTCCTTTATTTCCTGGCATAGATAGATATGTGATTAAACTATCACTTTTGATATCCCAAAAAGCTGAGGAAAGGAGATTACACTATAAATCATAAAAATCCTCCTTTCCACTTGTTTGTGAGTTTTAGACTGCTTAAAATTTCTTCTCTTGTGATTACAGCAAATTGTAATATAGATAGATGATAAAATGTTATAGGTAATTTTTTAGAGTCCTGGATTTATGAGATCAGTTTATAGGGATAATTTTGACAACAAATGCAAAGTCATTTAGGGCTTTTTACTTGCTATGAAGCTGTTAGATTAAAATAACACTTACATTTTTTATTTCTTTGTGCTAGCAAAGTGAAAAGATGGCATCCCACCGAGCTGGTAATTTTTTGTTTTGCTTTCTTGGGGCAGTTTATTCCCAAATTTAACCTCCATTGGTGTGTCTGCTACAGCTACCCCCAGAATTGTATTCCTTGTGTTGGAGTCCAAGAGCACCGGCAGCACTGGGATGTTGATGGTTATTGAATTAGAGCTCTGGAGATCGGGGGCCACACTTCACAGCAGAGACCTGTGGGCAGAGCGGTGGTGCCTGCAGCTCCACGACACCCCTCCCTCATGCACGTGTGTCCCACGTCCACCGGCTGCAGCGGGGACACGATTTCAGCAAACAGTCCTGTCACGTGGAGAAAGACTTTGCTGTCTGATCCTCTGTAGCTCACAAGGAGTTCATGGAGGATGAACCTGAACATCTGTGCTCTTGGGCCCTGGTCCAAAAGCAAAGATTCGTCCTGAGTTGGGTAGGATTTGAATTGAGTCCTGGAACCAGCTTAGGATGGATCATCAAGCAGACACAGAGTAAATACAAACCAGGCAAATGGGACCCGACACGTACATGAGCCACTTCATCTACTGCTGAATTACAGGCACAGAAAGAAACTCCAATAGCTCTGCTGTGCCTGATTAATCTCACAGGGTGAAATTGTACACCCTTCTTGATTTCCAGGAGTAGCACAGAGTAATGTTGTGGTACATTTGCTCCCAGGTTTCTCACAGTTCTCATCCAAACTGTGAGAGAGATGGGTGTCCAGGTGAGGGGCAGATGCAGTCACGGCATCCTTACCAGGCAGGAAAAGCTCTCAATCAGCCAGTTCAGCTGTAACTGTGGACTAGACACCTTGTGTCCCATGTACAGTCTTAACTGTGGCACCATGAATGAGGAGGAGAAATATGGCATCAGATGGCTGATAATCCAAGAGGAGGAAATCCTTTCTACGATCTATGTGTCAACCAACAGCAGCCAGTAATAAACTGTCAGTGGTTGCTACAAGCTTCCTCCTCCACTCCCCAACAGCTAGTGGGGGCTCTGTATACACTCCATATCCATACACTCCTTTTCTAACCATTTCAGTAAAACTGGGAGTATGGGGTATTTCTGTGGAGGAGCACTGTTCTGACCTGATGACCAGGCACCGGGAGATCAGATGAATATGGTAGAGGGTCCAGGAGAGACATGTATGTGTATACACACATCCCTGCAGTGATGCAGGGCACAGCCTTAGCACTGGAGAGGATAACTGGCATTTCAGCAGCTTGCAGAAAGGCGTGAGAGCACATTCCCAATGAACCATCCAAACTGGATGAATAATTCAAAGGATCATTTATATGGCTCAGTTCACTTGTTTTACCTGTGAGTAAATGTCAAGTAGTTTTTGAGGTGGACTGCAGCTCCAAAGACATTTATACAGTCACTTCTTTAACTCATTTTAACCCTGAAATCCAGGGCCTACTCACAACTGTACAAAAGGCCTGCTGGCTCAGAGCCTTTCTTCCCAAAATTATGATGCAGTCCATTAGTCACTAGAGCTCTGGTTGCAATGGTTATTCAGGCTTTGTTCAATTAGATTCACAAGATAAGTAATCTCAGGAGGCTGTGAGTTCGTATCTTGGTTCAGAACCATTAATAGATTGTAATAACTGGAATTACTGTAATAACTGTGATGCAATTGCAGTTATCAGTATCCTTCCTCTTACATTTCGTTACCCTTGCATCTTGCCATTGGCCAGACCAAGTGGTCTCTGGACAACTCCAGGCCTTGATGGAGATGCAGAGTAAGCACTGGGGCAATGTGTGAAGGCTTCCTAATAGAGGGGTGCACACCCACTCCCTGAGAGCTGAAAACCACCCAGGACGGGACATGGAGGTTTCAAATCTGGCACTTGATTGTCACCATCAGGACTGGACTGCCATAGAGTGGGACTCTGTGGGATAGAGAACGTATCTACCTGTGTACACCAATTTGTACTGAGGAGTCACTTCGATTTGTAGTGAGCACTGAGTGAGAACTGTGCGTTGTTGCACTGGAGTCACTCTCTAATTATAAAACATTACACTTTCTGATACTTGTAGTTATCATTAAATCTATAATCAGCACATTCCCCACATGTTTGAAAATTTGTCCCATGTTAGTACAATATAATTAAAACAGCCCCCGTTTCAACAGTATCTGCATTAAAAAGAAACACCAAAGCGACCATAATAGGTGAAGAGAGGTTAATAATAGGTCATGTGGTTAATCTTCCAGTTACAAGGGCAAACACTAATTACAGGACTGGGAAGGAAAAGGGCAGCCTGATTGCAATGTGATTATGGTGACCTTGTTAAAGAGTAATCCAAGTCGTGATGGGGACCTCAATAAATAAAGATAATACATCCCTTAGCACCTCCCAGTGAATGTCAAACGAATGCTGAGAAGAGCGTTAGCCCGCGCTGCAGGCTGTGCTGTGAGGATGGAGGCTGACCTCTGTTATTCTCCAGCCCCATCTCAGCACAGCAGGTTTGCTGGCTTCTTGTTCTGCTCACTGAGAAAAACAAAAGCCCCAGCTACTGATATCATGCTGACTTCCAAAGGGCTCCGCAGTACAATGTATTACAAATTATAGCGAACTTCAACATGTTTGAGCATTGGAGATCTGGCAGAGCGCCGTGATTTGCCATGTTGTCAATGGCATTGGGGGGAATTCCCAGGGAGCTGCAAAAATAATGTTTACCATCAAAACTGAAAAATGATAGAAACTCAACCTTTTCTTCTCCTGTATTAACATCAAGTATAAACTCTGCTGTGCAGGAAAACATATCCTACAGATTATAACAGTTTCATTATGTCAGCGGAGAAGTTGCTGTCTGTGCTGCAGACTGGTCCGTGGAGAAATTATCAGGCTCCCAAATTTAATTAGGACAGGACTCAGACAGGGAACACAGTGAGGTTAACACAGATGTCTGTATGTCCCATCCTTCTCACATCCTGGAATAAACAGGCATTCAGGGAACAGTATAAGCTGGTACTGGAAGCAAACAGTCCTGCATTACAGACATGAGGCTGCTGCCTGCTAAACACTCATAAAATCGCTTGGGTCATTGGTATGGAAAGTCTTTTGTTATTCGTGATGATTTTGTATGTTAATTGAGGACATGGTTAATATGAAAAGCAGCGTCTCCAGACACATCAGGGTTATATAGAGCAACTTGGTCTGGCAGCTTGTTGGCTGGATGTGAGCAGGGTGAGAGTAATGACTGGAGCTGTTCAAGCTCTCTTCATTTCTGGTTTTAAAAGCTGGGCAAAAATGTCATCTATGTTGGATTTATTTTGGTTTTTAAACTACATTTGCTTTTACCGAATCTATATTTTGTTAAAGAGAAATGTCATGGTAACTGCCACACGCACAAGGAAACCATTCCTCTGGGTTTTGTTATGCCTATAAATAAACTTCTGGCTTAGCTGCACAAAGCCCTGCTCTTGGGTGTCCAGAAGGTAACAGACCATTTCTCCAGCTGCCTGCAGTGCTGATTTGAGAGCTTGCTGTGTTGGGGAGTTTGGAAGACTGCAGGCTAGGGTTTCCAGAAATGAGAGCAGCAGAGCACTGGAACCCTAAAGGTGTGAAGGAAATCTGTGCCAGCTGTTTCTGCGTAGGTGTGTGTATGCAAAAATGCAGAAAGCAATTAAACTTTGACATTTTTCTCTGAGATTCCACTCATGAGGATTTCCCATTTAAAATCAAAATAAACTCTGATTAATTTGTTCCATTCTACCCACCCTACATGTTTTATTGCAGGTGCTGATAGAAAGCAATTTCACAGGGTTCACAGATAACCAAAATAGATTTAGAGCTATTCCACTAGCTCCCATGCTACCTTCTGCAGTGCCAATTACCCACTTTTGAAATGTCCACATGGATGTTAGTGAAAGCCAAAACAAATGTATAAGGGTAGTAATTTTCTATTCATGCCATTTCTTTCTACTGTTAATTATGTCAAGTTAGAAAATCCTGGGAGCAGAAATGTGTTTGAAGAAGAAAGGATCAGAGACCTGGTGATTTTCCATGCATGAATTTTCAGTCCCCTTGTGATGAAAGGTGAGCTACTTTGGGAGGAAGTAGTGAGTTTGGTCCCTAAACCTCCAAATATTCTCAAGATCCAGAACAAGGTCACGATACAGAAACCAAGGAGTGGATGAGACCCCAAAGTCCTGTTTCTTCCGGGTATGTGCAGTCCGGCTCATAAATGCCCCAAACTCTGGATTTGCTCATGTTTGCAGCAGAATAACTCCTGCAAGTTCCTGGGGAGAGGGTCCAGCGAATTCCCAGGAGCCAGGTTGCTGCAGAGGATGGCTGTCACCCTGGGTGAATTTCACTCTCTCTTCAGTGATAGAGAGTCATATTTTACAAGTTTTGGCAAAGCTCATTTTGCAAAGATGGCTAATTTGAACGACAGAGCTGTAAGGAGGGCTCAAATATGCTATTCTGGACCTTACCAGCTTTGAATTACCTCTGATTCAAGGACTTATGTGATTGTATCTAATAAAACCGAACTGTTTATTTCTTGCTATAAATCAGGGATTTTGTCAAGGTTGCTAAGGGACACTATTCATTGTCTTTTTTTATTTGAAGGCTGAATAGTAAATAGTTCTCCCTGGAAGCAACTTAATCTGTGATTTTTCTTTGTAGAGGATGGCATTCTTAACTCAGCTCTTGCTGCTGCTCAGTCCTTCTGTTGCTCCCCTAAGTTTAAGCATGACAAAAGGAAAGACAAAAGCTGTGAATTTTCTGCTAAAGTAAAATGCTGTAGAAACCCCTACATTTAAAACATATTTTGAGAAGAAGAAAAACAGGAGGATTATTCAGTGTGGCAAGGGATAGAGTTGATCACCACACCTCTGAGCATGCCTGCTATTTTTAGTTGTAATGTCCCTAATGAAAGCCTCAAATAATACCACTGGGTTTACCCAGGGATCTGGTGTATTAAAACAATCATAAGCCTCATCAAGGCTATGAAAGCAATGATGAATCTACAAAAGCAAGCTGTGATGTGCTACCCAAACAGACACAAAATGAGAAAGATGATTTAGAACAGTTCTTTGGCAAGCAGAAATATTTATTCTTTGCACTCTAGAGAGTAAATACTGTGATATATTCAATCCTCTAGCTGCTCACTCAAAGGATTTCTGGCCTTGGTTGGCTTGCAAGTGGATGTTGTCCTATGATAAAATAATGGAGAATAGGGGAGCTTCATAGAACATTTGAATACCTGCTAATATTGTCTGATGGCTGAAGCACAAGCAGTTCAGAATACTTCCTACAACTTCCAGTGAGCCTACTAGGTGTTGTAAATGCATTCCTCTCCACTGTTAGCCTTCTACATGTGTCTGACAACTTGCTGGCATCTTGAAGCTCACCTCCATCCACTTCGTTGCAATCCCAGACTATCTGAAGGTAGAAGATCTGACTCTTGAAGGTCTGTGTACTTGTATTAGGATGCCCTGACAGTTTTGTTGGACATGGAAAGGTCCACGTGAATGGAGGGGGCTCTGGGAGGTGAAATCTGGAGCGAAACAGAGGAGGCATACAGAAAATGTTGTGGATTAGGGCTAGAATGGAAACAGCATATGAGTTTTTGAAAACTGTAACCAAACTGAAAAAGAATAAAAGATCTAATTTATCCATCTTAAGCTAGAGAGAGAAATGGACTTTGGTCACCTTGACCATTTTATCTTACTCCATTTCAAAAGGAGCCAAAAATTAATTTAAAAAAAAAAAGAGGCTTTTACTTCACAAAGGCCAGAGAGAGAACGTTTAAAAAGTGCAGATCCTTTTCCTTAGCTGGGGACAACATACCCGCATTCAAGCTCAGCTCTTGGTGCGGATGACTATAGGGTCTCCAGGCTGGCACTGCTTTTCTTGGCCAGCCTTGGCTGTGATATGCTTTCATTCAGCAAGTGTCCTATGAGCAGAGTTGAGCCTGCAGGTCCCCAAAGAAAGGATGATATGAGTCACAGAATCACAGTATGGTAGGGGTTGGAAGGAACCTCTGGAGATCATCTAATGCAACACCCCTGCCAGAGCAGGTTTGCCTAGAGCAAATGAACCTTGGATGAGCTGATGGACTGGGTCTTGGAGAGTGTCCTGTCATTACAGAGCTTAAAACTGCCAAGAATTTGATCTGTTCTCCCCATGGCATCTAGACAGTCAACTTCAGTGAGATCTGCTGTATGTGTGGGAAAGGCTCCTCCCGAGCATGAGTTGTTTTAATTTCAGATGGGATCCTAGACATGCTGGTGGGGGGAGAGGAGGGAGAAAGAGAGGGGAGTAGTCCCTCTCTTGTTTGTTCTTCACCATAGTGTCATTACTTAATATTTGCACAAAGTGCTTTTTACTGATTGGGTTTTTATTTATTAGGATGTATGTTCATAGGCAGGCTGTGTACCTCAGAGGGACTTGAATGAATTAATCAACACACACTCTGTACCACTGATCAAATGCAGGATAGCAACAGATGGCCACATGCTAGCAATTTCCTGGCAGATGGGTCCTATCAACCATCTTTCACTTATCCAATTTAATGCTGAAAACCACAAGCAAACTAGTTGAAAAATAGCGTTACACCCCCCCTTTTTTTTAATTCTTTCATTCCCTGCGCACCAATTGAATAATAAGTAGTAAATGATGTATTATCAGAGCCACACTACTTGCATGGAGACTAATAAAAGCAGAAGTTTGATCTGTTTTGACAAACACAAGTACAACTTTTGAGTATTTAATAATTACATTAGTCAAAGTCACTGATCACGACATGCAGCAGTGTGTTATTTAGAGAAAGGGAAACAGGTATTCACGTCACCAGATTGGCTTCTAACGCAACTAGATTGTGAAGGTGCTTTTACCCTCCCTTCTCCCACTTCCTCCATGGGAAAAGCAATCAAAGGAATCCTGGGCCAATGGGAGCAGTGTCCTGTGTCTGGATTCAGTTCATTATTCCTTGCCGAAGCAATATTACGTACAGCCAGTCATTTGCTCAGACAATATTTGATGAACTTTTGTGAAATTATTGACCCTAAAAATGTACTTCTCCACCCTGCTTGACTGATGCAAGTCAACCAACCAGGCGAGCAGCCCTAATGCATTTCAGTGCAAAGTGAAACAGAGTTACTGAAAGCATCTTGACAAGGGGTTTCAGCTACTCTGCTTTCCCCCATGCTGAAATGGTCTAGGCATGGTCACATGGTCACTTTGTGTGTTGCAGTTGAAAGGGGGCACCTTCTGAAGCAGTTACAGCTTTTCCTCCGGTGAACCTATAGCTTAGGGGTTTTGAATTATTGCAGTGGATCAAGACCTGGTAGATACCATGCAAAGACAGAAATCTCTGCCTAAAGGGCTTTTCATCTAAGTAAGAAACAAGAGTCAGTAGCTGGAGACAGACAGACTGACTAGGAGAGAAGGGAGAAAGCAAGAAACGAGGAGGCAATATTGGTCAGGATGGCGGCTGATAGTCTCAGCATCTCAGCAGAATGACTGATGTCAAGCTGAGAACTTTGGCAAAAGGCCATCCTAGTTCAGCAGTGGAAGGAAGGCAGCAACTGGAAATAAAATAGTGCTATATAATAAATGGAGGGGAAAAAAGGAAAGTAGCTAGCAATCAATATAAATGAGAAGTTAATGAGGTACAGAAAAATTATAAAAATATATATGTATATAAAGGCACCAGAGAAAAATCCATCCCTGAGAACAGTATGAAGAGGTTTTAAAGAAGGACTGCCAGGAAGAAGAGAAAAGCAAGAAGTAAGATAGGCCAGTTTTCAGAAGGAGGTTGGGAGATGGGTAATAATGATCCAGATCAGACATAATGTCCCATAAGCAATTTTGTTGTATTGTCAGGAGAAGCAGGAACATGCACCTGTATCACACATGCTTGACGAAATTCCTTCTGTTCTAGGTCAGTATCCATTCACCTAACCAATTACATTATCAAATTAATTATTAAAATACCAAAAGCTACCAAGCAATGTTTTTATCTTGTGAAAAGTCTTAAAGGAGTAAATTAAAATACCAGTTATTCATCAAAGCAATCTCTTCTGCTTGTTAATCTGAGCCTTCTCTAACAAATTGAGTGGTGCAGAAGATGGAGACAAGGGAAGAAGAGAGAGATCCATCTCAAAGTCACAATTTTGCAGTGGCAGTAAGAGTAACTAATCAAAAGAGAAATTTGTAAAAAGCATGGAAATGGACACTGCAGTTCCTGAGTTGAGATTATGAGGACTCAGCCACGAGTTTGAGCTCTGTAGGTGGAGAGGCAAGAATGCATGTGGGACATGCTCTGGAAGAGCTTTTGCTCCAGTGCCACCAGCAGACAAGCTGCAGATGCAGTAGGCACCAATGCTGGGAACTGCGCCCTCCTAAGCCTGTAAACTGCCTTGTGGATTTAGGTCTTCCTAGAAGACCTCTTCTTCGTTCATCTCTTCCATTCACTACTAGTGCATGTCAGTATATCTGAGTTCTGGGGAGAACCCAGCACTGAGGAGACATGTTCCACAGGGAGCTCATAGGTTAATGCAGTAAATTTTGCAACAATCCTTCCTTTCCTGGTGAGGACTCTGAGAGGGAAGTATCAGCACTATTTCATTCCAGCTTTGAAAAAGAAAAATCAGCTGCAATATTTCTGAAAGCTTCTTTGTGAGAGCAGCTTTGGGAAGATATAAATATGTATATACATATATATATAAAAAACCTTTTTTACATGACAAGAAAGAAAAATGTCATTGAAAATGTTGTGCTTTTGTCCTGTAGTTAAATTTCTGTTCACAAATTTTAAAAGTTTGGTTTAGCTCTTTTTTTAGAAGGGATGAAAATGGAAACAGTTCTATCAAAACTTCCATGTCATTAAAAAGTCTCTTTTTTTAGTTAAAAAATATTTAAATGGCATTTTTCACTAGGATCATTACAGAAACAAAACCAATCTGAAAAGGAACAGGAAAAAGAGTCTTCTTTAGCCATTCCACAGTATTCAATATCAATCTCGAACACACGCAGATTCCAAGACCTCTTGTGCAGGAATCTTCCTTCCTCCCTTCTGCTCCTGAGAAACCTGTGCTATACCTCTGCCAGATGTGTCTTGGGGAGCTGCAAGGAGTACGTTCCCACTGTGAGTGACAGACACTAATCCCCAAGTAACTGAGTAAATGATCATGAAGAAGCGTGGATTAAAAGATGCAGAGGGAACAGGTGGCTCTGAGGCACAGGAGGAGTGAAAGCCAAAGGGATGGAGGCAAGAGAGGATGTTCTCTAGATATGACGAATGAACACACAACTTGGATCCTCCTATGAAATATCCATCTCAGTGACTGGAGGGACACACTGGGTTTTGGTTTAGGGAGGTCAGGACTTGTTGACTTCTCGCAACTCTACACCATCCCAGGAAACTACAGACCACTCAGCCTCACCTCTGTGCCAGGTGAAATCATGGAGCAGATCCTCCTGGTAACAGTACTAAGGCATATGAAAAATAAGGAGGTGATTGGTGACAGCCAACATGGCTTCACTAAGCACAAATCATGCCCGACTAATTTGGTGGCCTTTTACCATAAAGTTACAGCTCTGGTAGGTATAGGAAGAGCAACTGATGCCATCTACATGGACTTGTGCAAGGCATTTGACACTGCCCCACATAACATCATTGTCTCTAAGATGGAGTCCAGTGATAGGACAAGGGGTAATGGATTTAAATTGAAGGAGAACAGGTTTAGATTGGATCTCAGGAAGAAATTTTTCAGTATGAGGGTGGCAAGACTCTGGAATAGATTGCCCAGAGAGGCTGTGGATCCCTCCTCCCTGGAGATGTTGAAGGCCAGGTTGGATGAGGCCTTGAGTAACCTGGGCTCTTTAAGGGTATCACTGCCCATGGCAGGGAAGTTGGATTAGATGATCTCTAAGGTCCCTTCCAACCTCAGACGTTCTATGATTCTATGGTCCCACCCTGGCAGAACCTAGTCACACCCACTTTCCCATGCAGTGCTTTTCCTCACATGGAGACCCCAAGAAAAAGGTGTAAGTAGTGGTAAGAGTCATTATACTGATGTCAGGATCTGCCCTTGTCTAGCTAACCATCACTCCTTACCCAAAATGCTGAATGAAACTGCAGGCTTGGCATTGAAAACGATTTCCCTGTGCATTACACTGCAGGGGTCAGCCTGTAATTCCTGGAAGTGGTTAATTGCTGGCCAGCTTTGATCTCCTTGAAATAGAAATCAATTCACATATTGACAATTTCTCCAAAAAGGGCACACCTCAGCACTCAGTTGCTTCCTGCACTCTTGTATATGTCTCCTATCTCTCCATCACTCCCTTCTCAGCTCTTAGGAAAATGGTACTTAATGGCAAAGGTGATGGAGGGACTGAAGCATGGAACCTACAGAGCTAGCTTTTTATTTCATTGAAGGAAGAATTCTAGCTAAAATGAGGAAAGCTATTAAACATCTTCAAGAGGAGAAAGCCTGTGTTGTGGTTTGTTGTATTGCTGATATTAAACCTGAATGCATAGTTCATTGATTGCTGATTAATTACATGTTTTTAACAAACCAGTAAACCACTCTGATCTTGACTATGATTTAAAATGCATGGGTTGTTTGCAACCCTTATCTTTACAGTTAGAGAAGCCTGGAGAAGGATTCAGCTCACCCAGTAGTAGCATTGCAGTACTCATATCATGCAGTACTCACGTAGTAGCACTGCATACTCATATCCTCTGTCTCTGCTGATGGCATTGACCCCAGCTGCTCTCATTGCAAAAGCAGTTTAGGGAAATATTGTTCATATGGAAACACCTGCATTTAGGTATCTTAGTCTCAAGCTAAGGCATCTACCAAAAGCTGTCTGAAAATGAGCTACTTGGTCTAACTTGAGACTGTAGTCAAGATAAGGAGGTTTTGCTAGTAATTCAGCTGATCCTAAAGCAGGCATCTAAGCTCAAACGAATTGCCTTCTGCACATGCCTATTTATCTCCATGAGGTACAAATATAGGATTTATCTGAGTAGACACCTTGGCTAATGGATGACCATAGGGTGGTGGCACCAGCATAGGGTACAGGAAAGATTAATCAAGTGCACAGAGGGACACGAAACAGTGATTCACGATGGCAAAGTGAGCAGCCAAACTCCTTTACTTGAAAGTGTCTTCTTCACTTCCACATAAACTGCTACTACCACTCTAAGGAGGGGGAGAAATGAAGGAAACTCATGAGTATTCTGGAAACCAGAGGTGGGTGACAAGTGTGGGGGTTGGTGATGCCTTTAGCACATTAACAAATAAACTTGCTTTTAAACCCCATTTGACAAAGTCTGGCCTGCCAGTAAGCGCTGTTTTTCATTATGTTGTATGTTAATAGTTAGCCTCTCCTATGCTCTGTTGTAGCCTAGGGTAATACCTTTTAAATGTACTTCCATTACTTTCAGGAATAGGTTAGAATATAATAGCATGTTTTTCTTTTGGGCAACACTATTAACCTTTCCTGGAACAACAGAGCGTGTGTTACAACATTTAATGGCAAAATCAATACATTATTTTCTTGTATTGTATTTATATATGCCCCCTTGCCACAGCATGCAAGCATGGAGAAAGCTGATTTTTCTCATGGAAGAGATTTTCAGTTCCCTGCTACATCAAGTCTCTTTTCGTTTTTGGACTTGAATCTACATTTTGACAACTCTGTATTGAGTCAGAAATACATACGCAGCAATGAGTCCTTCATTTGCTGAGTACCACCAAATGCTTCATCTCTATTCTTCTGCTTCCATCATGAGCACCAGATGTTATCATTTTCAGACTTTTCCATTCCCTTTAATGCTTTCACAAACAGTAAGGTAAGAAACTTCTGATAATATTTAAGAATCCTTTCATAGTTTGAATAGTTACTGGAAATACTCTGGTTCAGTTTGCAAAGGAGAAACATTTGCTAAGTCAGCCAGCCATTTTTTAAAGCACTCTATGGGATGAAACCTAAGTTCATCATATGACTTGCTTCAGAAGTCTAAGATATTCCTCTTTCCTAAGAAATTAGAGAGAAAATTAAAATTAGTTGTTTGTCCTAGTCAGCCACTTCCTTCATCCTTATGTAAAATTATTTAGGCTGTAGGGAATTGCTCTATCTTCTACTCAATATTAAAAAGCTTTTATTTAAGCACTAGAGAATTTTTTCAGGCAAACACTGTATTACTGAAAATATCTCTGGTATCAGTCAAATTAACTGTATATATGGTTGGAATATGAAAAATCATTTTACATACAAGAATGAACCCCTTTGAGCCAAACAAAAGAAGAAAATAAATATAATGGCTTGTTTCAATGTGTTTAAAATGAAGCTGATAGTTCAGTTCAATGTTTGCCTGAATTTAATTTTAAAAAAATTACTGCCAAAATGAAAATTACAATTGTGTTTGTTTTGGAAAGAACTTCTAAAACTTCCAAACAGCAAACCAAGAGGAAGAATAAGACCTCCAGAGTTTAGAACTTGTTCACATTTTTCTTCATTTTTTGACTTTGTAAGCACTTTTCATCAAGGTATGATTGTTACAGACACTTCTCAGGGATGCTGCTGCTTCAGTCCTGATTGGACATCTGCAACCCTTTAAATGAGAGCAAGTAATGAGCAGCAAACCTATCCTGTTTGGGTGAAATTCCTTCTTATCCCTCCCCTGCCTTTCCCACAGAGCCTATACACTCCTTATGTGACACTGGCAAGCTCAGAAACAGATGTAATGGTTCATACTGAAGTTTGCAAGGTTTCTGAGATTTTATTCCTGAAGAACAACAATTTCTGGTTGCTATTCATTAAAAGTAAGTATCAGGTACAAAACCAAAACCAATCTGAAGAAGCCTTGGGGACGGCAGAAATAGCTGTCAACATTTTTTCCATATCAAATGGCTTTGTTCTCCAGGACACCAGTCAAATGGTGCCTCTCTTCACTGGGATTTATTTTTCTGGTTTTGACCCTGAAGATCCAAATATTCAGCCTCTCCCTCTGGTAATGCTACTCTGCAGCTTCATGCTCTTAAAACAGCTCCATTGCATCTCCAGGCACCGGGGTAGCATCTACATATCCTCAGTTCCACGTTAGTTTAAGAACTTCAGTAGAAAATACTCCTGAAAAGGAGGTGCAAAATTAGGGGTGAGAAATTTTCAGGTCTTGCTTGTCCAGAGATAATAGGTTTGGATTTAGCAGCCCACACTCTGTGCCACTGGATAGCACCATGTTCCTTACAGTTCCAGCACTGTGCAAGGCTGCATCACACGCTCAGGCAGGCTCAGTCCCCATGGTGCTGAGCCAGCTCCACTCTTACAGAGGTGAGGAGGAGTCAGTGGTGCTCAAGAGTTTACGCTTACCTGGGAAATGCCCTATTTCTAATACTTTGATGGAAACTTCTTCCAGCTCAAATGATCCACAAGGCAAAAAAACCAATATAAAATAAATAAAAAGCAAGGAAATTAGAAAGAGAATATATTTATTCCCTGGCTGTGTGCCTGAGCATTCCTGCTCATTCATGCTGGCATTCCCATATAGCTGTGAATGTTCCTTCAACTCCCAAAAATAAATAAGATAGGAGACAAATCTCTGATTTATTAGAGAAATGAAGGCAAGAAAAGGAATTAAAAACCAATTCCCCAGCTCATGAATTAGAACTGTCAAAGCTCCATTTCTAGCAATTCATAATATTACTAAAGAAGTTTTAAAAGGACAAAAACCTATTGTTTCTAGTTCATAAACAGAAAGGCAATCTATCTGATACAAAACCCATGATCTAAATTAATATTTCACCATTCAGTAGTTTTATTTCTTGGGAATAAATTGTTTTCTCTGTTAATGGACCTGGGTGTGTTTCATCAGCAGTAGAACAAATACTTGCAGATTTACCTGGTAGGAGCTTTATGAAGTGCAGTGGGTTTATTTACTACAAAAGTTTCTTCTCTCCTTTTCGGAGAAATTGTGACTGAAGATATGATGAAATAAGGTAGTATCTGAGCCTTGTTCTTACTGGATTGCTTGTCCCAGGTTTTCTGCCAACGAGAAATGGAGGGTGGCTCCCAACCCAGCACAGCCCATATGTGGCCGGGGTGCACATCTGGGGGCCACAGCTGTGTCCCAGGTCCCATGGTGCCAATGCTGTCTTTGATGGCCAGAACAGTTGTGGTTGGGAAGAAACTGTCCTGACACCTTCCACTTTCCTTGTCTTGAGGCTCAGGCCTCATCAGCGTGTTGACTTCTGCCTTCTCCCCCATAAGGTACAATTTCAGTATCAGCTCCTCCCTGTTCCCTCCATCGGCTGCCAATCCCACACTAGCAGTGGTGCGTAAGCACTGGGCAGAAATCCTGGCATTTATCTTTTATGCTAGGTTGGCTGAAGCCCCATAAAACACCTCACCAATATAGCTGGCAGGTCTCCTTACACTCAGTGAGTTTAATCAGTAGATGGAGCCTGCAGTCACAAATTGAGATGCTGTTAGATTTGTGCTATCACAAAACGTAGGTGAGGAATGTTCGCTGAGTCACACTTTTGCCTGGCTTGCGGTTTGTAGCAGCTTCAGCGCAGAGCTGAGGATGACTAAGGCCAAGCACTGCTGGACCTGTAAAGTTCTGAGCATGGTGATGCCATTTTTCTCCTTAGAAACTAACATCTCCAAGAGGAGCTACCAAAAGGTTTCTTGTGGGGGCATAGTAAATATAAACTTAACACATGGATAGAAAATCCTGTGGCTAGATACAGACCTGTGCAAAAACACCCACTAACACCACCCCAAACCCAGGACCCTTTGCTAGACACTTGGAACATCTGATGGAAGGTCCTAAACGTTAAAGCATAAAAAGAAGCTGTTATATAGGCCTTGTACTCTCAAAGCAGATCACCATGTTCCCATTATAATAATCCCTGAGATGATAATTAAGTGGGCATAATGCCAGACAGGCATTTTACAGGCACCTTTTGTGTGAGTGTGCAGGAGCAAGATGATATTCAGAATAACGATTGTGTGAAAATGATGCTGTGATTTAGATGGTGAGTTAACACATGGCCATAATCCAGTAAACATATAAGCTTCCATGTATTTAAAATAGAGTATCTTCAGGGTTTTCGTAACAAATCTGATACTTCAAAGAGACATTGACTAATAGCTTTTCAGACTCTTCCCTATAGGAAATCAATTAAAGTTGAATCTTATTGATTTTAACCCATTTCTCCATACGGTGAAAAACCAGGCTTTGAACTCTTTAGATGTAACCCCGATAGTCTATTCTCTTCCATGGCTGAAGCAAAAGTAATTTCTAAATCAGATCAGATAAAAGTAGAGAAATATTAGCCTATTCATTTCCTCACTTTCAAAAATCAACACACTTTCTTACATCATCTGCTTGAGGGGAAATGAAATAAATTCCAGGAAACACTGAAAGCTGGAAACAGGTATAATTTGCACATGCATAAACATGAAAGCTCATATGGGACCAAAGTGACAAATAGACATGATGACTCTCTGCAGTGAACTGAAAGTATTTTCCAGCCACCAGCCACCATTTGCAGATACAGTGAAGAATAGGGTTGAGTCTTCCTAGGAAGTAATCCTGAGGCCTAGCGTTTCTGTCCGTTTCATAGTGTTTGGGTTTTTTTTCTGTAGGTTAAACCATAAGTTGGTCTAAATAGCTTTGCTAGATTAAGTGGTGACTACTTCCAGTCTGTGAAGGTTCACCTCCCTTAAATTTTGATTGAGCTGGCCATCCAGTCTGAGAGAAAGATGCACTTCTGCAGTGTAGTTCATCTAAGCTGTGCTAGACATCTGTTTTAAGGGAGGTAATTCGCATCGTGCTAGACTCCATTTCTCTCCTACGACCATACAAGCATCACCGGCAACTAACGCATAGATAGATGTGCACCGCAGATGTCTAAAACTAGGCAGATTAATGTTACCCTGTGTACCTGTGTGGAGGGAAAACCTTAATCTCACAGACAATAGCATAATAAGATTTTGCAGCTGTAAGATAAAGACGGATGAATTCAGGTAAAGGATAAGGCAGAAATTCTCAACCATTTTGTTAATCATAACAGTTTAGTTCAGGAGGTTGTGAATTCACCATCACCTGAAGTTCTTAAGTCAAGTCTGGATTACAAAATAAGCTCTGGCTCAGCTACAAACTTTGGAAGTGCAGAAATTGCTGTGGGAGCGAGGGAGGCTTTGGCATCTGTTGTGTCAGAAAGTCAACTCAAAAGGTTTCTTCTGGAGCTCACATACTCTGTTCTGCCTGCTCCAGTTCACACACACATCAGGGCAAACACCATGCTGACCTGATTTGGCTTCAGTGGCATATTGTAATCAGCAGGGAGGTGAGGGTGAAACGACATCGGCAGTGCAGCCAACAGCAGCCTTTGCTTCTCTCCTTGTCCCTCCACATAGCCTCTGGTCTCTCCTGGCTAAGGGGTCTGGTTGATATCTCTGGCTCTCTTGCCATACTGGTTTAGCAGTCTCCAGAAAACATTGTAAAATGCCATCCAAAAACTTGGGGCTGATCAGAATATCAGTAAAAGGACCGAGCAATCAGAGCACAGATCTTCCCGTTTGCAGCAGGACCAGGTAGAAGCAGTAGCTCCCTTGCAGGTATGGCCACGTGTGAAGGTTTGCAAACCAACACTGTTTAGGACAGAAAGTCACAAGCTGTGGATACCTGCTGTGTACCTCTACATGGAGACGGCCAGCACAAAGGATTTCAGAGCAACAACCAGAGCAGTAAGCCAAGGTCTTGAAGTCCAGCTAAGCTTTGCTTAGCATGAGCCCCAAGGACAAACAAAGTAAGGATGATTTAAAACTCTTTTGTTCCCACAGCAAACTCAGGAACTGTTGGCTCTTTACCATGTATTAGAGCACTTCCAGGCCAACTCTCATTTACATCAGCAGAAATGGGCTCTCTTGCCTGTGTCTCTGGCTGACTATATGTGCTGGCAGAGAATAGATGGTTGATCCAGACACCCTTGTTGGCAGCTCTGAGGACAAAGCAGGAACAGATGCCACTTCCTTTTCCCAGTGGAGAGAGGACTGCAGATCCGTCTCGTCGGTCTCGAAACTTTGGAAACAAAATCAGCATTGGAAATAAATTCCAGAGCCCATTAATCTGTCTCGCTTCTGACATGAAAGGATAAAATATAGATCTGTTAAAAAACTCCACAACTTGTGAGCAGTATATTTTCATTTTCCAAATTACTGAAAGAGCAGAACATGAATCCTTGTCTGTCAGCCTGAGAAAATATTTTATTTTCCCTGTGAAGGAGAAGCAAACGTAAGATAATGCCATAAGTAAACAGCACATAGAGCGCAGTTAGATGAACTGCAGTGTGCTGCAGCCATCAAAAGAGCCCAAAGATATCTATGGGTAATGAGAAAACTTCAGCAGATTTTTCTTTTTTTTTTTCCCCCCCTTGATTGAGTTATTAGGTCAAGACAAGGAGTCTGCACAGCAGGGCCAAGAGATCCACATGGCACAACCTCATGGGGGACAGCAGGTGGGATGGTATGTGGTGGTACACAAAGTTTCCTTTACAGGTCCTGTGTCCTTCATTTAAAACGTGGTGGTTTTTTTTCTCCAGAAGAATTAAACATTGACATTTTCCTGATACATAAATATAAGGATAGTGCTTAAAAGCAGGCAACAGCCTCTCCTTGAAGATATCTATCTAGAACAGTGAAAGATGAAAAAAATGTAGGTTAAGGTGTCAAAAGTTTGGATTAGAAGAAGCTTCTTGATTAAACACAATTTTAGTCATGGAGGCTGTAGAGACATAAAATATACAACAGTGGGGAATGGGAAAGCAAAGTATGTTAATTTATAAATGAATCATTGTCTCACCCAAAAGTGGCAAGTGGGAGGCAGAGGGATTTAATTAAAAAAAAAAAAAAAAAAAACAAAACCAAAGAGGAGTGAAGGGGAGTAGAAAGGAGGACGGTCACATTTTATCACATCTATCCTTGGATCCCTGCCATTGGCCATAAGGCGACATGTCTGCAAGGAGTCTGAAGGAGGACAGAGTGGGTGTTGTGGCCAAAAGTGAAATTCTTTAAGGCATAGCCCTAAACTTACATCCTCTGACTTTCAGAGGTGACCTCAATAGAAACTTTGGACAGCAGACACTTCCCCTGTAGCAACCTCTTGATTAGCTGCTCCTCAACCTCAACAGAAGAACTGAACCCACGAGATGCAGGGACCTCCCCACCCCTCCAGATCCTGCCTGTGCTGTGGCCCCAGCATGATATGGAGCTGCTACTTTAAGCAAACTCAGCTCAGGTGCCTCTCTCCCAGCCCACCTGGCATCAGGGCCATCAACAGAGGAGCTCCTGATCACCATATCCACCTGATATTAGTGCAGCAGATGGGGTGCCCAATGGGGTACAGACCTGGAGAGGACATCACTGCAGGATCACTGCCCAGCTTGGTATGAATGGCCAGTGGGGAGGGAGGACGTGGTCTGACACAAGATGTTCTCAGCAGGAACAGGGTCTGAGAGGACACAGATGTAGATCTGGTGGCTGCCTCAGAGCAGCTGGCATAAATCAGCCATGGAGCAAACTCCCCAGACATTTGCAAGCAGCCAGACATAGCATATATTATTTTAGGTGCTCACACGATGTACGTGAGGATGCTTTGCAGGCATGTGCGGCATCAGGAGGAACAGTGGGTTTCTTTCCTGCCCTTCTTCTTCCTTTGCACATTGTGTTTCCCATCCTGTCTTCAGTCATCCTTATGCCAAGAACAAAGCAACCCTGCCGGGAGGTGATTGCATTATTTTTTTCTTCTTCTTCTTGAGTGTGTGCCATGCTGTGAAGACAGGAGCGGCTCAGCATACCTGCCTACAAGGGATAAAATCAACATTTCTGAGATTCTCCTTCTGGCTGCTCTCCATACAAAATTTGTCTCCTGAAGCAGATGTAAATATTCATTTTTTTTTTTCTTTTAGTAGGGCAGTGAATACTCATCTTTTACTATATCATCCATATTAAAATATTTGCATATAAATATAATCCAAAAATGCATCTAGACTGATGGTTTCCTAGAATTAGTAGGAGAAATTATGATCTAATTTAATTTCCTTCAAAGCATTAGCTGCACTACTTGTCCTTGTGATTCCTGCTTTGATTTTATGTGAGTTGAGACAAAGAAAATTCAGACTCAGAGGCTGCAGAAGTGTCTTCCAAGCATCTCCTTTCCTCAGTGAAGTTACTTTTCCTTTCTTCCTCCTCTGCTGTGTTCACCTCCACTGCCCTTGACCAAATAGTGAGAGAGGAACATGAGAACAATCTCTGTGTCCCTTGTTTTCCTGCATGAGCAGCCCCCCAAATTGGAGTACATACAAGTGTCTTTGTTAGGCAATGAAAATCCATGAGCAAAGATCTTCCAAATCCCTCATTGAGCAAGGAGAATATTGCAACCCTGTATGAAGGAAAGGGGATCTATCCTAATATATTTAGTGAGCTATTGAAATGGAAGGATGGAAAGAGTCTAATTTGCATTCAGGAAATTGGACATGTCCTTTATGTGGTAGCAAAATAGCATGCAGGCAAAAAGAAGAAGGGTCAGAATGTCATTTACTGTCAGCCCTCAGTGCTCATGGTGGGCTCCTGCACAGGGGTGATTGTGGTGGGATATGGGGTAGATCAGTCATCAACAGCTGCAGGACCAGAAGCCTGGCTTTAAGCAAGGGTTGGAGCTGGAGCGGTTGGGGATGTTGCAGCTTTCAAAGACCCAAAACGTTTTTGGAAGAAGGTGATAATCTCTTCTTCACATCTGGCAGTGATAAGGACAGGGTGTAAGTCACAGCAATTTCCTACAGCATTAAAGAAGTTTGCAGATTATTCTCACCTCTGGGGGATCAGGACTGAAATATCAGCCCTTTTGGTCTAAGAAACAACTAATGATGCAGTTGTCTACAGCATCTTATGGGATGCCTTTACAGTCATCTCCTGATTCTCCATGGCAAGGTGGGAAATTATAGACTGTTTGGAGACCTTTAGAGGTCATCTAGTCCAACCTCCCTGCAGTGAGCAGGGACATCTTTAACTAGATTGGGTTGCTGAGCCCGGTCCAACCTGGCCTTAAATGTTTCCAGGGATGGGAAAGATATCACCTTTCTGGGCAAGCGGTTCCAGTGTTTCACCACCCTCATTCTAAAAAATTTCTCTTATATCCACTCTAAATCTTTAGTTTAATCTCTTTAGTTTAATCTCTTTTAGTTTAAAACCATTATCCCTTGTCCTGTTGCAACAAGCTCTGTTAAAAAGATTGTCCTCATCTTTCTTGTAGCCCCCCTTTAAGTCTTTTAAGGCCACTCTAAGGTCTCCCCATAGTCTTCTATTCTCCACACTGAACAACCTCAACTCTCTCAGCCTGTCCTTGTAGGAAAAGTGTTCCAGTCTTGTGGTTTTGATCTTGTGATCAGCTTTGTGATTTTGTGATTATTTGTCAAAAAACTGTCAGAGAGGAAAAAGAGAGTGAGGGCTAGACCCTGAGCAGTGAGAAGAGATGGTGGCCATTTGCCAGGGAAAATGGGACCCAGCGAAGCAGAGATATGGGGCCAAGGAGTCCTGGTGGGGCCATCGTCCCCTCACAGTGTGGACAGGACCCCATCCGCCAGCGTCCACCTGGCATTGCTGGTCAGGCTGGATGTCTCAACATCTCTGGCATGGCTAGTCTAGCCCTGAAGCCCTGAATAATGAAGTGGCTGATATGGAGCCCTTATATTCTGGTGCCATCTCAAAAAGGGTTTGCAAACTAAGCAGCACACCTCAAAGAACCACCATTTGCTAAATGCAAATATCAAAACTCATGGCACTTCTCCTGCCAAGCTGAGATCTGGTAGGCAAAATGCTGCTTTGAAATTAATGGGTTAAATTTTGGAGGGTGTAACAAAGTGGGCCGCATCTAAAGGACAGATTCTTTTTTAGCTCATGAAAGCTATTAACATGGCGTGCGGTTTGACCACATTTCCGTTTTATGCTGATCTAAAGCCAAGTGCGATGCCAAGTTGTTTTGCAAACAGAAAGTCAGAAGGACTGTAACTTTCATGTAGAAGGCTCTTTAGTAGCTGAACAGTTAAAGATTATGCTCACTATGTTTTCCTGCCTTGCAAATTCCTCATTCATAATGTATGAGTGAGATCATTAAAAGCAACATATTGGCTGATACCATCACAGCTGCTGCCTAACTGTAACACTTCATAGCAAGGAATAACATTGCTCTTCTCTTACGTATGTGTTCAGAAAGGGAAAGAAAGAGACTTGTAGCTGCAGGAAGAACAGTGTAAAATGTTTAACCTCACAGAAAAAAACTTCATGCGTTGGTCAATTACAGATTTGCCGTGAATGTTCTTAAAATGAATGAAAAATATTAATCTCCTCTTGCCAACCCTTTTCACCCTTTGCATCTATAGCAATATGGCAGCATATATTTCTCCTGCACAAAACCAATATTACATTAACTACTCTAATAAAAAAGATTAATTCTTACAATGAACAGAAAACTCCATCCAGAGAATTTTAAACTCTCCAACCCTTGACTGTTTAGAAACATAATTATTATTATTTTAAGCCAAGGATGGGATGTGTCAATCTCATCAAAGTGAAAAATGTCTTACAGTTTCCAGGTGTAAGCTTTGTAGTTGGTGTTTTCATTTGTAGGTTGCCCTGGGTGCTGATCTGGTTAAATATATTAAATAAAAATGCATTGAAATTGACAGAGGAATATTTTCAGCTAGAGAAAGGTGCTTTCCGTTTTTCGTGGGTTATCTGGATACTTACAAGTTCTGGGCCTACATTTTTATTCTTTACATTTGAGGGAGAGGAATGAAATAAAGCTGGCTTTGATTCCCAAATATCTTATTTGATATTCCAACCTAAGGTATTCATTCTTTACAAATCATGAGTCACTTCTAAGAGCTTTGTCCCACTACATGTCCGAGTTTCTAGGGGAAAGGAAAAAAAAAAAAAGCCAAGTCCAAACCATCATGAAAAATGAATTAGCTGTCTTTGAAAGAGAGCGCATTCCCTCTGGGCATGTAGCAACAACTCTGAACGTTTCCAACTAATCCCCAGATGGCTGGTCTCTGAACCACCTCGAGCCTGAATTTGCATATATATGCCCTGCGCTTCGGTGATGCTCTCCCTCCTCCCTCACGCCAGGCTTGGCACCACAGTCACCCTTCCGACACCAGTCCAGACGTCTCTGGTTTGCACTGGTGCACGAGCAGAACTGGGCCCCGCGGGTCCATTAGTCTTAAACTTTGAGTCAAGTAGCTAAAGCTAGGATGAAAGACTTCCTTCTGTTGCAAATTCATAATTCGTTTCAAATGTGGCACATGAAACAGGGAGAATGGCACAGTCCTTCCCAAAAACCTTCATTCAGGGTTTTAATTGTGTCTCAGAGGAATAAATGCAAAGGTTTTGCCTTCCTCCCTCCCCCACCCTTTCTTCCTCTGATAACAGCCTGGTTTTTACTAGCATCAGTTATGGCTTCTTTTATAATTTCCAGCCGCTGACAGAAGTGCCCTGTTACCCTTTCCTGTTCAATAATGAATGGACAGATTTGAAGCTGCAAGTATTTGCACTTAAGAGCTCATCTAGGCAAATGATACAAGAAATGTGACTTATCTGACCGGCAGCCAGGAGACCAACTAAATCACACACTCACCTTTGCCATCCCTCTGCCTACTCACCCGGGTATCATACCGAAGAAAAAGAAGGAAACAGTGTCTTACATAAATTTTTCTGCTACTTGTTCCCAATCTCCAAACTCCTGCAGGAAACATCCTGGGAAAGTTACATCAGGTGTGCTCAGTTAATCTGGATGCATCTGAGCTTGTCATCTTTCACAGCCAATGGAAAGCAACTTATGTAGGTGCCCAGAGCGGGTCAGCTGAATCTCCTTCCCTAGAAGTGTTTGTTTCTCTCCAGTGAGCTCCAGCCACATAACAGGTAAGTGAGGACAACTCTAAATGGGACTGGCAAATGTGTCTGGGGAGAGAAGACCATGTTTATGAGCTTGGCCAGAGCCTTGAAAGGAAACCCTGAGGGCACTTAATCTTGAATTATCCTTGCCAAGATTGATGTGGGCACAGAATAATTACTCGTTGAGTAACTGCTAAAGCCAGAATTTAATTTAAACAAGTAACAAGGAGTAGGCATTGAAAGTAGTTGGAAGAAAACACTTACTGTTCCTCTTTGGGGTCACTGGAAAATGGCTCTGAAGCACTGTCATGTGCAGTCTCTGGAGCAGGACAGGTTTTCCCCTGGCCAAGCTTGTGCCAAAGGGGACATTTTCTAAAACCTGCTCTAACATAACTTCAGGTGCTTTTAAAATTTGCACTAATCCCTAAGTGACTAGAAGACTGAATGAGTGAAAAATCAGGTATGGCAATCGCTAGCTTTTACTTGCTTGGTGTCCACAGTGGAGTGCGCTACAAAGACCTGTGTAGAACCTGGGGATGCTAAGGACTCACAGGGAAAGGTCCAAAGCACCCAAGATGCTGAAGAGGGAGGTATTTCAAACCAGGCAAATAAGGAAACAATGAGGGAAAGGACAAATTTCCTTCCCCTTGGTCAGGGCTAATGAAAGGTCACTTGGTTTCCAGAGGCTGGAAAGTCCCCCTGAGGACTTCTTCCAGTCAATGTGCAGGGTGGAGTTCCCTCTTTTCTTCTAAAACTCAGCCAGGAAAGATGTTTCCCCCTTGTCGTGGGTTGACCCTGGCCGGCCGCCAGGTACCCACACAGCCGCTCACTCACCCCCCCCTTCACTACTGAACAGGGGGAGAAAATATCTCCAAGGGCTCAGGGTTTGAGATAAGGACAGGGAGATCACCCTCATTTACCGTCCCGGGCAAAACAGACTCAGTTTTGGGGAAATTAGGTACATTTATTAAAAGAACTAATCAGAGAGGAGTAGTGAGAAGTAAGAAAGAGCAAACAAATCTTAAACAGAACACCTTCCCCCCATCCCTCCCTTCTTGCCGGGCTTAACATCAATCCCGGTTTCTCCACCTTCTCCCCCCGAGCGGCGGCAGGGGGACAGGGAATGGGGGCTGCGGTCAGTTCATCCGACATTGGTTTCACCGCTTCTTCACTCCGGGGGAGGACTCTTCACTCTTCCCCAAGGCCATTGTGGGGTCCCTCTCACGGGAGACAAGCTTCACGCTCTCTTCTCCGCGTGAGTCGTCCCACAAAGGGCAATTCATCACAAACTGCCCAACGCGAGACACCTCACGAGGGGCAGCCCACCCCTCGTGAGTCTGAGGCGCAGTCCTTCGAGGGAAACTGCTCCAGCGTGAGCCACCCGCAGCGTCCCAAAAGTCCCACCGGCCAACCTGCTCCAGCGTGGGCATTCCTCTCTTCCACGGGCTACAGGTTCCGGCAGCGACTTGCTCTTATGCGGGCTTCCCACGGGCTACAGTCCCCTTTCAGGCAATCCACCCACACGGCGTGGAGTCCTCGGTGGACATCTACGCGGTGATCCTCACGGTGGACATCTGCACCTCGCCCATGGGCTGCAGGGGGACAACCCGCTTCACCATGGTCTTCAGCACCGACCCGGGGGACTCCTTCTGCTCCGGCGCCTGGAGCTCATCCTCCCCCCCCCCTCCTTCTTCACTGACCTTGGTGTCTGCACAGATTCTCACTCCTCCATCTCTGTGCCAGCTGTTAATAGCGCAGTTCTTTTTCCCGTTCTTAAATATGTTTTTTTCACAGAGGCGTTCCTCTGCTATCACCTTACTGATAGGCTCAGCCTTGGCCAGCGGCGGGTGCCTCTTTGTAGCCGGCTGGCATTGGCTCTATCAATCTTGGGGGGCTTCTAGCAGCTTCTTACAGAAGCCACCCTGCAGCTCCCCCCCTGCCGCCGAAATCTGGCCAGGCCAAACCAAAACACCCCTTGTATCACTGTCAAGACTTTTGTATAATAGTCTTAAAGGATGCACCTCCAAAGCAGGAGAGCCAGGAGAAATTCTGCAATTTACCTGGGGTGATCCAAGCCCATCTTTCCCACCTTGCAGGCAGGACCCCTAGCCATGGGGACAGATCCATCCTTTAAAAATCTGGATGTGGGGGATGGTTTGCTGGCAGCCGAAATGCTCTTCTGTAAATCAAGGATATTGGTCTGTACCCGCTTGAGCAGAAGAAGGAATTAAGTGGGGATCCCTCAACTAGAGAAGGGGCTAACCACATGCCTACATCAGGAGGGGAGCGGTCAACATCTGGAGCCCGGGCTGTCCATGTGTGCCATGTGTCCATGTGTTCACCAGCCCTGGAGGGTCTAAGGAAAGAATTGGTTTTGAACCTATGTGGGCCTTTGGCATACAAGAGAGAGCGTGCTGATGAGCTCTGTCAACATCTTCCCTGAAGGACCTCTTTCATAACATTCAGCCGATTTAAAATCTTTTAAGAGGGACACTTTTGGGGTTGGTTGCCAGGGGGACAGATGTGTTCAGGTGCAGAAACAGAGGACTACCTTCTAGACTTTAACTCCGCCCCTATGTTTCATATCCATCCAGCCCCATATCTGGCTTTCATTCGCAATCCTGGAGGTGGTTCTCACTTCTTAATAGAAAGTGGAAATATTTAGCACTGTAGAATGTGGATGAACTGTCCCCACAAATGAACCTCAGAAAAAAATCACAGCCATTCTGGAGTGAGTAAGAGTAATGCACAACAGGCACATACTATGTGGCTTTAGGTTTGTAAAGTGACATCTTTCGAAACAACTTTTGTTTACTTCAATCAAAAATACAAATAGATAATACCCACAGAAAAAGACAGATGAAATATTCTGCTTCTGGCCTATGTCTTTTGAATTCTAAATTTTCCTTTGGAAGAAATCTTTCTCCAGACAGGTTTGAAATCCTCCAAAACTGGGAACAACTGACACTGTGGGTGTGGGTGTGGGTGTGGGTGGGTGGGTGGGTGTGGTTTCAGTGGTGCCAGTGGGCACTGATGCAAAAAAACATGGCTGATATTCATGCAAAAGTCCTCCTTTTTATTTTCCCTCACTCAGGCAAGCACCAGGAGAGTTTGAAATGTAAAACATTCCTTTGTGACAATGAGAGAAAAATCACTTAGAAGAAGACAAGGAGGAATTGAAGTTACTCACTCAAACAAGTCAGGCTGACAAATTGCTTCTTCTGTCTCCATTCATCCACATAATGGCTCCCCCATTCTCTGGCCAGTTATAGAAGAATAATTATCTCTTTCAGATCAGCTGCCTTGACTACATCATAAATCATTTTTTTCCTCCCCTCTTGCACTTCCACTGCCTCCTTCTTCGTTTCTACCAGTGCGTTCTCCCCATAAGCCTTTCCAAGTCCGTCTTTTGATTGACTACATGAATCTGATGACCAAAGCCTTCTGCAAACTTGCCATTTTTGTTACTCAACCTGAAGTCCTTTTTTTCCTGCTGTAGCTAAGCAAGTCCATGTGAGCATTTGTGATGAGTTTGTAGAGCTCAGAAGAGAACAAGCCGGTCGTTCGACGTAAAGGACAACGTGAAATGAACTGAGCCTGATTCTGCAAGGGGATCTTCTGGCCCTTTCAAAGCTCCACATGTATCTCACACTGCTGAAAAAGCCACAGCCCTGCAAGCAAAGCATTTAGGCTTGTGTGTAATATCAATAAAGATACAAAGATCATGAAGAAGAATGAAGTGCGTGAGAAGACCCATACCTGAGGAACCACCATGAAGTTTTAAGTTCATTGCTAATGCTGGATATTAGCAGGATGGTTGGATACCATCAAGTTTGGGACAGACTTGTCCAAAATGGGCTAAACTCTGTTAATTAGTAGGGCAGGAAATGAAGCTTGATCCTTGTTCCTGCAGGACAGATGCTGTGTCAGAGCCAGGAACATCTCAGCTCCTTGCTGACCTCTTAGGTATTGCTGGCCCTCAAACCTTCGCCACCCAAAATATGGCTCTGCTGGAGTCAGTGGCAAAAATCACGTACTCCCAGACAGGCCCAGCTCCATTGAAGCTGTCATCAGAACAAATAGCCAGAGGGCTGATAGCCCCAGTGATGGACAGAGTGTCTTCAAGCTGAAATGCCTTTTTGTGCACAGTCCATTGGCTTTGTATGATTCCATATTAAAAGCTCTTATCCACTTTTCTGTCAACTATTGTGTGAGATTTTTTCGAATTATTACAGTATCTTGGATACTTTAATGATTTAAAAGGCCATTTTAATGCATTAAATGAGCTGGTCAAAATTCCATAATTTGCTGATGAGAAACAAGGGGAAAAAATATCCCAAGCAGTTGCTGTGAACTTCTTTTCTCTCTTATTTCTCATTCAGGTTTCCTGAAATAAATATGTTAATGCAGAGATTTTTTTCTGATGCCTCCCTGTCTGACAAAACTGGATGAAGCAAGAACCCTTAGGGGGCCCTGGTGAAAATAATGTTGGATGTACTCAGTAGAAAATTTCAGATACTACTCTAATAGTTATTTAAAACCCAAATGGTCAAATGGCTTCAACAGTGGCAGTTTTCCCTCTTCTTTTATTTACACATTCTGGTCCTCAGAAATGTAATAAAATAAGCTTGACACCCTACTTGGGCAAGATATATGAAAAATCAGCTCCCACTGCTGAGTTATGAGTGTCTGAAAAGAAATGAAAGCACAGACATATATTACCCTTTACAGTGACAACAGTCTATGGAGATTTTTGGGTACAGTTGTTTTCTTCCCAAGGACCAAATGCTGCAAGACTTAATTTGAGAATTTTGGGGATTTCTGTTTTTTTGGAGGTCTTTTTACAAAGCCCTTTATTTATAGGGTGCATGGTCCTGGTTTACAGTGAACCACTGCTACTGTGTGGCATGGCTGTCAGACACCAGAAAAGCAGAAGAGAACAGGGAACAGAACAGAAGAGAAAAGGGAACAATGGTGCATTAAAGCAGAGCCCACAGGTGACACCGAATTCATTTGCAGCACTTTGGCTTGCTTTTCTTTCTCTGATTTCACACCACCTCTTTCCACAGGGTGTTGTGGGGCCAGAATAGATTGAACCAGCACCAGGCTGCAGGTAAGTGGAGTTCACTCATCTACTTAGAGAACCTGGGAAAATTGCCACCACGAGGAAGGAAATTAAAAAGACTTTGGGAAGAAGCAGAGGTAAGAGCTTAAAGAGCCTGCAAGGCTCTCAACTGTCACATAATAAGCTCCTCAACTTTATGTGCAGGTTTCTGATGTGTATATTTGATGTTACTTCCTGCCTTCCTTAATTAGATGCCCCCTGCAAGAACAACAGATAGATTCATTGTGCTTGCAGCTCAGGCAGGAGTAATTAAATTATTCTTTTTCCTTGGCACTTGGACATATATTCTAACCCTGAAGTCATACATGAGGGATAAATCACCAAGGAGATGGCCACATTCCTTCTCTCTATTGTTTCTGTCCCTTGCCACATGAAGAGAGCAAACAGCTCTACTGCTGCCTTCAGAGAGGCACAGCTGTGCAGCAGCAGCTGAGGTAACTTCTCCTGTCTCCCTGAGTCTTCTGAAAGAGTAGATTTATCCAATTTTATTTCAACTACCTATGAGGAGAAGGAAGGTGGCTCTATCCTACAGATTAGCTGGAGAGTGCGATGCTCCTGCTTGTCTTTCTCCATACCTCACATATTTCTCACTTGCAGGCACCGATTTCCCAGACATCCTTATGTTTTGCCCTGTAAGGGGCATGCAAGCTGCTGGCATGGCTGCCTGGCTCCAGAAACTTTTCAGCTGAAGCATTCATACCCCAGGACCACCATGCCTACTGTTGGCTTTGCACTCTTATTGTCTGGTTAAAGTTTGCTCCCACAGTCCTGCCTCAAGCAAAACCCCCATTATGGCCATGGCCTCCTGCATGCAGGGAGATTCACCTCTCGGCAGGGAGGTTTTGCTCAGCCTGATGCAGGCACAGGAGCTGCAAAATCAAGGCCTTTCTCTCTGCAAAGTGAATGCTGGTGTTGCTGGGGATCTGGGGATCCCAAACTGTCTGGGATCTCACAGAGAACATGCCCAGATCTTCCTTTAGGTGGGTACTCAGGATGAGATAAGGCTTTTTAGCTCAGTAAAGGCAGATTTTACTGAACATCAACTAAATGTGTGGCTTCTGAAATAAAGTACAAAGACACTCAGTAAAGCAGAGCAGAAATAAAGAGGATTTATAGCCCTGTCTCTCTCTCTGCCCACTGCATCCTTCCTTCCAAGCTTGCATTCAGCCCAGTCCCTCTGACCCCTGGGAATTTCTTTCCCTTGCATCCTTTAACCCTCTGGCTGCAGAAAACATAATACTTGCTACCACGATCTCAGAACCTTTAGTTGTTCAGCAATACAGCTCTGCTCCCGGCTGCTGTCTCCCTTTGGAGAGTTGATATACGCAGCAGTCTTATGGGAGACACACACAGCTTTGGGCAATTGTTGGGGCCCTGGCTCGACTTCCAGCAGAAAGTACACATCTCCATCAACTATATATAGGGATTTAGGCCTCCAGACTGAAGTGCTCTGGATTAAAATTCAGTTTTGTGCCAAGAGCAGAAGAGAGACACCCAAAAGGAGGAGCAAATATTGCAATTTACCCATATTTAGTGTTGGTTCCTTGCCCCTTCTGTAGAAAGCCAGTGGGTGCAACAATGCAAAACTGTCCATAGGAATGGATAAAATTAGCCAGGAGGAGCACAGCCAATTACAGAGGAAGGAATTTGATGGATAAGGGCACACTAATTGGGGTATAGCCAGAAATTCCGTGTTTGGATTTTGAGTGTCTTTTAAAAGCCTCTCAGAGGGTGGCCCTGAATGCAAAACTGGACAGAAATCGCCATGCTCATAGGCAGGGACAGGTCTCTGGCCCCAGGAGATGACATTGTCCTTCTCCCTGGCCATCGCAGCTATGGCAGGTGATGGCTCTCAGACCTTTGGAAATCCTTCTCCCATATGAAGTCCTGGTGCCGCAGACGTTAAGATTTTGTAGTTTGATCTGCATCCTTTGCATTTTTGTTAGAAATTTGTCAGTTCTGACTTTAAGCAGTAATATTGGGATCCAACCTGCAGCTTTTAAAATGTTTAAATACGGAAAAGTCAAAGAACATAAAGCTCCAGCACGTTGTCACACAAGAATATCCACAATTCTTACCACATCTAAGAAGCAAGTGTCCAGCTTTAGTTATGCAAAAAGCTGATATACAGCATTGATCCAAGTAGCCACACATTCCAGTTGATAAAAGGCCGGTCCAGTAAGAGATAAATAAATGAGCCTGTCTCATTCAAAACAGTAACAGAAAAACAACTAATTTTGTTTACCCGGGTTTGCTAACTAAGTTCACCCCATGACCTGTGAAACAAAGCTCATATTTATCATCCAATTCTCTGCTCTACTGCAAAAGAACAATTTGAAATAACTCTGCAATAACATTGGATGTATCATACTGAGACATATGCTCTTCATCACAGATAATGACAATATTTATGGGAGGGTGGGGTGTTGATATAAATTCCTCCACCAAAAAAAAATACCCAAACCCAACACATTCTGCTTAGAGAATTAGTGTAAGAGAAAAATAAATAGGATTTGAAAGAAAACCACCAGCAGTTTAGCTAATGCTTTTATACAAAGAATGAACGAGAGCCAAGCCAACCACATTTGTGAAAAGTGGGCCCTGTGGAACTAAATATATTGCTGATAAAATTGCAGAAATGGCTAACAGCTGTAAGAGAAATCGGGTGGTGTACAAGATGCTGGATCTTCACATGGTAAGATACCAGGTGAGATGGCCTTCTTTCTCACAGTTAAATGTAGAAAGAAGCAGCACTCTTATTCTCCTCTTATGTGTGAGGATTTGATGGATGAAGAGGTGACGGCTATTTATGTAACAGGAAATAAAATGGGCTGAAACCCCTTCCCTGGCTTTGAGGAAATGGCACAGCTCAGGCCCATGCTTTTAATTCCTTTTCCCTCCAAAACACAGTTTTAAATAGCATTTAGCCATGGGATGTCTCCCAGTTTGGATCCCCAAGCTATGTCTGGGCAGGGTCTGGGAGAAGCTCCCTGCAGCAGTCTGGACCATGCCAGAAAGCAGGTGAGCACACATTGTCTGAAGTGCCCCATCAGTGTCATCCTGGGGTACACCAATACCTTCATCAGTATTAAAAATATTTTACAATAGATCAAGCCCCAAATTAACAGCTGCTGATATTCTTCAAAAGATCCTCAAAAATGCTGACTTTACTCAGGAAGAGACGATAAAACGTAACATTTTGCCTGGGGCAAGAGTATGAGATTTGGTGTCGGGCCTATAACCGTAAGCAAGGGGAGGATGTTAAACTCAGCCCTGTTCCCCTGCCCCAGTCCAGCCCAGGTAAAGAATGCTTACATGCTTTATCATGCCACTTTCATATTTTATTTAACTGAGAAGTCCATAAAGTCACTTTAAATAGAAACAAATATCTGAATAATTTACCCAAGCGTAATTTCCGTTTCATCTTCTAAGTCTGCTGAAGTCGATATTGCCCGCTGTGTTGTACTGGAAAGGATGGCCTCACACCAACACATGCGTGACCACCCCGAGCCGGCTCCTGGCTGGCATCCAGAGCCTCAGCTCTTTGCTGACCTTGAAAACAAACCCTTCCCGCTCGCAGCCTGTGTGAGCTGCCGGCCCACACAGGCTCAGTAGTTTTGCTAGGTCCCTGGGTGCCTTGGCTGCACCCCAACGCGGCAGGGAGGAACCGTGCATCTTAGTTTGCTCTCCAGCTCCTTCCCCATCGCTTTGGCCAGCACTGTGGAAATGGAGGTGCTGGAGGAGATGGATGAGGGGACCCTGGTGCCTGATTTACCAGCCCCATGTCTCAGGAGCTGAAGGGTGCACCGGGGAGGGCGCAGATGGGGAGAGCAAGGTTTCTTCTGGCTCTGCTCCCACCGTGCAGCTGCAGCGACCTTTGCATCCCCCCAAGAGAGCAGCTGGGGACGAGCAAGCAGGGATGGAGGTGGGGAGCTGCTCTCTTCAAGGGCATTCAAAACTCAGCCCAGGTTAAAGCAGCCGCGTGCAGATGTGCAGTCTGTGCGGCAAAAGCAGATCCTGGGGAAGGCTGTATTCGCCTATATAACGGTCACATTGTAGGAAATAATTAGCCAGTGCTTTCAAATTGCTTTGATAGCACAAAGTGATAATACAATTAACCACGGAAGTCAAATTTGCCAATTCTGGGCCCTCAGCCCTGCGCCTGTTACTTGAACAAATAAAGCTTTAGCGTCATGTTAATTCTGCACAGCTTGTTGGGGTTACAAAGTACTCATTGTGTGCTGTCTGGCAAAGAACATCCAGTGAGGAGGAATTTTTATTGCTGTGTCACAGCTTGTGCTGAAACCTGACACTGTTATCAAAGAGCAGCTTTTCTAGGTATTTTCCACAATCAGATGAAAAATGTAAATATTCTTTCAGCTTTGGTTCCAGCTGCAAAATCTGTCTTGCTGACTGAACCTGCAGTCTTCGTTTTAGTTGAAGTCACTCTTAAGAGACATAGCAGATATTTTACTTCAGGATACAATGTACAATTTTCACCATCTCATAATTTATCTTGCTAAAGGTCAAAAATATGCATATTTGCTAAAGTCTTGAAGAACCATGCATAATCCAGAGTGCTCCAAGGAATACATGCATAACATTACTTCTATCCCATTTGTGATCTTGAATAGACAGATCTTCTTTTTGCATTTCTTCTGACTGAGAAGTCAATGAAAGGGCATCTTTTTCTGCTAATTAGACTCCTGGAGATTGCTTCAACTCTTCAAGAACTACCAACCTTTTTTTTTTTTTTTTACATCTTTCTTCTTCACAGAGAAAGCCTTTGTGCCACTTTAGTTTTTTTCTCTTGTGAAGTGATTATTGAAACATCTAACGATTTTGCTCCTTTGCTTGTTGAAAAATCTTTTATAAGTTTATGATAAACAGGCTTGTAAATTAAATAGATGATCAGACATCTATGTTCTAGAAGGTGAATGGAAAAGTGTTTTCCCAAATGGCTCAATAGCTGTGAGTAGAAAAATATTGGTCTATGGTATGGCTTGAAAATACTTGTTTTTTTCCCAGTGTCCTGCACCAAAAAAAATCTGCATGCTCCTTTTTAAATGTTCATGGTTAGATTTTGGGGATTGGAGAAGGGATAGGGAGAGGCAAACCTGGACTCCCATGATAATACTATACAATTTGCTGTTACAGGAGTGCACAAATGGGATGAGGGCATCGTCAGGGTGAGCTCTGCTTTTGGCATCGTGATGCTTGCTCTGAGAGCACACACAGCAAAGATGAACAAATGCATGTCATCTTCTGAAAGGTGCTTAGGCCTTGTGACACTTCACGCTGCTTCAATTTTATATGATGTACAGCTTCATCCAATTCCAAGATTTTGACAAAGATACTGTGGAGGTAGCTAAATTCCTTTATTAGGTAGGATCTTAAACACTTTTCAAACCCTGGTCCTCAGGGGCCTGTGTCCTGCAGGCTGGTAAGGGAATCTTGGCTCTGTCTGTCACTTTTGATGGACCTGCGTATGGTTTTTCATAGATGAGATCTTGCAAATGAAGTTGCAGCCATCCAAGACAATCACCAGCTTCTGACACTTGCTTCCTGTCACTGCTGATTGTGCTGGTCCAAAGCTGGGATGGTGGGTTGGGATGTACACCCACATCTCAGTTACCTCTGTTTGGAGCTTCAGCAGCAGCACAATGTGGGGGATAGAGGCTGAGAGCAAAGATTTGCCTCTGCTAAAACCATCAGGAGTCATCTGCGAGGGTGTTATGTCATTTTGGCATTTCAGGGCTCAGAACACCAAGGCTCAAACACCGTTGCAGCCCTGGGCTGTGAGAGACATGGCTGAGCTTACACAGCAGGCTGGTGTCAGCCCCAAGGAGGAACAACAAGTGTCCCGACTCCCAGGCCACTGCTCCATCTGTGGCACTTGCTTTAACTTCACTTGTTTTTTACTCAAAAGCATAGTTATTTGTATTCAGTGAAATAAATTGCATTACGCATGTCTTTAACAGCACTTGTAAAACATCAGAACTTCTATTCATAAGCACATGATTGCCCTCTTATTCTTTCGTTTGTATTTCTTGCTTCCTGCATTTGTCCTTCACACTTTAAAATGAATGGCAGAAACCCATTTCATTAAGATAGTAGCCAAAGTAAGTAATGGCACATTCTGGCCAAACAAAGGCTGCAGGAAACACCGAGAATAATAACATTGTCGAAACAGAAGTATAAGAAAGTAGGACAGAAGCCAGACTTCTCACTTGTTCCTATCTTTAAAATGGTTGAAGGTGGAAATTAGTCACAGACTGGAGGGAACCACAGTATGGCAGCCTGCAGTGTGTTCTCTGCCATGAGCTACATCTGCTGGGACCCCGCTACCACCACCACCACAAGTCGCTCCCAGCAGACACCAGCATCCTTCTTCATACCACCTGAGCTGCATCGTTCTGTTTTCCTGGTCCTGTGGGGCTTGAGCTGAAGTGCAGCAGCCTGCCAGGCCACTCTGGGTCATTCAGCTTTGCTAGTCTGCGTTCACTGCACAGACATGTAGTTCTGCCTCTCCTTTTTTTCCTCCAATGTTTTTATACCAAAGAATCCCATTAGCGATAACCTCCAGCTTATCATATGCTCTGTCATGACTCATTCTGTGGCTACCTGCTGGTGTGGGCCAGATAAATATAACCCACAGCAGCCCTTGAGTAACTCTTCACTGCAACCTTCTGTCCTGGATCCAGGCACTGTCAGTCCTTTACCTCCCTCCCAACATGTCATGATATGCCCTTCTTCTTCAGAGTCCTAACTCAGTTCTTCCATCTGGCAAAGGCGAAAAGGAGACCCAGTTTGGCACTTAGCAGCTTGTCAGGCTCCAGTCAGGAGCCTGAGAGGCTGCTACTCCTTCTTACATTTATTGATATTCATCTCTTCTGTCAAGGGACGCAGGTGAAAGGTTGCTGTTTCACTGAGGTGTAGCTCCTCATCTGGAACTGACACAGCCCGCAGAGCACGGCACAGCACTCCATGGATGTCAGATGTGGCAGCAGTCTATTCTGGATCCCCTTTTCTGTTTCCCGTCCAGGATTTGTGTCAATCATTTTTTTGGACACTGCATTCAGGCTGGCTCAAGAGGCAAATAAAGAGGAGCAGAAGCAGACGGTATGTAATTTGGCCCGTGGTCAGTCTTCTCCCTCAAAGGCCATTTGGTCCCTGAGATAAACAATTAATACCTCAAATACCTCATTCTATCAGAAAGTGTCATCTCAGGACAGATTTTTTTTTTTCCTCTGTTGCATACAAAATGAGTGTGACAGTGATGGGCTTTGTTACACTGGTCACATTCTGGTTCCTCTTCTTAGAGCAATCCTTCACCCTCCAAGACAAGCCAGGTGAATGCATTTCAGAGGCTTGTGCACCATTTCTGAACTAGGGACAAATATCGTCCCTAAGTATGACCTAAAGAGGGAAGCAAAGAAAGCCCCAGATACGCAATACAGATGTCAACAACATCCCTTTGAGTATTAGGAACTAGGAGCTGAGTGAGTCAAAATTGATGCGGTGCCTTTACTGTCAGTGGAGCTCTTGCAGCTGATGTGGTCCTCTCTTTACATGCTTTCCGAGTACAGAAACATGCTGGAAAGGGACAGACCAGCCTTGAAGATTGTCACCACATCCCTTTACTCACATGGGGCTTAGGCTGTCACTGTGCATAATAATGAATGAACAAAATTATAGCTCGTGGTAACAGTACATATTGATGGGAATGGTTTTTATTTTGGTCAATATTTCAATGAGGTTCCTACCCCCTGGCGGGAATGCAGAACAGGGAGAGGTTGGGCTCGCACAGCAGAAAAAAGGAACGTTGCCAGGAGTTGATTGATGCTTTATCAGGCTGTAATACTAGAAGCTTTTGCTTGCAAGAATCAAATGTTAAATCTCTCTCTCAGGGTTTTATTTTGCTAGTACCTATGGGAACCAGCTGGGCTGGCTGCCTGGAGAAAAGACAAAGCAAGCTAGTGAGGAAGTTTATGGTGATTTAAGATATATGCTGATTAGTGATTCATGTTTGTGTGAATAATAAAATAAATAAGGAGAATGGGAACAGTTGCTAGTGTATTTCTCTATTGCTTCCCAAGGAAAAAAAAAGAGCTTCTGTGTATAAGTTAAGGTGGAGAATTTTCCCACCGTGGCAGACCTATTTTATTGCAAAGAAGAGAGCAATACCCTGGAGAGGTAAAGATGTACGGTATTGTCGATGCTAGAAATTCTGTGGTGAGGACGTTTATGTTGGTGAATTGATTGGGAAGAAAAAAAAAGTAACTTTTTCTCTGAAACCTAAACAAGAAATACTCTCTTGGGGGCAAATGACATGCTGCAAAAATTTGGAACAAAGTCCCATGGGTGTGCTCCAACGATGGCAAAGCTGCAAGAGCTTAACACTTCAAATCCAGCCCTGGAGGGAAAGGGCTGGTGCAATTTTCTCACTAGTTAGAGCCCATATCATTGCTGCTGGCCTGGGCCAAGAGACAAGCAGCCTCTCATTATCTCTTTTCTCTGCTGGAATTCAGTCAATTATGGATAAATTCTGAGAAAAAAAAAAAAAGTTATTTGTTGGACTTTATTCTGAATCTTTTGAAATGTGGTGTCTGGTATCAGCAAATGGAAGTATGATTTGACACCTGAAGTTTTATTTCCTGCCTTTAAAGCAGAATGGGTCATTTTTCAGCAGATTGTATCTTCTTCAAAAAGCTATTGTACTGCAGATTTAAATGCCCTGCCTCAGGAAAGAGCATTAAAGACACTGAACTTCTTAAGCAACTTCATAAAATTTGGAGGTTAGGAAAAGAGAGACCTGACAGGTTTTAGCCTGGCCTGAGGAAAAAGCTTGTTTCTGTAACAGAATCAGAGGAGAAGCTCTGGAATCAGGCAGACTGCTAGTGGAGAAGACCTCCTTTCTTACAGGAAGGTTGAATTTCTGGTGGAGCCAGGAGGCATTTGACACTTGAGGGAGCAGAGACACTTCCCTGTGAGGGAGGTTTCACCAAAGGGACTTTTACATCTAACTTGGAGCTCCTTTCTCTTTGGGACCAGAGGCATCCTTCCATTGAGGCTGGGCAATGTCAGGTCCATCTGATCTAAAGAGCATCATAGGCTTTTTAAAAGTCACAGTTATTTGTTCCCAACCTCTTTTATAGGGCTTTATGACACCCTATATGTTTTCAGGTGGCTTGAATAGCCAGCCTTGTTTCTTTCCACATAGGCAACTGCACTTCTTGGTATCGTCTTTCCTTTCCGATGGTGAATTTGGGCCTGTCTTCTCCTGCACTCTACCTACCTTCTCCTTTTTTTCTCCCTGCCTGCACCACAAACTTTTGTTCTCTTTTCATGCTTTTTTCCTAGCTTTGAGATTTCTCACCAGAAGTCACTGATCATGACAAGAAGATTTTTCCAAGCCTGGGATTTTGTTGCATGATCAGGGCAGACTTTAAGTGTGTGGAGAGATAAATCATAATGGAAAATAGCTGCAGTATTCTAGCTCTGTTCACACAGCTCCCAAAATAGAAAGAAAGGACTCTTTGTAGGCTGCAGTTTAGAGATTTGTCTGCTGCCATGCTAGAAAGACATCTGAGTCATAAGCCTAGTCAGATTTAGCTGCAGTGTTTAGAGATGCCACCATGCTGAACTGTCTGCCCTCCCCTTTGACCAGTGGTTATTGTTCTTGTACCAGAAATAGAATGAAATGGATGTCCTCATCTTAACCTCCCCACCCTCAAAACCATCCACAGTATCAGCTTAGGACACTGGTGATGACAGGTTTGCTCACTGCTCTGTGAATTGAGGCAAAGACCTGAAGTTTTTCTGCTGCAAGGTCACTAACTCAGGCAGAGGGGTGCAGAGGGCACTTGGGAATCCGGCAGTTTGACTCCCATCTGTGCAGAGTTGCCCAACACACTGAAAAATGTGTCTTACCAGGACCTTTCTGGGCTTTTTTTTTATCTGTACAGTCAGCAAACCAAAGTACTGAGCAGTTCCCTGTGACATACAGGTGCAGTTTTCCCACGGATGCCTGCAGTTAGCTGTGCAGCGTGCAGAGAGCAGAATGGAAATGCATTTTAAATATGAATTGGACTTCTGAGACAATGATTGAATTTTTCATTGCACGTGCCCAGCATTGTAGGTGCAGGAATAAAGTTCCGAGCTGTCATTGGCAGCATCCCCAGATAGATAGCATGTACATGAACTGAGTTGTGGGGGTGGCACGAGCAGGGTCCCTGGCCCTGGGGCAGGTGAAGGGTGCATGGCTCTGCAGTGGTCCTTCAGGCAGCTGTTGTGTGGGGCAGGAGGTCTCCATTTCCACTGATGTGAATCCAAGTACTTCCACCAGCGCTGAATTCTCTCTGCACTCTGTCTGACACAGATAATTAAAACAGAGGCATTAATTTGGGTCACAGAGAATAAGTAGCGCCAAGCTAGAATCTAATTTAAGCTGCATAAGAAATAAGTCCGAGTATGACTTAGCCAGGCAAATGTTTTTTAAAATGTCTAAGGCAGCTGAGTGGGCATCTGAAACTTTGACCCTGTCCATCTACCTCTAGTACGGTCTATGCTGGGCACGAGCCCAGGTCAGTCTGTCCAGCTCGAAGATGCTTACAGGGTTCATGGGGTTTGTCTCAAACACAGGACAGGAACAAGCTGGTGTCACCCCCAGCACTGGGCAACACAGTACCATGGAACCTAGGAGGGCTGAGAAGCCATTACATTACCTGGATTAGTTTGTTCCCTGTGGCCATGAGAGCACAGGGGACGTGGTAGCTGCTGACACAGTATCAAGGGGAATGAGGGTACCCACCGCATTTCAGCTGGCTGCCCCTGAACCATCTGGTGCTAATGAATTCCCCAGACTACTGCAGTGCATCGCGTCTGAATTTCCAACCCAGAGGTTAACGGCTTCCTCACTTCTTAGGCTATTAATTATCCCAACCACCAGTCCAGTTCATAAGCAGCAACCAATGAGAGGCCAGAGCTGGCAGTTATAGCTGGGAGGAGCCTTACAAAAAAGGATTAATGAACAGTGGAGGAGAGGGCTTGGGAGGGCGTGAGATCTGGGTAGTTCATGCACCCAGACTGTTTCCATGAGCTCTGACAAACAGCAGGCCCAGGGCAGAAAGTCCCACAGTGACTCTACTTTCACCCAAGTTTTTTTTGTCCCTTTCCTGAACTGCAATTTTCAACAAACGGGGGCTCTTCAGTATTTCAGTTCTGCATTTGCATCCAAAGTCATTACACCACCTGCCTCTGCTGTATGAAGTCCACCAAGGCAACAGGGTGAGAAATCTCACTGTAACATGCTTCAGCACAGGACTTGGATGTTCAGCTTCAGGCTAAAAGGCGGATTATTTATGGCAGAAAACATTTCAGTGCTGTTTCTCAGGTCACTTACCTATTAATTACATTTCTTTGCCATTCATCAAAGCCTCATTCTCTGTGCATAAGCAGGCTCGTTATTTACAGCATACGCAGCAGACATGCTTCAAACAACGGGAGAAATAGGCTGAAACAAAGGTTATCAGTAATTTACACAGAGATAATCTGCAGATGTTTCATACTTACCCCACTATGTGCTTTCTCACTGGGTGATGTATGTTCAAGAAAGCAGCTGGTATCTGCTCGTGAGACACACTGCTTAGGTGCTGAGCCTGGTGGACACGTGCACACAAGATGCTGTGACACTCAGTGCAACCACAAATGTTTTAGGGGTGGGGAAGAAGCATGATAATGGAGCCCCTTCAGCTCATTGGCAGTGCAGTTGTCATTTTCAGTTGATTTTTCTATTACATATCTGTTTAAGCACCAGAAGAAAGCAGGTGGAGCTGCTGCTGAAGAGGAATAAATAGCTCAAAGAGCCATTTCACAAAGGAGCTGGCTAACTTGCTCACCCCCGTGTGTTTTGGATATCTGTTGTGTTATGGCTGTCACGTCGCAACGCTGTTGTCTCTGGACTTGAATGGTCCAATGTGCTCTCCATTGGAACAGCCTTCAAGGGAGCCCTGCATGCTCTCCAAGTTGTGTTCAACGGCCACAGGCAGCTCTTGATAGCTGAAGGCTGTATCCAAAACCTGCTGACCCCAGGAGAAAGATCTCTGTTGATTGCACAGCCATTCCTCCCCCTCAACATGGAAGCAGCCTTTCGTCTAGCTTTACAGCAGGTCATTTTTAACTGGACACAGCAGCTAATATTAGTGACCTTCTGTAGTGGAGTATGTATTTGACATGGGCAGCCTGGGAGTTGTGCTCAGAAAACAAGGTTATTCAACATACAATCTGAATAGATTTTCAGCAGCTTTTCTCAGCATTAGCCAGGGCTCGTGCATCATTGACTTCTAAAGTGCTTTGGGAAACGTAGCGGTAGCGTAAAAGAAATCGTTTGTCCATCAGGTTTTTTCAGAGTGACAGAGCCATTGTTTATAGACCAATAGAGCTGTTAGGTGCTGTAGCTCTGTTATAAGAGCATAGAAGTTGTAGATCTCCTGTAATGTGTGTATGTGGCTTCTACAGACAGGGCACAGCCATCTGTAGCGTTAGTGCAAATGCTTTTCCATTCTTTGCATAAATTAAGACAAACATATTATTTCATGAACTGCTGCTTAAATAAGTTTTGGCAGAGGATCAAAGTTCAGAAAACGTATTTATTTTTTAACACATGTGAAATGAAAAGTAAGGGTTGGGACAAAAATTCAACCCTGAAGCTATTTTTCAGGTTACAGGAGGAAAATACATCATAATTTTACCAGCAACTAAGAGAATCCCTGGAGTTAATTTAACAACGCTTTCCTATAGCTGAAGTGAAGCTGTATGTGTCAGCACTTCTGCTCCTTTCAGAGCTCCACAAATGGTGCCATTTTAGGTGCCAAGGCACACACAGATGCAAGATTTAAGGGGAAATCATTCTTAAAATTGCAATTTTGGAATGAAATGGAAACCAAAATGTTGACCACTTTATGCCATTTTCTTCTTGTTTGCATTCAGAAACATCTGCACTGGTAAACACATAGGCTAGCAAATTATGGGGAAAATGCCATTAGCACATGACAAAACCTGTTTTATTTGTTTATTAGTGGATGTCTCATGTATGTAATAAGACGAGCAACACTGCGTGCTTTTGGCCTTTGTCCAACAAAAGCCTAAAGGATATTCTTCACTTTAAGTATCTTAAGCATTCTACACTTTAAGTCAATAAATCTACTCATGTGCTTGATACAGATGGAAAAAAGGAGGAGCTTAGAAGGATGGTGTCACAGGGTTGGGGAAACCTAATGGGAACCTGCAGCTGGAAAAGAGTGCCCTAGCTGTATCAACCATATAAGTCACTGATATTTTCTTTTAACTGATTGAACCATGTTCTCTTTAAAATATCCTTCACTTCTGGGATTAACGACATGTAAAATAGATGCAGCAGAACTGGACACTTTATGGCTTGTTTCTCCCCATTTGCTTAAGCAAGAGAAAGTAGGAAGACAAGCATAGTCAACTTCTGCCTAAGGATTTTGGAAACTCCATTTGTTCCGTGGTTTGAAGTCATCATTTAGGGAATATGAATAAGTACAAATAATTCCTTATGGCTTGCATGATCTGTGTGTTCCCTAAGCAGCTAACTCTTCACCTGCTGTGCACTGCAGTAATCAATGTGATGAAAGGTTAACAGATTGGAGCCAGCTGTGTTAGTTACTGACTGATCAAGACTCCATCACTTTCCTATAAAAGTGCACCTGTCAGTACACCATTCAGAGGCAACACACACCTAAATTATCACTTATGTAGGCCATTCCTGTTTAAGCTCCATGCTGGATAAGATGCACTTTATTGCAAATCCTCATTCTCATATAAGCATCCCATCCACACACCCCTCATATGTATTGGAGCAGTTGCTGCTCTTTGCCTGGTGACTGAAGACATGGTAGAGCAGGGAGGAAGAGGTGCAACCATTCTTCACAGCCCTCAGATCCTAAAGTCTCCCCCATACCTTGCAACCATCCATGCCCTACCACTAGCATCCCTGACTCCAGAGTCAAAGCCCGATTGCCCAATCTTGTGATCATCATTGAGGATCTTGAGTCACAGAGCTGGAGGGGAGCTCTCAGGCCAGCGAAGATGCATGCTTACATTGTTGTCAATATAAAGCAGTTTTCCACTCTCGAATGCAAGCAACCTTCATTGGCTCTTATAGCAGAGCAGCTGGCAGGGACTTAGCCACAAAAGACTGCTCTCAGGTTACAGCACTCTGTCAGAAAAGAGCATGAACATACAGGTTGGTCTTTCCTACCAGGACCAGTGCTCAGAACGGCCAGAAAGGAAATCTATAGGATCCAGTGTGGCTTACTGGGATAATTTGGGATGCCTCAAAGACTAGCAAGGTCAGATGTCCATAGAAGTCTTTTTTTGAGGGGAGATATTGTCTGTGGCAGACTGCTCCAAAAGGCAGCAGATATTTAACCATTTGAAGCCTATTAAGTGCCTACAATGATGGGCAAAAACAGTGTCATCAGTCTGGTGGACAAAAACAAGGTCACCAGTCTGTTGTGCCATACAGTTTTGGGTTTCCAGTCCAGACTGAAGGTTAGCTGCCCACACACCTGCTCAAGCATGCCCATTACCAGACACTGTCAGAAAAGTGTGTGGGAAGGGGGCAACCCATGGCAGACAGGACAAACCCAAAACATATGAGAGAGCCAAAGAATAGGCTCAAGGTGCTGAGTGCTCCTGTGCAGCCTTGACCAAACTGTGTCATGCTGGCCAGCAGGGAAGAAGAGAACAGTGCAAGATCACCCTTCCCCACAGGTGCTATATGGTGGTGACCATAGGAATGCTTCACCTAGAGCAGCTCACACAGAATCACCTAGATTGAAAAAAACCCTTGAGATCACAGAGTCCAACCATTAACCTAAGACTGACAAGTCCTTGGCTAAACTATATCCTCAAGCACTAAGTCTACACAACTCTCACTTGTTTTGTGCTTTTCAGCTGTGTGCATTCTTCATACACATCATGGTAAAAGTTGCCCAAAGTGATCCAGAAGGGGACAGTAAGAACAGTGTTTGAGAACTAGCAGCCAACAAGGTCTCTTGGTCTAGTCATTTGACTAATGTGATTAAGTGCAGACATTTGGATTTGGAAGTACCTGGTAAGTTTTCCAGCTCCACAGTCATCATCTCAATCTGTTTGCACTGTTGTTACCTGATAGCTTTCCTCCCCAGCTTTGCTGGACACAGTCCACAGCACAATAAGAAATATGCAGATGACCCTACCCCATGCCAACCTCCACCTCCTGTGGTGGTCACAAAATGCAGGGGAAATGTTACCGTAACTGCCTTTTCCCAGATCATATGTTGGAGGTTGGATAGCTGGTCCCGTTTCCACCTATTTGTGCTGCTAATACAGCACAGAGAACAAAAAAAAAGCTGCCCAAATAAAGCTGTTAAAGACTCCCCATGACACAGGAGCTTTCTTAGGTGACAACAAGCTGGCAGAGCCACCTTTCTGCCAGCCTACAAAATTCAGTATAATGAGGAAGCCAGGGAAAGAATAAGGCAGGCTCTGTAGCACATCCTTGGCAGAGGCAGCAGTTGGAGGCAGGAAAATGAACACACTGTCCCATTAGAGGCACTTGACTTGCTGGCTCGTGTCCCTGTGGAATCCTTTGTGGGCACAGCAGAGCACAGGCATTCAGGGAAGCACCCAGACCTGCTCTAAATCACCTTCTGACAGCACTCTGCCATTCCCCAGACTAAGAGGTGATGAAAGCAGAATGGTGTGAATACCCCTTTTAACACACCCTCTTAATCCATTCTAGGTTTTGCAGAGCTCCTTGGTCTGTGACTGAGAGCAGAAAGGAGCTTTACACTATGCCCATTTGCCCTGCACTGCACTGAGCTGAGAAGGATTGCAAAGCAAAGCTGGAAACCAAGCTCAAACCAATTTATTCAGATAACCCTGCTCCCCATAGTACAAGCATTTCTCTAGCTCAGGTGCAGCAAAGCCTTTTCTTCCTTATTTCCGGGATCTGTTTTACCCACTATTACTACCTTCTCTCCTCTCCTCCCTCCATTGAGCAGTTGCCAAGGGCATTTTCTATGCAGCTTGGCCCTTAACGTTTTGCCCTAAGCAAGCAGCCAGGACTCCAGCTGCCTAACTCCATTGCAGCTGGATGCTTACAGAGAGCTTCAGATTCCCAAGCCTGAGATAAGCCAAGACAGCAATGCTGAAAATATACTCAAACTGAGGCTTGTATCTGGGTCACATAGCTGCCAAAACCACCCCCGTTCTGTTGAAACAGCTATTGAATTTGCTTCTAGAAGGAAAAAGACAGTAACATGCCAAGTGACACTAATTGTTAGGCAGCACCAAGCAAGTATAATGCGCTCCTGCAAATTACCTGGGAACATTATTTCCCCTGTTTTTGTAATACATTTTGAGGGAGGAATGGGGAAGTTGATCAAGGTGAATGCATAATCCATGAAAATCTGTGAAAAGGCATAGTTCTTCCAGGGGAACACATTTAGTAGAAAAATATTACCTGTGGGTTAGACATTTGTGGGAAAAGTATTAATATAAGGTCATGCACATTTGGGGAGGACAAAATCCCATCATCTATATTATCAACTCATCACAGGCAAAGCCTGGCTTTCCTTTGCACCACTTTGGGCACTGGTTAAGAAGGCGGAGACAGCACTGAGAGGAGAGCTCCTGCTTTGGAAATGGTCATAAACCACAGAGAAATCAACAGTACCATTTCTTTCCTGTCTTTAAGCCATACACACAAACTTCTTGTCATCATCATGAGTTTAGAAAAGAGATACTGATCTACCAAAAATCTCAAATTTGCTCTAGATTGGGTTAATATGGTGGATTTGGGAAAGATGATTTAAAATGCTGCCAATGCCCAGAAGAAAAGTCCCATTAGGTTGACTACTTACTCTAACAACAATTTCAGACTAACAAATTGAGGGCCAGTAGGTTTTGTCTCTATATCCTTTATCAAGTCTTGATACAAATAATTTCACACCTGCATCTATTCCTCTTTCCTAAATTAAGCAGTATTCAGCCAGGAGGAATCCAGATGACTATTCAGGAACAAAAGGGCTTTTCAACATAAATAAAGGTGGCAGAACTTAGTGATTAATTTGTCTCCTTTGTTTCTCTAGTTGGAAAAGAAAGAAGAATTACAGAGGTGGAGTAATTATCACAGAATTGTAAGTGTTGGAAAAGACCTCTGAAAATCATCTAGTCCAACCCTCCTTTTAGAGCAGGATCACAGAATCAGCTAAAGTAGATTACACAGGAACACGTCCAGGCAGGTTTTGAATATCTCCGGGGACAGAGACTCCACCACCTCTCTGGACAGCCTGTTTCAGTGCTCCATTGTCTTCACAGAAAACAAGTATTTCCTTAAGTTTAGGTTAAACCTCCTACTTCACAGGTTGTGACCATTGCCCCTTGTCCTGTCACTAAACACCATGAGAAGAGCCTGGCTCCATCCTCCTGACACCTGCCCTTTAGATACCTTTAAGCATTGATGAGATCAAATTATACTTAACTGCACCAAGAGAGTTTTGTAGTCCTGAATTCATGAGTGCTTTCACGTTGTGTGGGGATCACCAGCTGGGAGATGCTTCCTGAATACAAGACAGAACTATTTGAAGGTGGGAATACAGGACACAGCAGCTAAAGAGTGGTGTACTCAGCTTGTTTGTGCTCATTTGTGCTTCTTGTTCTTTTTTTTCAAAAAGATACATGTGTAGGTTGCAGTGGCTGTGGAATGTGGTGTGTGGAGAGAGGCTGCTGAGCAGGACTCGCTGAGTAGCACCAGGCACCCGCCCCACTGCCAGGTGACCCAGATTTGCTGCAGATGTGTGTGTGGTTGCACTGGGGTTTGGGTTTTACCTCTATATTGACTCTTTTTTTTCCAGGCAAAAGGACTTTTCAGAAAGTGTTTGAAATGTTTTAAAACCTGAGACCTAACACACACGGCTGTTGTTCTAAGTCCAGTAGACTCAGTGAGACTGACGGCGGCAAGGCTACAATTTCATCTTGGGAAGGTTTGCACAGCTGTTTCACCTTATCCAGTCTGGATTTTCATTAAGCGAGACTTGTTTAAAGGTAATAATGTGCACAAGTCTCCGAGGCTTCATGACCCTTACCAAGGGAAAAGAAGAAGGAAGCAGGCTTCCAGAAGAAGAATTAGACACCATATGATGAAATTATTTGTGAGATGTAATGTTCTCTGATCACAGCTGGTTCTGGTACAAGGAACTTCTTGCTCCTTCTGAAGAAGCAGTGACAGCAGGGCAGCTTTATTGCTCAACAAACAGTGACACAACTTAGTGCAATATTTAGCTATCTCAAACTCAATTGCTGTAATGCCATAAAGAGCATACTGATTTTCAGTGCTTTAACTATGGAAGAAATGTGCTCTGATATTTAACTTGTTTTCCCATTTCTTTACACTCGAAGTGGAAAAAAAGAGGAAAGAAAGAGAAACAGCAATGGCATAGCTTCAAATATATTTTACATCAAATGCAGATATAATTAGGAAAATATCAAGTCCACCTTCTGCAGATGATCCCTATTCAAAATACGTGCAAAATTCTTAATCTATTTATCTGGATCCAGACGACATTGAAAGGAAAGACTAGACTGAACTAATAAGCCAGCATATGTGAATTTTAACCCTTGTGAAATTCACTGCACTAACTTCCCATCTCTGAAGGTGATGGTGGCTTTGTTTTCCAGTTTGAGAGTGCAGAAATATGGAACACTGAATGCTGCTGTCAGAACTGGATGACGCTTGACAAGAGCATAAAATAATTTTATTCCTGGGTAAGTCTGACAAATGATTTAGCCTGGGCAATTTAACAAGGCCATAAGAGATTGGAATCACTTGAGAATGATTTCATGGCCAATGGGCTAGAGGCAGCTCTGTTTTTTTCCTAAGCTGTGGGTCATTATGGATGTATGACAAAATATGTTCCAGGACTTTGAAGATTTAAGAAGCCTTAAGATGAAATGGTAGCAGCTGCTGATATTACCGACAAGGAAGAAGATCCTTTTACAGTCAAATTAGAGAGGAATGTTACCAAAAAGATGCATTTTCCCTGTATTTTAAATGCATTGGGTACATTTGTGCATTGTTTCCAGCCTTAGCTGAGATTTAAAATTGCACTGCATGTTTACACGGATATTCTTTGCTTTGCAAAAATGCTTTCTAAAAGCTTTTCCAAAGTATACTTTCAGTATGACTAACAGAAAGATCTTTTAAAAGCAATAGCCACCTGGGAGTAACATTTCTAAGGAACTTTTTCCCTGTTTTTTGCCCTGTGCTGTTCAACCAGCAATAGCTGCAACTCAGGAGCATAGAGCCTCAGGGGACCATATGCTGCCACTAAGAGGCATTTATATATGTAGATTAAGGAGGTTGTCACATAAGAGGTCTCAGATCTGTGACCTATTGCCTCTCATCACATGGTTCCCCTGGAGCAGGTGCCCAATCCTGTATGTATACATCAGTCTATAAAAGTCTGCTCCCATTCTTGCGGGCACATGTTTATTTTTGTTTCGTTTCAGTCTGTCTTCACACATCTCATCCTCCTTTATCACACTTTTGCTAAGTATTGCTTCAGTGAACTATTTTTTCCTGTTGCTACAGCAAATACTTCCTGAAGCATGTGCAAAGCTGAACGCGTTGGAATATTTTGCTGAATCAGGAATTCTTTGCATAGCAATATCCCACAGTGTGTGTACAGAGGACGTGGATAGGGAACACTCTTAGTTACTGCTACAGGCAAGCTGTGAAAAATTAACCTTCTTCTTTGGGAAAAAAAAGAAGATTTATTTAATGTTGTTACTACTTTGCTCACAACTAAAGAGTTTCCATGAGAAAAGTCAACATGTAAGTCACATTATAACAATAGCTTAGTTGCCAGTCTTACCTACTTATTAGAATGGCATGGGAAAAAAAATGCTTACAGTGCTGAGGATGTCAGTCGAGACAAATTGTTCAAAGCATCCCTGTGAGGGTCCCCATGTCACAGAGAGCTCAAAACAATGCTGAAGCCCAAAGGAAATATTTCTATAGGATTTAGGGCCAAAGAATATCTCTGTACTACCTGGTACGGTTACCCCAAAACAAGACCCTGTATGCCTAATCAGTAAGCATGAGTGGGGTAGAGCACAGAGTCTGGAGAGCTTGGATTGTGCCTGAGCAGTCAGAGTCAGTCATGCTTATAGCAACAGGACTGTAAGGAATCCTGGCTCAGGGCTGTTCTGAAGGCTGCTCTTTAAGAGCAGTCAACATGTAGTCGAGGACACAGTTGGGCTCCATGCCATTGCACACCTTCCATCGAGTCTTAACACCCCAAGACCAGCTGAGACACTATCATTTTGTCTTGGGAAACATCTGGGTAGTCTGCTGTAAATTTTCCTGTGTGCATTTATTAAAAGCACAATGAGCAGAAAAACTCCTTTACGAGGTCATTTATTAGTGTGATGGCTGAACAGGGAGTTCATGTATCTAAGAGACATGGGATAAATCTGGATATTCAGCCACAACTCCACAGATGGAACCAATTGTTACCATTTTTTTTCTGCAGTAGTGGGTATTGTTTTCCATATTTTCTTTTTCCAAAAGCTTCTCTTCCTCATTTGATCTCAATGACCTCTTCTATATCTTTGCTAAGAACTCTACCTTCCCATTTCTCTTCAGTTTTGATTTTTTTCCTTCATTTTCAAGCATAAGGTAACTTTTTTTGCCTTAAGTCATATCTAAGCACTTTACCTTCTTTACCTGTTCTCACAGGAGTACCAAATGCACCCCTTTTAGAGAAGGGCAATGGAGCCCACAGAGATTAAATGATTAGCCCAGGACATCTGTCACACAGCAGAAAACTGAGATCAGGACTTCTAAATCCAAGATTAGACCTTCACAAATTGAACAAATCGTACCAGACAATTAAGGTCCTAATATGGCACATGACCTTGCCAGATGTTCAGCAAGACCCTGACCACTAGAGCCTTGTATCAAGCTTTTAAAGATGTGTCATCTGAGCTGGCATTCCCCTAGGGTGCAGGCAGCTTCAGGGGTTCCTGGTTATTTTTGCTTTTCTTCATATATTACAATCCAGGTTGCTCTACAAGGGAAAGTTTCTTCAGTTAGTTCAGAGGGTTTCCAAAGTTGGCAAAGAAGACTGGCATTTAACCAAAGAAGGCCAGGAAAAAAAACAAAGTAAGCTCCCTTTATATCTCTAAGCAGAAAAAAAAAAGGGGGGGGGGGCAATAGAAAACAAGCTAGCTGCACATTCGAGCTCTCCAAGTGAGAAGACAATAACAAGAATTATAAAAGGAGTTAGCAGCAGCAGCACTCGCAAAGAAGCTCCCAAATCATCCACTACGTGGCCTGACTCAAGATCAAACAGATGGATATTCAAACACAGGAGAGACTCTGGTTTACATTCAGCAGGGATGACACTTAGCAGTCTGTTTGCTGATGCTCTCAAAGGAGTGTTAGTTGAGATAAAAGAGTTATACCGTGGGACTTAAACAGCAGCTATTGCTTCAAGTAGAGAGAAGGAGTGCAGATGAAGGGCTAGAGAGACATGATGGACTGGCTGAGGCTGAGAGAAAAAAATACCTACAACATGAAAGGAGTCTCAAATTTTCCTTTTGATCTTCTTTAGTATCCTTCAGTGCAATTTTGTCTGTTTATACACTCCAGTGACCTCCACTACTGCAATGTCTTAATGCCTTGCTGGTTCTTAGATGTCCACTCTTAAAGCATTCTTTTGAGGGAGGGCAATAGTGGTCCCACAGCTAAAAATCAGCACTGAAGGAATAGGAAAGGTGATGTCATTTCCCTCGTATGACACTCCAGTCACACAGGTTTGCGAGGCAGACCTCAGCAATACAAGGAAGAGTACTCTGGAGGGGACACTCAACAGATGTGAGCTACTAAGAAAGTGTTATATGTGATACTGAGATGGTCATAACTGAAGAGAGCACACAGGGAGCCTGTGAGCTTGAGAAATATATGCATGCTACCTATGACCATTGATTGTGCTAAGATCTTGTTTCACATGCGCTTCGTTTCACACAGATCCCTTAGTACTGTAAATCTCTCTTTCCAGCCCTAAAATCATTAGACACAAAGCTGTTTCTTAGCTTTTGAAGCTTTAAAGTGACCTTAAGAAAGTAGAAGGCCTCATGGGTTCACACATTCTGGCACAGGGACCTGTGTACAAGCCCTTCAGTCAGCAGCTTCTCCTACAGCAAATCCACTGTGCAGAGTAAGGGGGCTTAAACACAATTCTGCGCATTTCAAAACCCAGACGGTTTTCAGAAGAAATTATCTGTCACCGTAATCCCTGCAGCTCTGTTTATCTCTGATCAGAAAGGGGAGTGCCAAATTGGCATACTGATTCATGTACCAAAAAAGAGCGTGCCTATAAGCACAGATCATGATTTGCATACTTATTAGCCTTGACTGCCAGGGAACATTCTGGTTCCTTTGTAAGCACAGAAACAGTAAAAATATGCTAATAGCAGCATATCAAATTTGGTCTTTAGCCAATCTGTCAATATTGAAATTACTTGCCTGTAATATAGTGGGTAAACAACTTGCTGTATAGGATGATCCGAGGCATGATTTGAACTTGTTGAAATTTAGTCATTTTGTGCCTGAAAAACTCACAGATCAGAAAGCGAAACATAAGCATACACGCAAGACAGATGTCACCCTGACTTTCTGTTCTGTTATCTGTTTGCTGCCTTCTTTTTTGCTTTGCAAAGTGGCTCATTCAAGAAGCCAGGGGGTAGGGTCCTTTCCAGAGAGAATCACTCAAATCACCATTGACATGTCTTCCATATAGACCTCGTTTCTTCTTTTTCCTGTACAATAAAGACAAAATGTCACCTGACATAAACTTGATATAAGCCCAAGTCATCCCTTTTTTTACCACAGACAAATACAGCTTTTTACCCACAGCAATGATCATCAAAACCCATCAAAAGTTAATGATCTTTCCTTAACTCTCCAGAGCACTCCCATCTCCAAAATCAGCAGAAAAATAGACTACAGCTGTCAAGAGGAGAGCTCTTCCCTTTCATTGGCTCTCACACCCACTGCCTCCAACTGAGCCCTCAGAAAACCCTCAATTAGATTACTGCTTGCAGTGATTATCCTACACAAACTGATTCTGAATTCCTGAAAATTACTGAATAAAACTTCTCCCTTTCTCCTGGGGAAAATTCCCTGCCTAGGTTAGCAAACACATGACTGTTTTCTTCTGGATTATGATGTTTTAGCCTGTCCAGTACCTCCTGCTTTGTAGTCACCATGTGGACAAAAGCTGCTGATTCCCTTTTTCTTCCAGTTCAGACACACCATACAAGGTCAGGACAGTACCTCTGCATGCTAAAACACATTCCCTGATCTTCTGCATACCAGTGAAAGAAAAACTCCAAGCCTGTGGGAACACACACTATTATGGTGGGACCTTTTCTTACAATCCTGATGTCTTTTAGAGTTCACCTTCCGACTTCAGCAAGTTTGCTGATGACACAAAACTGGGAGGAGTGGCTGACACACCAGAAGGCTGTGCTACCATTGAGCAAGACCTAGACAGGCTGGAGAGTTGGATGGGGAGAAATTTTATGAAATACAACAAGGGCAAGTGTAGAGTCTTGCATCTGGGAAAAAACAACCCCATGTACCGGTATAGGTTGGGGACTGCCCTGCTGGAGAGCAGCGTAGGAGAAAGGTACCTGGGGTTCTAGTGGACAGCAGGATGCCCATGAGCGAGCAGTGTGCCCTTGTGGCCAAGAAGGCCAATGGCATCCTGGGGTGTATTAGAAGGGGAGTAGCAAGTAGGTCAACAGAGGTCCTCCTCCCCTTTAGTCTGCCCTGGTGAGGCCACATCTGGAATATTGTGTCCAGTTCTTGGCCCCTCAGCTCAAGAAGAACAGGGAACTGCTGGAAAGAGTCCAGTGCAGAGGCACAAGGATGGAGTGGAACATCCCCCTTATGAGGAAAGGCTGAAGGAGCTGGGTCTCTTTAGCTTGGAGAAGAGGAGACTGAGGGGTGACCTCATAAATGTTTATAAATATGTCAAGGGGGAGTGTCAGGAGGATGGAGCCAGGCTCTTCTCAGTGATGTCCAATGATAGGACAAGAGACAAAGGATGCAAGCTGGAGCACTGGAGGTTCCACAAAAACCATAGGAAAAACTTTTCACTGTGAGGGTGACAGAGCACTGGCACAGGCTGCCCAGGGGGTTGTGGAGTCTCCTTCTCTGGAGACATTCAAAACCCACCTGGACACGTTCATGTGTGACCTGCTCTAGATGATCCTGCTCTGGCAGGGGGGTTGGACTAGATGATCTTTCGAGGTCACTTCCAACCCCTGACATTCTGTGATTCAGAAGCACAACAAGCTCCCTGGGCAAGGCAGCTGCCTCTCATGCCACCTCAAGCACATGAATGCTTTTGCAGGCACCATCCCGCACTGCTGCATGCAGGGTAAGACTTCTCAGCTCACCATAATGTAACACTTTTTATCCCGGTACTCTTCTGCATTCTGCAGACAAGAGGCGCTTTGCCAACATAATGCTGGCTCAGAGAAGACTGAACCTTGGAGCAGCCATGAAGGTGAGATGAACCAGGCTACCCTGATGAACACACTTTAAAACAATCTTTAGACCCAAATGTTACTAACTGAAGTCACAGTGGGGCTGTGTTACCCTAGCCTTATCCTCTGGATTCTCTGTTTTATGTGACAAGGAGGACCCTTTCTCCATCTCCACTATTTATTCCTTCACTCCATTTTTGTTTTTCAATTATCTGGCACAGTCTGTGCTAATTGTGCACAGTTGCCTTCTCTTTCCTAGAGGACTGTTCCAGACAGAAAGGAGAAAAATGATGATATAGTTAATGAAATACTTTTGGCTCTATTTTTATTATTTTCAAAGAATGAATTTTAAAAGTCCCATTTCTCTGAGCAGAGCTATAAAAAAAATACTCAAAAGACTCCATGAAGTTGCTTCTGTTTATCCTCAGCATATCTTCAGACACTTCTCCTCTAGCCCTTACATGAGACAGACTTTGCAGAGCAAAATCTCCCAGCCCCATCAGGGCAAACTAGGAAAACGCTTGGGCCAGATGTGCCTCTCCAGAGATTGTCACAGAACTGAGCAACTTGGGCAGCACCTTGCACTATTTCTAGCTCTTTCAGTCCATGGAGCAGCTTCATTGATCCTTCTGTGAACCAGAGAACAGGGTGCCACTGACCAAAGGCTGAACTTTTATGAGCTCTTGGTCTGCTGAAGAACCACATCTGGGTCCGAACCCTGAAATCAAGGAGCGGTACTGCAGTAATAGATAAGCAGGATGCTTTTAAGTGAAGAAGCTGGTTAGCAGGCAGAAATGATTACCCTTCACAGTGTAAATGTGAAAAGTCAGGCACACAAAGCAGCATATGGAAGGGAGCTGGGAGGTCATTATTGACAGAACACCCGAGTGGAGCTCAGCTAATCCCGTCCATGGTCTAAGCAACCCAGGCAGAGCAACTTATGTCATTTCCGTCTCAACGAGAAGTGTGTGTTTGCTATAGACAGGAGCCATCGAGGTGACAAAGAGAAGCACGCTCCTGTGAGGAATGCTTGGTTTAATGACAAGATTCACAATATTTAATGCCAGTGCCTCAACAGCTAGGATGCCAGTTACTGACTGGAAAATTCTGGGGCTAAAGACCGTGTTTCTAGGCTTAGTAGCTGCAGACGAAAACACGGAAATATGTCCCCTCAAAACCTCAAAATAATTAAATAATCCTACTTCAAAACCTACATAAAATTTGTGCTTACCTGTTGTTTTGGGTGCCCCAGATGTCTTCTGAATGAGCCTGGGTTTTAAGGCCATCCAACAAGTTTTACAATTTATATTTGTGTGTAATCTCCATTCACATATATGCCAGAGAGAGAGAGAAAGAGAGGGAGTCTTGTTCTCCCTGCTTCTTCGCCTGGGATGATTCCAAGTTTCACAGTCAAAGACAAAAAGTAAATTAACAGGATATTCTATGATTTGCCATGAAAAAAGCAGTGTGGTGATACCTGAAACACAGCAGGCCTGCCTTGTTCTTCACAGAGATACTAGGTAGGGTATCTCAGACAGCACAGGGTGGTAATTGTAGAGAAAAGTTAACTTGCTAATGGCAATCACTTTATCTTGTTTGTCAGTGATTAGTTATGTAAATTTGTTCTCCCCTTCAATTCCATACCAGTGCATCAAGGTGACATGCCACATGTGCATAATTACTGCCAGTGTTATTTCCAGACCTTGATCTACAATATGCAAAGTGCCACTTATTAGAAAGTCCACACAATCAAAGAGCCTTCTTTCATTTCTCTACACATGTTTGCTGTTCTCTTTTGATAGGCACAGCATGTAAGAAGCCAGTGGGAAGCAAACACTGCATTCACAACGTGGCTTCTCCTTTGTTAATTAGCTAAATCAGGTGCATAATACTGTCTATGTAACTCCTAGAGGGTCTGGGACATTATTGCTCTTACAACACAAGGAAATGCTGCTTTACCCAAGTCTGGAGGACAATAAGAATTAAAAAGGAAGATGAGAAATTATATTTATTTATTGTTTATGCAGCACCACAGCAATTCACAGGCAAATGATATGAGACTCTCCACCCCCAAGGAATTCATAATCTACAGGCCAGATTCAAGCTGTGTCTCTCTTCACTCCCTGTGTCGTCTCTCTGACTCTGGGTCGATTCAACAGAAGTAACAGCATCGGGATCTGGCTTTAATTAAACAAAACATCGGAGACTAATAACAAGGATTAAATAAAATGATGTCGCCTCAGTGCTAACTCATTTAAACTACAACGAAATAAAACAACCCAAAACGACCAAAGAGCTGTTAGCTGCAGCCATGTTTCAGTCTCTGATAGGCAGCGTCGTCGTGGCTGGGACCATCTTGCAGAGTCAGTCAGTCGGTTTGGTGCCCACCATGTCTAGCTACAATAAAACTGAGCTGCTGATGACTTAAAAGCTCCAATTAGCATACAGTTCTGAAGAAACACATCTGCTGATGCTCAGTAACAGGAGTGAGAGTCCCATCCAGCTCACAGAAAGAGATGGACTTCATCCCAAACCATTCCTGTGTTCACTCTCCAGCCCTTTGTCTCATCACATACCAGCTCCTATTTCCAGAATCCACAGACAAGACAGTGGTAGTCTCCGCTCTTCCCTCTACCAGCAATCCACCAGAGAGGCCATGCCTGACCCTCTGCAGCAAGGTTTGGTTGGTGGGAACATGGTGTCCATGACAAGCAGTGCGATGAGATTCTATAGGGCAGCAAGAATTGTTGCTGTGTTATGCAAGGACCCAAATTCCAGCTGGGATATGCTTGTACAAGTCAAGCAGTTGAAGGCAGCTGAATCCATAGGGCTGGGAATGTCTTTATTGGACTGAGTTCAAGTGCACATACGTTTCAAGCCAGAAAGAGCTTCTTTGGAAAAGTTACCCAACAGCAGGATTATTTAATAGGAGCAGTTCACGTTGATGTTACATGCAGCAGAGAGAAACAGCTTTTAGGGAAGTCCACTCTAATTTGATTTAAAAAATGGTATGTGCACAGAGAATCAGAGACCAGCGCCACACCATATTGCAGCATTAGAAAGCAAGAGGAAGAAAAATTAGTGTGACAACACTAACATTGCACAAAGGCAGCCTCACAAATAAAGTGACCTAACTCTAAAAAAGGGTAAAGGTAGAGACAGGGCAGCGCCAGGGAAGGGGAAATAGGCTTCTTTAAGAAAACACATTCTGCACTGTGTCCTAATCCAGGCAATCTGGGGCATGTTTGAGTCCCTTAGTGCTTTTATTTGCCAGAAAACACCAAACAGGAAGAAAAGTGCTATTAATCCAAGGAGGAAAATGAGGCATGGTGAAGCTGACTGATCCCCCACCAGTGATACCTACTGCCTGTGAAGGCACTGAGGATAAGATATGAAAGCCAATAGCGCAGTGTGGCCCCCAGCTGCTTAGTAAAGTGTCCAGTTTGATGTGTGGAGGGTCTGCTAGGGTCTGTTAGCCCCTAACAGACTAACTAGCAAGGTGGCTGGTACCTAGCAAACTAACACTTCATTATAAGAATTAAAATAGGTCAAGCTTCCTTCCCAATAAAAGGGGACCACGTTGTCTTCAGTTTCATAACCTTTACTCAGTTTAGTCTCTGCCGGGCTCTCTGAGAACTGCCAGTGCGTAAATACGGTGCCATACCCACCGTGTCCCTCCTTTTCCCTGGGCTATGGCTGGGTGATGATGACAAGAAGTGCTCTCCTTCTGCCCTTCTCAAGCAGCCCTGTAGCAGCCCCAGTGCATCCCCTCTATTCTGAGCTACAGAAACAATCTGCAGCCCTCTGGGTCCCAAGCCCTGCTGAGCCCAGGCAGGGCTCCCCAGCATCTGACCATGTGTCCTCCCTTCAGACTCTATTTTGGGAACTGCCACAGTAGCTGGCTTTACCTACTTCTCTCTCTTTGCAGTCAGCCTCACACTGAGGGGTGTTTTCAGCCCTAAAGGATCAAGCTGTTCCACATTTCCTCTAGAGCTGGATGTGTACTGGATGGAAAGGATGGATAATCTGGACCAGCCTTTTTGATGCAGCTCTTAAATATTCAGGAACCTCACCCATCCCCAAATCTGTGTGGGCCCCAGGGGCCTGATTCTGCTCTCTGGCAAACCTGCTGACTCCATGCTGCCTGCTGACTCCATGCTGCCTGCTGTTCCTTCGAAGTCAATGCTCTGGCTCTGGATTTACGTTGGCATAAGAGGCATCCGGGCACAAACAAAGGGAAAGTGCTGCAAGATGCTCCACAAGACAGTTTGCCTGAGAGTGAATGAAAAGAAATCCATGCCAGCCAAGATCCAGTAATACTGGGGCAAAGCATATGTTTCCCTTCCCCCTAGTTCTGCCTGGCTGGGCAGATGCAGCATCTTCCCCAGCACCCTAACGCTGGTGGAGAAAAAATCCACCCTCTCTTTTCCTTCTTAGCTGCTCTGCCAGGCAGAACCCCTCTTGGGAGCAGTGAGCTGGAGGAGGCTGTCCTCCACGTCAGGAGTTGCCGAGGGCTGGAGAGCTGCAGGGCAGGGGTCTGCGTAGGCAGCCATTGACCCCTGTGCTCTACCTCTCTCCCAGAGCTGGAGGACTGGGGGAATTGAGGGCAAGGAGCAAATGAGACTGAGGCCAAAGGCTTCAGCAAAGAACTTGCTTTCCAATTCAATTAGAAACATCTTAATGGAGACCTGTTTCGTTACTCCCACTCAGCCAGACAGGATTAAAGGGGCATATAAGACTTGCTGCCACATTACAAGTTAGGGGTCTTCACCCTGATTCCCAGCAGGTCTCCAGTCAAAAGCAAGAGTGAAAGCCAAATAAATGGGCTGCTGCCAAAGGGCTGTTTTAATAACGGATCTGGAGAGACAGCAAACCTGTGCTCCGACCCGGTACACCTTCTAACCCCAATTCCACTCAGTCCCTACTAACAGAACTAATTGAAATATCAGGAGACAATCAGAGCCCTGAAGGGTAACACAGCAAAAACGCCTCTGCTTTTAGATGCGAACTTCTCCTGCCCCTGTGTGCATCATCAGGGAAATACATACATGTTTGTGAGCTTTAGAGAGTGTATGCTTTTCCCTGTTTAAAACCCTACAGAAATACTCTAGACAAGATGAGGAATGCCTTGGAGAAACAGGGGGGTTTGCCTACTGAATACATTCTTGTGTTTTTCACAGAGGTTTTTATCAGGCTGTAACATGGGAAAAAACCCACTAACGCTCTTAAGTTGGTTTGATAGCCAGGAAAGGCATACAAGAGCTGAGCAAACTGTCTTGTCCAAACTTTTTTCATCCTTCAGCAGATGAATGGTTTTCTTGTTCTCTGCAAAGGGCTTGCAAAGTTGCAGCAGAGCTGGGAAGTATTATTAGTAAGGTTTATTATAGCATCTCGCCTTGAATGGCGGCAGTGAAGGAATCCCCACTGGGTGACCCAGGGTGCAGATGAGTGCAGAAGCTGTGTGATTCATTGTGCACGGCTCAGTGTGAAATACTCGTAGCAAACCATTTGCCTGCAGAAGAACTAGGCCTCTTTCTCTCTTAGGGGACCTGTGATCTAGCTGGCATTTCCTCAGGTTTGTTGCTTGAATTATGCTTCATGACCCTGCTTCACAAACATGTTTTTACCTTCTAAAAGTGTGTATACAGTGAGACTACCTAACACCCCAGGCTCAAGCTTTAAACTGAATTTCTTAATAGGGAAGGTAGGTCAGGTAGCGCTATTTCTGTTCCTCAACTAGGTAATCAAGTACTTCTAGGGCATGGAGTACATCTGCAGCATTCATTCATGTGAATGAACTTTCAAATAATTTTCTGAGAATATTTAAACAAAGTTTGTGAAGAGTCTTGAGAACACGTCTTATGAGGAGAGGCTGAGGGAACTGAGGTTGTTTAGTCTGGAGAACAGGAGGCCGAGGCAAGATCCTATTGCTCGCTACAGCTACCTGAAAGGAAGTTGTAGCAAAGTGGATGTCCATCTCTTCTCCCAAGTAACAAGTGATAGAAGAAACTGCCTCAAGTGACACCAGGGGAGGTTTAGATTGGATATTAGGAAAAAGATTCTGAAAAGGTTGCTAAGCATTGGAAAAGGCAGTGCAGCAAAGTGGTTGAGTCATCATTGCTGGAGGTATTTAAAAGACATGGCTTAATGGTGTGGGCAGTTAGGTTAATGATTGTATTCAATGATCTTAAAGGTCTTTTCCAACCTAAATAATTCTATGATAAAAGTGAGGTGTCTCTGTATATACCACAATAATGAGGTTTAGGCACCTTTGAATTGTTAATGTCAAAACCATGGTGTCTTTGGAGAACAAATACCTTCAGAGACAAGCAAGAAAGAAGGATTTTCAAGATCTAATTTTGATCTTAGAGGCACTAATTGCAGTGTTACGTTCTCAGTCCTCTTCTGAATGTGGTGACAAGAGCCTTTCCAGGGAATTGTGTGTGCTTTAGAGCTGAACTTAAAATACACCTGAAGAAAAGAGAGTGGGTGTGAATTGTCAGAGGTGGAGGGGAAGGAAAGTACAAAGGAGAAAATTCAAAATAAAATAGAGCAAAGCATAAAATTATCCTGGTGAGTAAGGTCCTTCCAAGGCCCTGCCTAGAAGAGGGTCCCTTCGGAGAGCCGGCCAAGTTAACGATCATCACACCAATATGGCTACAGATCGTCCTCCCTTTATTGCCCCGGACAGCTCAATATATACAGTTCAGCAGTGTCCCCGCGCCTGCCCCTTAACAGAGTTGGTCAGTTACAGGTTTACACGCGCCAGCGTTTTATTGGGTAGTGCCATTCCACTATGCAAGCGGCTCTCGCCCCCCCTTCTCCCCCCGGGCCCAGCACCTCCAGCCAAGCATCTCGCAAAACTCTCACAAAACAGATAAAACCTCCTCCTCCCCGTGTTCCAAGGCAGCTTCAAGGACAGAGCCTTTGTTTAGGCCTAAGCTGGGTTGTCCACGTTTTTAAAGTAATACCGCGCCTCTGCTCCACAAGAAATTCCTCTACACTGCCTTTCACAAAGCTTACCTGGGCAATGTTATCAGAAGTTGGATAGTAACAGGTTATTACAGTCAGCCATGCAAGGCAAGGCCTGTGATGGATACACACATCAGCTTGAGTGAATCTGTTCTCACACTGTGTGTTGTCTGTAAGGAGTCAACTGAGCTCTCAGGAGAAGAGGAAGAAGTCACTGGTGCTTCATCACTTTAGTTGAGGTTATGGAGTCTGCCTATGAGCTCACAGTCTGGCTGGAAGGAGGTGGGAAGAAAGGACATTTCAGGAGATAAGATGAGAAAAGTACTGTAGGCTGGACCTATGGGGCGTTGGTGATGTGGGGTGATACCTGTCCATTGATGGCTCCTTGTATCACTGGTGATTTCAGCCTTTGAAGTGAAAAATTTGCTTAGCACAGGAATTCTGTCATTGCAGTGACATCTGCTTAAGTGACACAGGATTAGATCTGTTGCCCGCCATGTACAATAGGAAGGGACAAATCCAGGACTGTAAAGTAACACTCCCCCATCCTAAAAAAATACTAGAAATAACCCCAGGGGCATAGATGGCTGAGAAGTATAGCCCTCAGCTCACACACAACCACCTGTCGGTACACACGCCAGTGTCCCCAAAATACAGCTCAGCCAGAGGCACCCTGGAGATAGTCAGACTGTGGCAGGACCCTTCTCCTAAGGTGGCCTGGCCAATCTACTACCTGTCTCAGCCAAAGGGGCAAAACTTTTGGACTCCAGAGATGTTCCTGAGCAGGTTCTGCGTTTCCTTCTGACCATGCTGCATTCAATACGTGTGGCCCTGACTCTTGCGGTCTCCATGGGAGACAGCAGCAGGATCAATGCCACCCCCACCAAGTTTCTTCCCTTTATGAAGAAATAGATGCCAAAGTTTGTAATTTCCATGCAGGCAGTTCAGTCATTGCAGTGCTTGTTTTCCTCTCCTATCAGGTAAAAACACATAAAATTAGTTATAAACTACTCTCCCAGTACTAAAAATCATTAAAGAAAGAAACCAAGACAAGAATAACAACCTGACGACAGAGCAGAACACTCAAACAGTCCTTTCTTTTTCTCTGTGACCTTCCTGCCTGTTCATAGGCTTTATTGAAAAATACTTGTCTCAGGTTGAAGTGCTCCATTTCCTTCCTAAAATCTCTTTCTTGTGCTAGTAATCAGGGCAATATAAAATGTTCCTTTTAGACCATCTGGAAGCCACAGGAAACATCAATTAACTGCATATATTTGAATCATAAGTACATTAGGCTAGAAATTTCTACATATTCTAAAAATTAAATCAAATAAAGATTTTAAGCTGTGCAGTATTTAATTAAATGTTGGGCCCAGAGTGTGGGGATCAGAATCATGCCCCTCATCCATGGTGCAGGTTTTGCCACAAATCCATACAAGCCAGTCCCCACCAGAAGTGCAGCTATAAATTTTATTTTTTTTTTCCACATAGTGAGCTCCCTGTCTAGCTGGCACAGCCACATCACAAGCATTTCATTTATAGCCTCTTTTGAAACGCAGAGGATTTTATCGAATATGTCCAGCAGGAGCTGCTGAAAAATGAATAAAGTGTGCTCCCTACTGTCTAGAAAACCCCAAAGCAGAACCTGCCAGTTTGATTCAAGCACAGTGGTCTAAAATACCAGCAATGGTATAAAACTTAAGCCAGTTCCTTTCTTCGTATGCCTGCAACATGCCAGAGTGTGTGTTCATCATAGACCAGATCTCAGCTGGGATAACTCAGTTGCAGTCAACCCAGCCACCGTGCAGCTCTTGGGGGGTCTCACATTGCACTGAGATGGTGAAGGAGAAGGAACCGTGCCATACCCACCCTTCCTGTAGAGAGCGGTGGCTTTAGTTTTGATTATTCCTTTTGCTTGATGACCTCAAGCAAGTCAATGTGCCTTGTTGTCCCCTTGCGTGTGATCAAGGCAGGACCTGAATGCTGTTACTAGTGCACAACACTGTAATCACTCCTGAAGTTCTGGCTATGAGCTGGCTGTGGTACAGGAGCAAACAAGTTTCCCTGCCAGTGAGCGTAGCACAGGGCCCAGTACATCAGTTACTGGTTGCTGCACTCCCCAGCTCTCCAGAGAGTCGGAGAGAACTGGGAGGGAAGGGCGACTGCTCCACCGTTGCTGCCCTGGCAAAACCCATCAGAGCTCTGACTTGTGCTTCTTGGAGGGTGACTATGCTAACAGGAGAAACTGCACGGAAGGCAAGATAGTTTCCTGGAGCGGGGCTGGCGATTTTTAAACTGGCATCAGCCCTGCCACTCTGTAGGACATCCATCCAGCAGGTATCACATCCCCACATCCAAGGCCCCTGCTCCCAGCGCAGAGAGGTGTAAGGTCTGCAACTCCTGTGGCAGCTGAGAAGCTGCACATGAACCACGGAAGAGGAGAGACACTGCTAGCTTTCCAGCTACCCTTGTAGGGAGCACCAAACAAATCAGAAAAGTCTAATGGTGTGGCTGAGGGCCAGTCTGAAGTATCCAACCTGGGTGTGAGTAAACGCTCCTCTATTTGGGCACTGTTGAAGTTCATCCTTTTCCACCACCTAGCCACGAACAGCATGGGGGCAACTTCACTCTGGAAGCAATTTCCTCCTGGGCAATCCCAGCCCAGGGCTCTCCTGTGAATGCTCCTTCTGGGATTTTGAAGAAATGAATAATGAAAGATATGAAAGTAGAGACTGAATTTGCTGAGTCCTGCCCAGTTCACCTGACACTGCCCTAGTCAAAAGTGGGATGGCGGGTCACTGCTCTTTGTAATTTATTTGTGAGCAAGCCACAAGAGAATGTGGGAACTGTATGGTGGATAAGGAGTTGGCTAAGGGGACGTGGCAATGGCTGATATTAAGGTGGGAAATACCATGTCAGAGAACATTTGTTAACGGAGATCATCAGAGCTGGCAATGATTAGTGTTTGCATTAGTGATCTGCAATAAATGTTAAGGGCATTATTAACAGCATCTGATGATGACACAAAGGTAGGAGACATCACCTACAGAGAAAATAATTGGGATGAATTGGGAGAAGAACTGGGTGAGCTTGAGGACTGAAGTATTAATAAAAATGAGATGAAATTCAGTAGTACAATGTTTAGGGTCTTGGAATAAGGAACTGATGTCAAAACCTTTTTGTATAAACTGGGAACTCAGCTGCTAGGACCAAGTGAAGCAAAGACAGACCTGTGCGTACGAGGTGATTATATGCTGATTATATGCTGCCAGTGTGATGTGGCTGTGTAAAAGGAAAATGCGGTCTTAAGTGGTGTCAGGAGAGACAGTAGCTGTTGTACAAAGTGACAGTAAAACGTCATCCCTGTGGTATACAACAGTCTCTGCTGAAGACAGGTGAACTGCACTGGGAAATACGCAGCAATCTAGGGGGAGGAAAGAGTTCTGAACGTGCTGTACTGCCTTGTGTAGCCTGGTGCAGTGAAGGGAATATCTGCACATAACACAGGAATGCAACACCAGAGATGACACATTCCATGACTCTGTGAAGAGGAGCTATTTAGGTCCATGCAAAATGTTGTTTCAAGAGAGAACGGGTGCAAAACAGCCATTAGTAAAGTGAAACTAGAAGTTAGGCGGCCACAGTTCTGGGAATGAGCTTATTCTGCAGTGGTGTCCGTGGCCGAGAGGCAAAGCGATGCTGGAGTGCCATCGTCTGCCCGGCTGCAGCATTGCAAGGAAGGAGAGCTGCAAGGATCAAGCAGGGCTTCTTATGCAATTAGTTAAATTTTTTTTTAAAAAAAAAAAAAAGTGTGTGTGTACCATGTTTTGTACCAAACCGGTGCAACAAGTCCTGACTCTCCCCTGCTCCCTGACTGCCCAGCTGGGTGCTCAGCTCTCTCAGACAGACACGGTGACACATGCAAAAGGAAGAGAGGGACAACGCACACAGCCTCCTCTGCCGGTTGGGAGAGTCCATATCACAGTGAAATGCAGCAGGGAAAAATATCAGCAAAATAGCTATAAGCCCCCTGAGAAGAAATCCAGGGGGGGGGGAAAAAAGAGTGAATAACTCAAACTCACCTCCTAGCTCTAACATCAGCTTAAAAACATGCGGTGTCTTGAATTGGTTGGTTTGCAGCAGACCGTCACTCCACCCGATTGTGTTATCTTCTGTGGTGATAGTGGGGGTAGCACGAATGAATGTGTTTCTGCCACTCGCCCCTTTTATAGCTATCTTACATGATACTCTTGTGACATATCAAAGAAAAACTGCAAACATTTTCACCTGAAGTACATGCTTTGGCTCATTAGTCCTCAAAGAGTATTGATTTTTTTGCCTTGTTTTCTCGGTTAATTGTTCCAAATGGAAAAGGGCTGACAAGACTGTACTGCTGATATGTATCTTTCCAACCACACACCTCAGAAGAGGCTGGACAGTCCATTTCTAAGCTACTAAGTGTAACCGTGACGCGATTTAAAACCAGATGTCTCTGTTTCACATTTGCAAACATTTTGCAATGCAGGTTAGCATCAGGACCTGCCAGAATCCACATCAGTGCTGCCAGCCAGATTAATAAGAAGCCAATTGCTATGCAGTGGTTGCTCAATATTGTCGTATTACATGAGAACCTAGATGTCTCTGCAATCTGAACACCCATTTTCAGCATCCTTTGCCTATATTTATAATATTTTCTTCTTATAAAGTGTCCTGCTATTCCTCTGTTAAGTGCTGCATCAACCATTTGGTGGAGAAAAGCACTGAGAATTAAGAGAGCTGTCACTCAACACCATGTTTCTGAAAGCAAACTGTGCACGATTGATTCTATCTTAACACCGCTACCATGTTTGTGTGAAAGGAATGTTCATCCCAGGCAGAGTTTTGTGGGATGCACCAGGTGAGGAAATCAAACCCCTTGAGATCCTGGGTCCTGTGGCACTGTGTACAGCACTGACAGCCCTGGCAAGGGTGCAGCTGAGGAGTGGGGCAATATGATTCTCCTTGCAAAAATCACTGGAAGCATAGGATGTTAAAGAGCTCCCAGCAGTGTGCAGGACGAGGCAAGAAAAAGGCTGGTATGTGAGGTTCTCCTCCACCAAGTGTCCAGCCAGCAGGAGTAGCAGGAATGCTCGGACACAATGATAGGCTTTTGGTACCTCACACCAACAGTACCAACCCCACTACAGTGGGTAAATGAGCTCTTTTTTTTCACAGCAGCAGTGCTGTCCAGCATGTCCGTAGGGTAGAAGCTATGTCATTTATTACCTCTTGCTCTGCATTCATGGCCAGGGCTCGCTTTGGATATTTCTGGCTCCCTCTGAGCACAGGCAGTGCTTCTACTGCCTGCCCACCATCCCTGCATGCTGGTGCTTCACCTCACCTCCACGTCCCCTCCTGCCCTGCTCACTGGGGCAAGGGCTTGTGCCAACACCTGGGCAGATCCCGGGGCTTGGGGAAAAAAACCAAACTAAATACCCCATTAAGTGTCCACTTCATGCTGACAGCACCTAAATTCCATGAGTGTGAGAGATGCCGGGTTGAGGGGGATGCCCAGCTCCTGCAGTACACTGGTAACATCCCTGATGCTGACCCCCACCACCTCAATCCCCCTGGCTCTGCAGTGAGCAGTCCCCATGCCATGCCCACCTCTCTGCGGTGAGGCGAGGGAAAACAGTCCCAACTGACCTGATGGGAGAGAAGGCTGGTTGTCTCCAGGAGAAGCATACATCTCTCCTTGACATTAATTAAACATCATCTCCTGCACTGCACGGCACAGATAATTGGCCTTAATTTTGCATGTTTACACAAAGGGGAAGTAATAATGCCTGTGCCTTTGTTACCTGATTAGACCCTGTTACTCACCTTTTACACCCAACCATCCTCTCCACACTGCTGTTGATCCTTTCCCTCCACAACAGCTCCATGCTCTCTTTTAGCTCTTATATACAGTTCTTTGCCCACTAAGCTGCTTTCTGTTCCCTCACCTTCTCATCCATGACAGTCCAGGTCATGATAGACATGAATAAAATGTGTGAACCTTGAATTATTCTTTGGCCATCAGAATGGACTAGCAAACAGGAAGCCAGAATGTTCCATGGGTAATTTTCTCTGCATAAACTAGAACAACCAGCCATTACTGTACTACTGGATGACCTGAATGGTATCTCCACTGAGAAGAGGCTACAAAGGATCACATCTCACTTTCCTGTGACCTCAGTCTGTCTGAAGATTCCCCATCTTTTAAGAAAATGGCCTGAGATGGAGAAAAACTGATGAGGGAGACTAAATATATGTTGCAATGTAGAGTTCACCCAACAGCAGCATGGATGCAAGCAGATACATTCTACTAATTTTGCTGTGACTGCTGGAAGTGACACACACATACCTATTTTCCAAGTTAAACTTCTGTAGTTCATTCCTGATGACTTCATTGAAGGGGAAATCTCCGCAGGGCTTTACAAGTCTTTTTCTTTGCTTCCTGATTCTTACAGAACTGTCTCTTGACTAATTAATACAACTATAGCAGAAAAAAAAAAGTAAATGCAGTGTCCTCCTCCTATGGTAAGCAACAGACAATAGTCAGGGAAGGGTGAAAAACAGAGCAAGCATTCAGCAAGCTCTCCTTGGAGACTGTCCTACTCTTCTCTTCTCTGTGATGGCTCAAGTACTTCCTTGATGGTTTCTTTGTTGTAGGACTCAGCTATCAAGGATGTAGTTGTACTGAGTCCCATTTCTTCCACTAATTATTCTGCACTTTTGAGTAGAACAGACACTTCACCTCCATTTTACTTGTTTAACTGTGTCCAAATAATGTGATAACATTTTCTAGGGTTTGTCCTCTTTATTTGGTCTCGGTTACACTTTCAGATATGTTTGGGGGTTTTTTGAGAAATACTTCTTTAGATCAGCTGGAACGTTTAGCAAATTTACATCAACTGGAGCTAACTGTTTTATCAAATCCAGTGTACAGTTAATAGGTATAGACAGTCTCTAGGCAGGGCCTGATCTAATTGCTCTGCAGCGAGCATACATAGCTCTGTTACCACCTTACAGCCAAGGGTATGTGAACCACACCTGATCAGGATTTAGAGGCAATAAACAGGGCATGTTGTCCCCTTCACAAGTCCTGTGGTACCCACCACCTTGCAGTACAGGAACCATCGCAAGATGCCACGCAGAGGCACACGGTCACTACCTGTGTTGTATGTGAGCACTGTCAAACGTTCGATGCTTGATATTCCTGCTCAGGAGCTACGATTCATTCATACTGCTAACACTGCCTAGCAGCATGACTGATTAAAAGGGAAGATGAGTAACAGATGGATCAGCCTAAGTTAAGTGCTGTCATGCAGAGAATACATTTTCACTGTATTGGGTGGCTCAGTTTTTCCGGTTGTTCATGATCATTAGTGACATTATTCTCTGAACTTGATGTTTCCCATTCTATACAGGGAGGCATATTTGTCTTTCCATTGTTGAGATAGCTTTTTCACCAGTTGAAAAATGTGATGCTTTGCTGTAAGCTGGCTTAAAAAGAATCCTTATTGAAAGGACATGGCAATGTTTCCTAATCATTTTCCAAAAATATTTGTTTATGGTGCTGCATGCTTTGCACTTAAAAGACTTGGCACTCTGTTAGATCTTTTTATCACTGGTGTTGAGTATGGATAAGAGCACTTCTAAATTGTGGAGAATAGTTCTCCACCATCTCTGATAGCCATAAGATTATCTCTGGTAACAAGTGAGTAAGGCCTTCTCTCATTGAGTTCAGTGGTTGTCACTTGTTTGATAAGGCTGCAAGAAAGTAGCCAAAGAGGTAAAAGATACAGTGAAAGTACTCTTAAATATGATTTTCTATTATCTTTTGTTTGAAAGTGAATCATATTATGCATGTTAGGGAATAATTGGGTGTTACCTGCCATGAATAACAGAGCAAAAAAACTCAATCACAAAGTGAAATAATACACTGAAATTGGCAGCCAAATATGTTCAATGCAGAAGGGATCCAGTATTGCAATATCTGGACAAAGAACTGGGATCTTTATGCAGCCAGTGTTTACAGCTCAGCCCAACAAGTTGCTGAGATCTGTGGCTCTGATCCAGCAAAACACATGTTTAAGCATGTGAGTAATCTCATTCCCTTCATTTGTACTACTTACACACTTTGAGATAAACAAATACTTGCGTGACTTGTTGGATGTGGCTCTTACTGAGCCAGAAGGAAAGAAAGATAGGTGATTATGCACTTTCATGGGGAAGAATGTTCTGAGACTTATTTTTTTGTTGTTCCTTCCAAAAGATGCTGTAAGAATGACAACCCCAGTAAAGGCTCACTTAGTATTTGTGGATACTGCCACTGAGTCCCTTTTGGTTGACAGTGACAGAAGGCTTTAGAGATTGGCTCATCTGTTTTTGTTAATGTTTGCAGCTTTGCGTTTCCTTCAGTTTAATATATATATCAAGACTGGAAGAAGTTTTCACGAATGCTTTTCATGGTATTCTGTCACTCATAATTAAGCAAACCCTCCTCGTGCCCTGTAAGAGCATGCTGAGCTGGTCTTTATATAACGAGGATTTTTTTTTCCATTAATATAGTTGCCTATGCCCATATGCAATATAGCTGTAGCTGGTGTGTGTGTGTTCACGCACATAGGTATTCTGAGCTGGGAGAACCCTCTGTTGATGGCACACTTGATCTCCCTGCTGAAATGAATGACGTGAGGTGCTGTAAACCACGTTATTCCCATTCTTGTAGCAGGGTGAGCTTGCCAGCGTTCACATTACAGGGAGACCACTTGACCCATCTCCACTTACAATGTGCACATAAAATACATTTCATGATTTTACTACAGAGTGTATGATTGCCTCCATGGGTCAACCTATCATCTTTCCTAAATTCCAAAAGGAACAACACCTTCTGGGTAGCAGCCAAAATAAGGGCTGCTGAGGAATCTGGTATTTGTCTCATGTTTATATCAGGAGGAGTCAAGCAATGATAAGTCTTCTGTCACTTCACTCAAGTTTCTTCCTCTGGGTAATGGGATGAGAAGTCAGTTGTTCCAAGTAAAGTTGTGTAAACTCATAGAAAACAGTAAAGGTAGAACATACCAGAATATAAAGCATTATAGAAATCTGCTGGAATTGGTCTCTCTGCTTAAAACTTAATACTAACTCTTCTATTTGCTGATCTGCTCATTTCAGGGGAAAACAAAAAAATAGATTTTAACTTTTTCTTTACTCTTTTTCTACTTTTGTGTGTCAGAGTTCACTGTTCAGTCTTGTTGGGATCTCCTGATTTCTTTGTTTCTTCTGGAAAGTTCTTTACACTCTTTGCAATTTAAGATATACTTTTTCTCTATAGATACAGCATGTTTCAGTGATCATCCTAAAAAATAAGGAAGAGTACAAGACAGCTATATCCTGATAACTGCTTTGATATCTGCTGCAGCTGCAGTTCTCATAATAAGTCATTTCTTCTGGGGTATATAAGATAATTTTTCTCCAAGAGCTCAGTGGTGTACAATTAAACTCATGGTTTAATGAGACATAAAAGGTGGTAAGAAATGTCATATCATTCCCATGAATTAGAAAGGTATAAAGCACTTCCCAATACACCAAGTCAAACTTATCAAGTTTTAAATTAACAGTCATTATACTGAATAACTTCTCATGGATTATCCTTCCAAGGCTTGTTAAAAGTATGATTTAGAAGACTACATAATTAATATCACGTGTACAGTTTTAACCCCCAAATTTTCGGCCAATAGAAGGCCCTAGATGAAGTCTAATTAGACACATGGGACACAAGTGATATGCAAAATCCCAGAAAAAAAAATTCCAGTTAGAAACTCTGACATTTCGGTTCTTATAACAAAATCCTCATTTAAAGCACAATGTTTTTTTTCAAGTATTCATGGTCTCTTCTAACTGTCTTATATGACCTAAACTGTTCTCTTACTTAAACATGCCTAATTGCTTTAATCATGATAAGTTTTCAATTCAAGAATGTCTGGTACAGAAAGTACCACAGGCCATTCACACAGTGCATGAAAAATATTTTTACCAACTTGAAACATCCGATCACGTGAAATTTTGCTTATAAAATGTCTTCTTTGTTAATTTAAAAATGTTTGACTGTCTACACAGAAAGTCTAACTGACATGTTAACTGCCAAAGTGGTTAAGAAGAATGGTCATAGCTGGGCTTTTTTGTCATTTCATAGAAAATTGTTTGCATTACTCATATTTTGATTTCCTTTTTATTTCTTCTAACAACTCTATTAATCTACTGTAAGTCTTCTCATATCTTAAACACTCTCTGTAATGCTTTTGTTCAAAGGCAGCCCTGCATCAGTCAGTATATTGCCAACAGCTCTGTGGACAATACTCAGTTTTAGCTCTTTTCATTGCTGGATCGATATTATCACCATCTTACAGACAAAAAAACCCTAAGTCTCTGGTATTTGTCTGTTTTGCTTTGCTTTAATCTACTATGTTTTCACATGTATGGTCTGGGTTTTAGCTGCCAAACCCACAATTATTTCAGAAAGAGTGAGGGTTAAATAGTAAGTATTATAAGGGGAAATTTAACCTAGACCCTACTTCCTTGACATACCACCATTGCTTCTCACACAAACTGCTGCTTCTCTCCTGTTATTCCAACATCACTCATGTCTGACCTGTTTCCCACCCCACACTCCTTCAGCAGGTAGTTTCCACCACAACCTGGGCAATGAAACCCACCCGATGAAGGAGAGAGTGAGTCAGCCAAGAAGTATCTGAGGGAAAATTAATTTCTGAGATAGGGTACTCTTAAAAGGATAGATATGGTTTATCTGAATCATAGGTTATACATACAAAAATATGGCATCAAAGAAGCTCCCTTAACAAACATTCTTTCCTCCTCTGCTTGCACTCTTTATCTGACTGAGAAGTAAATTAAGTTGCAGCACCAGGAACAAGCAAGAGAGTTGTTAGTACAACACTGAGCACCTCTGAATCATGATGAACCGAAACCCCTGAGGACCACCATGGTGTAAATGTTCAACAGCAACAGTAAAAATTCCAGATCAGGTGTGCTGTGTTTGCCTTTTCAAAGTCTATGTAGGAGATCTTCAACAGTCACTTAAGATCTCTGGACTAACAAATTCCCTGGACCAGGTCTGTAGGTAGTGTAACATGGATCTCCTTTCCTCATGTTAATGGAGATTAGGCACACAGGAATAATTAAGGCCTCCTAGGTTGCTTATGCCATTTCTTTGCAGTTGCTCGTCACCTTGCCATCCAATCACCGACATAAGCTTATCACAATCCATTTTAAAAGTACTTACCTCATTTGGGATGATATTCCAATCCTTCAAAGAAGCTGGATTTTTTTTAAGAAAAATTCATCATAAATTTCCCCTATCTCAATTTTTCCCTTCCAAGAGATCCTGTACAGGCAGATTACAGTTTCTTAAAATGTTTTCCGACTACTTTCCTCTTTTTCTTTTTCTTTTTTTTTTAATTTAGGAAACATTATCCCTAGGCCTTTAATTAACTACACTGCCCATCTGCTCTGAGCTCTCATCAAATAACACCATTCTCGTGGCTGTGTTCTTCATCTAGTGTTCAGAGCTATCACACTATCTGGCCTCCACCATAGCCAACCTTCTGTTTCAGGCCAAGGAATCATCTCTGCTTCCATTCCCATGACTGTGTTACTCGCAGGCGCTTTGCTATTAAAAGCCTGTTTTCTGTATCAAATCATTATTTTCATTGTTAGCACAGTCAGGATGCAGCCTGGCTCTGAGGACTCTCAAGAAGCTGAGACAGGCAATGTCAATGCAGTAATAGCTGCAAGTCAGTAGATGGCTCTATTAGAAGCCGTTGCTATACTTCTTGGGTCTGGGGTGGGGGGGTGAGATTTTGCAGTTCTGCCTCTTCCTTTTTGGAAACTGAGTTCATACCCAAAAGCGGTTTCTCCTTTGCATGTGTTAGTTGTAGATAAACTGTCCAAAGAACAGAGCCCATCAAATACAAAACAAATCAAATATGTCAAAACTCGACAATCTCTATATGCTTTTAAGTCAAATGCTAAGAGAAAGTGCTCTGGCACTCCTGATTATTTGGTCATGATGACAAAACTAAAATTAATCACCTCCAGCTTCCCTCAGTTTGTCCTTGCTGATGTTGCCTGGGGTTTGAAGGTGTTCAGGGAGGTCACAGCTTTTTAGTATCAAACTGGAGCCACCAATGTGGCTTTGTTGCATAATAATGCTTAATTGCACTTAATTAAAAGAATGGCCAGACTGGGTTAGATTCGTGGTCCATATTGTCCAGTATAGTTCTTCCAACACTAAATGTCTAGGGAAGACTATAGGAATATATCAAGTAACTATAAGACCCCCTGGGTATCCCAGCCTGCAACCATTCATAGTTCAGTGATATTCTAAATTGGGGTAGCCTTTACATATTCAGTAATCTACAACAGATTTCTCTTGCATGACCTTGTATAGCTTCACCTTGCACCCATTTAAGGCTTTCACACCAAAAACATCCTACACCAAGAACTTCCACAGCTTGGTCTCTGCAGTCTGAAGTGTGCCTCTTTTCATTTGTTCAGAGCCTTTCCCTGCCATCTTCGCTTGACAACCCTAGGTCCTGGATTAGAAGGAAAGCTCTGCTCCCCTTCTTTTTTTGTAGCTCCTCATTTAAGAGACTTCTGTTGCATTTTCTTCAGTCTGTGTACTTTCTATCCATGTCCATGTCACAGGGGCAGTGTTATGGCTAGACATATACCCTGGCCAGGCAATCCACATCTGCATGTGCCTTGCTCACTTCTCACAGCTCAATAATCAGAATATGCTATAGTTTTGCCAAGAGGCTAAGGGGAACCGTAATTCATGACGTCTTATAAATCTGTTCCCGCCAGTGCTACTGCCCTGTCTAGCCCTAATAATGTGTTTCTCTCATTTTCTGTCTCAAGCATCTGTTCGATTTGATTTCGACACATCAGCAAGAGCAACTTTCACCACAAACTAGAACCAGGTCTTAGACTGTATTTATTTTCAGGCTCGAATGACATTCAGTACCATTCAAAGGCAATGGTAATTCAGGGAGTTCTCACTGAATAATCATGGGCATCAAGCACTCGCCTGTCTCTTGTACCTTTGGAGATGTCTTTCTAAGAGTAACAGGGTGAGGAAAGGAAGAGTGTTCCCTGCTGACCCTGAGGCATCACTAATTCAAGCATGATTAAGTCCACCTATCCTGCACCGTGTCCTTCTCACTTGTCTGGCTTTGGCTGGCTCCTTCCCTTCTTCATGTTTGCTCCTGACTCTGCTGCCAGCTGTGGTTCAGTCCTTTGAGACACATGCATCTTTCCCAACTTGAGCCCTCCAGATTTCTTTCTGTGCTGTATTGCTAAACTACCCAGCCACTATCCTAGATCTGCCTTTAGCAAGAGAGTTAAGTACCCAGAGCTGATCTTTTGCTCTCAAAAACATATTCAGAAAGAAGCAGTTACCTCAAAATCACCCTGTGAAGTGGTCAAACTCATACCTGAATATCTGGAAGGAAAGGACACTGGCACTGGGTATGTTGTAGGTGTTTCAGTTCTTGTCATTGATACGGGAAAAACACAAGAGCTAGCAAGACCCTTTTATTGAAAAGTGGTTTGGCTCCTCTGGCTGTCTTGTTATATGGACAGGACCTGTAAGGCTTTGTGCTGAACTGCAATAAACAGGAAGCGTTAACAATAGCTCTGGGCTCCCCTGAAAGTCCATGGCCCAGATCTTTGGCTGGTGCTAATCAGAGTCATTCAACTGGGTTTCGGGGAACTGCGCTGAATACATCAAAACTAGTCCCAGCTCACACGTCTTTCTTGGGAAGGACAGGTGACAGCAAGAGAAAATGGTGGGGAAGCACTTTATTGTTCAGCTGAATGTTTCTCATAGGTCAGAGAAGATTTCACTCTCCAAAGTCTTTTCAGTGCACACAGTAAACATCCCCTGTTTTGTTGGCATCTTTGGATCACCCAGAGGAGATGCTAGCCTGGTACATCCTCTGAAAAGCTGGATCACCTAAATAATAATTTCACCACAGGAAAATGATTCTCTGCTGTGATAGTTTCCAAGTAACACCTGATTCATAGTCTGCAAAACAAATCAAAGTAGCCTGGTATAGATGGGCGGCTTTGGACAGGGGTACAAGTGCAAAAGTGCAAGGCAGAAAAAACTCTAACTACTAAAATAGGTAAATAGACATACATTTTCACTTCCCATGTGTCACCGTGCTCAGGTCACATCTTCATTTTATCTTCTGTCTACTTGTCTTACAGGCAAGAGATTTTTTTATTTAGGTGGGAGCTGGTACCTATCACAGACTGGCTCAAGCTGTTGTCTGCCCTTAGGTGCCGCTACAGCACAAATAAATCTGGGTTTGCCTTGGTCTTCCTCATGTGTGAAACTCTTTCACAAGCTGTCATACACGTTAGAATTATGGGTGGAAAACATGAGTTCATCACAATTACACCAAACAAGAGGCATAAAACTCTCACAGCTCCCCATGGAACAGGCTACATTTTTGGGGTTCCAAACCATTACATTCAAATGCCTCCACATTCCTGAGACTGACTGTTCCAAAGCTATTGCTTTATTAAGTGCTTCTTTCATACTAAACACAATTTGATCATCTCTCCTTCCTAGAAACGGGCCTTCTCAGTCCAGCTGTCCTGTTCCTTGTGTGGACAGCATCATAGATATCAAGTTGCGCAATCAAACATTTCATAGAATCGTAGAATGGTTTAATTTGGAAGGGACCTTAAAGACCATCTTGTTCCAACCCTCTGCCATGGGCAGGGACACCTCCCTCTAGATCAGATTGCTCGAAGCTCCATCCAGCCTGGCCTTGAACACTTCCAGGGATGGGGCTTCCACCACCTCTCTGGGCAACCTGTTCCAGTGTCTCACCATTATCACAGTAAAGAACTTCTTCCTAATGTCTAATTTAAATCTACCCTGCTCTAGTTTAAAACCATTGATCCTTGTCCTATGATCACATGCCCTTACAGAAAGTCCCTCTCCAGCTTTCCTCTAGCACCCTTCAGGTACCAGAAGGCTGCTACAAGGTCTCCCTGGAGGCTTCTCCACTCCAGCCTGAACAGATCCAACTCTCCCAGTGTGTTTTAAAAGGAGAGGTGCTCCAGCCCTTTACAATTTTTGTGGCCATCCTCTGGACCTGCTCCAACAGGTGCATGTCCTTCTTGTGCTGGGGACTTCAGAGTTGAACGCAGCACGCCAGGTGGGGTCTCACAAGAGCAGAGCAGAGGGGCAGAATCACCTCCCTCGATCTGTTGGCCACGCCTCTTTTGATGCAGCCCAGGACATGGTTGGCTTTTTGCGCTTCCAGCGCACATTGCCGGCTCACGTTGAGCGCCTCATCAACCAGCTCCCCCAAATCCTTTGCAGGGCTGCTCTCAATCCACTCATCATTCAGCCTGTATTTGTGGTTGGGATTGCCCTGACACAGGTGAAAGACCTTGCCCTTGGCCTTACTGAACTTCATGAGGCTTGCATGGGCCCACCTCTCAAGCCCATCAAGGTCCTTGTGGATGGCATCCCTTCCCTCTCACATGTCATTTCCCTAACACCATCTTTTCAGTCTCTGTGTGTTACAGCTTACTCCCTCAGAGAAGTGCCAAAGCACAGAATACTCCAGACTTTACAAAGGGCTGTAAATGTAGCCATCCTTCACTTTCACCGGTGCAAGAAACACAGATCAAGGTGAAACGGTATCTGAGCAGGATGGAGCTCTGTGCCAAAATTCACTGCGCCTGTGGCTTCTGTAGGTTTTGGCCAGTGATTCTGAGCTGGTCCTCACTGTAGCTCATGACTTCTCCATGATCAGGGGATCTCACTTTCTTCACCCTGTGCAGCCAGCTTCTCTGATCCTCAGCTGTGAAAATAGCTCCTTTTCTATAAAAGCTTGCTCTCCTGTTTCTCTCTTCTGCCCCAGTTTTCTCTCCCTCTTTATAGTTTTTAAGGTGAGAACATCCTGGTTTCTTTGTTTCCCCATCTGACAATTCTCCCTTTCTCTTTAGACCGCAGTTTCAGATCCCAGGCCAGATTCATCCTCAAATTCTGGCATTCAAGCAGAGCCCAGAAAGCAGCAGACTTTCCTTGCTGCATAGCATTTTGTAGCGATATGGGCAGGAAGACTGAAAGTGTCAAGGATGCTTCCAGACTGCAACAGGCTGAACCGCAACATTCACTGATGCAGCAGTTTCATTAAAATAACCCAAATTCATCAGTTATGCAGAGCCTCTCCATAACACTCCAGTGACTAAATTAATGAGGTTAAACCAGAACAAAACTCCAGCCTTGGGATAAGCTGTGACTTGCCCACAGCACCGGAAACAACAGAGCTAGATTTGTTTTGTGCCCAAGGATATGCAATTTCTGCCTTTGAAACAATTTCCTAGAAGGAAAGAGATAGATTGGAGGCCCCAAATCCTCTCACTGTGGGAAGAATTCTGATCTTGTTTTGGCTGAGGCACAACTGTGAGCGAAGTCAAAATCATTTACATGGGTGTCTCCTGCTCACCTGCAGAACCACTCCAGATCATGCCAGCCAGGACCGGGCCAGGGGACAACTTGAGCAGGAGCAGTGACCAGACGCAGACATATCAGAACATTGACATGTATGGCAGAAACGGGTCGTGTAGACTTATTTTTTCTGCGTGTTCAGTCCTCTGGGTTTATCCCCACAGAACTAATGCAAAAACTAAGGCAATGGGACCTGTGGGTGTGGAAGGAGCCTCTCTAGGGCTCCAAGTACAAAGTCTTGGTGCCTCATGTTGTGCATCCAGCTCTGTAAACTGTGGCCAAAGTATTTTAACTAGGCTGGGTAAGGGCTTGCTTCTCATATTGCTTCCTGTGCTTTTGTGCATTGTTACTTCTAAAGTTATTCAAAACATCTAAAGGAGGCTGAAGCAATTACACTGCAACTAAAATAAAGTCCTAATTTTGTAATCCACTTCCCCCCTCACCCACACAGAAAAAATCCACAATGAAATATAGTGCATGAGAAAATACAGAATATTCCACCCACCCTTCAACAGTACATGTACGAGCACAGCCCTATCACTGCCAGCACCAGGCGAGAGTGCTTTTCATTAATGCAGAATATATATGGGCAGAAGCTTGATAAGCAAATAGCAGTGTTCCCAGCACACCAGCCAAGCCCTATGAAAACTAAAAACAATAAATTTATTGAAAGCTTTTCTAAAATAGGAGGAAATTATTACTCATTTGAATTCTGTTCATGTTAAGGTCAATGGTCTTTTTTTCAGATTCTGATTGTTAATATTAGATGAAAGGACATTTCCTTTACATTGTATTTATGAACTCTAATGGCACAAGAAGGATAACAGCCACATACATTGCACACCAGAAACATTCTGAATTTTGCATTGTTTAAGAATTATTTCATTACTCATTTTCCTTTGACCTTTAAGTTAAAACCAGGGTTATTTAAATCCATTCGGGCTGATTCTAGTCTGGGATGCAAAAAGAAAAGGTATTTTATTTTTACCTTCCAAAAGTTTAGTGTGTGTAGGAATACATGGATTGCATTCCATCAACACAACTTAGACTATTCACATGGATAAGATCATGTTTTGAAAAACACTGGTTTGAGGGGATTCAGTTCTCTTACATTCTGTGTGATGGAGACAAAATTTCAAAGAGATTGTATGATGGGACCAGAGCTTCAGTATCTTCTGTTGAGTTTAACAGAACAATCCCTGTTTATGCCCCTAAGGTTGAGAACCACAGCATCCAGCTGAATGTGCCTAGCTTTGCATGCTAAAGAATATCTGCATTGCATAATTTTGTGGCTATTCAGAGGTAAATTTTTGATTGCTTAGATGAGAGTTTTCAAAATGTTGCACAAGCATGAAATTATGGGTTTAGATTTGCTGTGGCTTTCTGCTAACTGCAAACATAATTTGACAACTCCAGGTAGCCCCAGAGCCTTTTGTGTGGTCTATATTATGGGAAAATGATCCACAAAAAAAATATACTCTTGATGACATTTCCATTGCCCAAGGAATTGCCACCTGCACTGGTGTTACTGTGATTTCGTATCCTCATTAACAACAGTCCAAAGCTTTCTGTTCATCTGGAGGGAAAAAAAATAAACCAGCAAACAGAACCCTCAGATTTGCATGTGTCTAGATATTGCTCAAAAGACATCGTTGCACTAGGTGATGGCTAAGAGGGACCAAAGGGTTATAAACGGTGCCAAGCCTTCACCCAGTTATGGAGTCACTTCAGATGTACCTCCATGCCTGTGAGAACAGGGCTTGGCCGTGGTTATTTCCAGAGACGTCCTCTCTTCACAGCAGCTGCTGATGCTGTACCCCTGCCGGCGAGGCAACTGAACTGCGTGCTCAGCCCCTCCGCAACTTCCACAAAAGCCCTCTCAGCGGCAGCTGCCCACACGCGGCTGTGCCCACTTCTCCTTGGGAGCGCAGTGCGCCTTCTCCTGCCGGGGAATGGAAGAGGGTTGGCTAAGGCTTTGGGGGCAGCAGCCCCTGCTTCAGCCCCTGACTGGTGCTTATCTCAGCGCTCCAGTCCATCTTCGTGGCTGGTGCCTGATGAAGATGTGCTCTTCACTTGAGCAGTCGTTGTACCTCTTCACCCAGCTGCTGAGGCGTTGCCCTCATTTTTTCCAGGGAGAGCAATACCAGAGTATGTCCTCCTCCTTCCAAAGGCATGACAGCCTGCAAGGAAGAACTCCATGAAATGGGAGTAAAACTCCTTTTCCCCCTGTCTTTTCATAGAATCATAGAATGGCCTGGGCTGGAAGGGACCTTAGAGATCATTTTAATCCAACCTCCCTGTCCTTCTCTTGTAATCACAGGAGAAATCGTGGCCTTCTGTTGCCATGGAAGGCAGATTATAACCTAGCAGCAAGTCCTCATGAGCACACAGCTCCACCATAGCCTTTGAAATTCCGATGAAAATGGAGAGTATTTTGATATTTGTGAGCGGTTTGGAAAGATTTACAAGTTTTAGAATTGTACTCTATCATAACTGATATCAACACAGCAGCAGTTCAGTCTGTATCCTCCTGAAGTACTTGTTAAAGGCTTCTAGAAAATACATGAAATTAGTAAAGGTGTTTTCTGGTTCGATTCAGAAAACTTTTGTATTCTCAGATTCAGTCTAGAAATAAACTCTGTGTTTGAGTATCACTGAGAAGCTTTAAAATAATGAAAAAAATATTATCAGCACTCTACCAGAATGAGACAGACAGCCTTCTCCTTTCACTTTCTAATCCCCTTTGCTCACACATGATGTACACCAGTAAAGCCACACACCAGTTTTTCAAACAACTCCACTAAAGTTTTAGTCTCACAAAAAAATTTTAGGACCTCATTTAGATTTCATAGTTTTGACCTAACACGGATTGATGTATCATTAGTAATGATCTGGACATGCACATCTCATTTGAAACTAGCAGTAATGTAGTCCTTGTGGTAAGCAGTCATAGATCTTGTTTATGTTAAAATTTGCAGAAAAGACATTTTGCAGATGCTTTGCAGTCTTTTGAAACAGGGCAAACCCCACTGTTTTTTCCATTAGCCTTCCAAACTCACATATCTAAGAGCAGCTTAAAGTGAAAGACATAGTGAGAGTGTCACAAGGCTGACCCCGCTCCAAAATAATAATAATACAAATAGTTCAGCTATTGAATAGGATTGGGTAATCCTTTGTACTTTTAGTATTTCACCATCTGCCATGTCTAAAAAGAAGTACATGTAGCCAGGAGCACTGTGAAAGATAGTCAGATGAGGGATCATGACCCCCGCTTTTGACCTTGATGCTAAGAACTCACATCTCAAAAGAAATCTAGGGCTGCAAACCTGTCACTACTCCTGCCCTTTAGAGGTAGACAATTGGCAGGGCACAGATTCATCTCTGTAAAGATGAGAAACTGTTGTGGGTGACTTAAAGGGACTGGGGGGAAAAGAGCACCAGAGAACAACAACTGCGTTTCGAAGTACCCAACTTATTCCTCTCAACCCTCCTATCAGTATTTCCCTTCTCTCATTTCCATACCGAAGGTAGATATAAAGCTGTGAAAGATGTTCAAGATGTGGCATCCATTTGGAAACTTCCCAGGCAGTTGTACTAACATGTTTTTAAAGACTGCCTGTAGATCTTTCATCTGGATTAGATGCACATTCTTTCCTTGACTCTTTTTTTTGTGCTGAAGAGTTCATTGGCTTTTATCCGCTGGAGGACAAAGTTCCCCTTAAATCCCCACCTTAGAACCAGCTAATTTACACAATAGAAGAGGCTTGCTTACCACCACTTTTGCATCTGTATTTACACACGAGGGGCACCTGGATCCAAGTGAAGCTTCTTCTGGGGATTGACTTCCCTTTGCAAGTCAGGAGTACATTCCAGAGCTTCACTCGCTTTAAGTTCAGATCAAATATGCAAGTTCAGCTGGCTTATTCATGAGAATAAGGCAAACAAGATCTGGCCTCCTGCTTGACTTAACGTATGAGCAAAGTCTGTCTTTTTTTTTCTTTTTTTTTTTTCTTCTCCTTTAAGTGCTAGAACAAGTAAGCAGAGGTTTCTGGTTTCAAAGAAAGGACTGGTGGATACATCACACCAACCTTGTTGTCCTGGGCTACTTCTCTTTCATTAGGTTGTTTTTTTTATTACTGAAGAGGAAAATAACTTAGTTGGAAAAAATTTCAGGAAGGTCTATGCCAGATATAAAGCTGAGGTGTTCATGTTCTGCAAATTGTTTCTTCTCCTGTCTGCTTGTTGATAACGGAGGTTTTGACACTGAGCCACAGAAAAACAAAAAAAAAGCGCCACTGCCTGCCTTGGCCAACCTATTGAAACAAATCATCTCCTCTTTCCAGTCTGTTTCCATTCCCCTCATTAATCCTTCTTTCCTGCCCAGCTTAACTCTCCCATCCTGTTATCTTTGCTTCATGATGTTTTACCCAAGACAAGGGTGATGCCTACCATAACAAATTCCTCCAAGAGACCTGGCAAAAAGAGAACATGACAAGAATCTGCAGGTAGACAGAAACCTGAACGGCTGGCCTTAAGCTATATTGATATTTCTGTAGTGATATATAAAGGAGCTGCAGTAAAAAGCTATACCTTTGCCTCAGTAGGGCCAGTTACTTCTTTTTAGATGTGGCTGCTAATTAGTCTTTCAAAGGAGATGAAAAGTCGCTGTATTACACTGAGCCCTGGTGTGATACTACACAGAGGAAATTTTTCCTCCACCTTACAAAATCAGCAAGATATGTCATGCTTATTCTGGTATTGTCTTAATCCAAATGCCTACAAATATGATCAATCAACATCAAATAACTGAGTCCTACTCAAAATCCAGGTCAGCAAATCTGTGTATGAGACTATGTAATTGTGTCATTGGCCATGATATATTGCCCTTTAAAAATGTTAGTTTTCCCTCATTTTAGAAATATTGAAATAAATGATCTGATTGTCTTTGACCCAGCAAAGGGAAATGAAATAAGAACAACTGGGTAGGTCAAGGAGATGAGTCATGTTACAGTCAACTCATCAGGAAGGGCCAGAGATCTGGACTACAGGAATTAGAACAGCTGAGTGGGAGTAAAGCAATTGCAAGTGTATTAGACTCTTATCCAAATCTCTTAAAACGGGCTTTGATTCTCGTAAAAGACAGGGCCAAATAGAAGTCAGCAGAAAACTGGTAATAATTTGTTGGAAATACTTGACAAAAGTGGTAAAGACAATTGCTTTTAACATAATGTTCAGTGGAAAACATCAATCCTTTATTTGAAAATATGAGCTGCTCTCTGAAAACCTGGAAGGTTTTAGCCGAAGAATTGTTGCAGCAATCCAAACTAAGTTTAGTGAAATCAACAATCTATTAGAAATGTAGTCCAACTTCTTACTCAGACTTGATGCAAACTTTTTTGATCTTTTATTCCTAAAGTACATGAAACAGGCTCAAATCAATACACTGAAATGCTGTCAAGCATTATGAACAATACACGTGCTTTCATTTTACTATTAATGTTATTAATGTTTTGCATGTATCTGCTTACTTCCACTTGCAAATATGGATTTGCTTTAATAGTGATCTTCTAGAACAGAACACACCCTTGAATGCTTCACACTTTTCCCCCCATAAATCATCTGTAAACTCCTTCCCCTTGCCAAATTCATCTCTCTGCAGAGCTGCTCTTGATCACTTCCACAACTTCTGCTTCTTATCCACTCAATTCTTACTACAGTGTCTGCAAGTAACGTCCTAGTGATGTCTCAAACCAAACCAAGGCAATTGTGGATGAGTGAAAAAAGCTCTGAGTCCACAGGTCCAGAGATAATGCTCTAAAATACAAATGTGCAGTGTGCCAGGGGAATAGTTGAAAACTCTCGTCAGGTCAAAATTGGAGGCAAGCAAAGACAGGCAAACAGTCTTTGGATTAAACACACTTTTTTTTTTTTTCGCTAAGATTTTGCCTCAGGTTCATTTTGAAGTTTATAAAGTTTCTTTTTTTAATTATAGTGCCAGTGTTTGAGATGTTATTAGGATTTTTGGGGTTTCTTTTCTTTTCTTTTCTTTTTTTTTTCCCTGGGTAAAAAGAATATCGAAATATGATAAATGCTCAGACAAGCTGGCAGGAAATATTTCCTGAAACCAAGAGAAAAAAAAGATGAAGATGAAAGCATCAGCAACTCACATTGCCCTTGCTAGTCATTCCAGTGCTGAGGGTGATTAGTTTTTTTCACAAGGAACAAGAAGCAATGTGTGTGCAACAGTAACATCTCTGAAGGGCCAAGGACTAGCACTGTATTGCCCAGTACATGAACTCCCATCAGCTCACTGCTCAATACCTGCCTGATGGGACGTATTTAAGTATCACACAACTTCAAGAGAGTAGCGAGTGCTTCAGATCATTGACTGTTGTGGAGTCTCCCTCCTTGGAGATACTCCAGACTCAGCTGGATATGACCCTGAGCAACCTGATCTTACTTTGAAGTTGCATCTGACTTTGAAGCTGGCTCTGCCATGAGTGGGCGTTGGACCAGGTGACATTGAGAGGTCCCTTCCAACCTAAGTTGTTCTATGATTCTCTCTAAAGCTGCTCAGATTGGCTACTTGGATAGCTAGAGTGACATAAAGACAGACAGTGATAATGATTTAGTACAGAAGCTACAGGCAGCAGCAAGAGTAATGCCTCTTTCCAAAGGTGAAGACAAGATGTGAGAGTTGCTAAAATCATAATGATCTAACGATATAAACAAGGCAGTTGTTTGGAAGGTAAGATAGTGTCTTTTTATTAAGCCAACTGATAAGAGTGGAAAAACAAAGATAAGGTTTGGGGCATGTAAGCCTTTTTCAGGTCTACTTTTTCATGTCAGGTCATCTTCAGTTGATCTTGTAAATAATCATAATTACTGCAGTGCAAACTATGGACTCTATGCATATAATTACTCTAGAAAATGAAGAATGTGAGATTAAGTTTTAAAATGTGCATTAAGGAGACGTACAGCCTGAAGCAAAAGGAGCATTGAGTTTGTTTTGAAATAAAATACAGCACAAAGGCAAATTCTACAAGTTGGATTTCAAAAGTAATTTTAATTTACAGGTTTATGCTTAATTTCCTTAGGATACTCTGGTTTGCATGCACTATTAAACTACTGTTGAGTTCACTGGAAATGTTGGTGTCTGCTGAAAAGAATCCCTTGTCTGGGACACCAGAGGACATTTCAGGTCAGAAGTAAAAATACTAACAGTGATGGCCTTCAAAGAGCTTCTTAGGGCTGTGCTTACCTCGTGCCAGCTCCTCTGAGTCACTCTTTCACACAAGCAATAAATGTATCCAGATTTTACATACTTAACACAAGAAGCCAGGCTTTATACTTTTTTTTTTTTAGAGATGTCTTATTTCTTCAACTGTTCAATATTAAGATATCTCCCAACTGTTGGGTGGCAGCTGTGTATATCCTGCATTCAGAGGGTTGTCTGACCTGCTCAGGGCTGGTCTTTACCTTGTACAAATCCGAACCTCCAGTATTTTTGCCCTTAGATTACTCTCTGGATTATCTCTTAAAAAGTCCCTGCCATTCAGGAACAGAATGAGTTATTTTTTTTTACGGGGTCTGATGAGAAGGCCAAAGCCTCTTTTCCTCTGATTCCTGACTGTCTCCAACTCCACGCAGCTCAGCACCCTTCTTCTACTGCCTCTCGCTCTGTGTGCATTAACTAAGGGTGAAGTTATCTTGGTGGGAGGTGAGGGGGGACCACGTGGGACTTGTTTCCAAGCGCTGGTATTTTTAAAGAATCCGAGGTTATATGAAGGGCCTACACGAATTCAAAATAAGGTAGCAATTCTGACAAAAGTCGCCACGTGCTTGTTGGAAAACGTACAAAGGACCCACATCCAAAGCCCACCGGATCAATGGAAGGATGTGCAACAACCTAATCTGATGAAGCACGGGGCAATGAGACACTCAGAAGATGAAGCCTTTGATACATGAGCCCCGTAGCAAAGATTCCCTGGATGCCATGAAGGTGAATTGAGGTTAGCAGGGAGCAGATAAACACAGGAGGGCGCAGACTTCCATCCACCTGATGAGGGAGTGCGGTTTGCTTTCATCTAAGCGGGGCCCTGTGTTTTCTAAACATTTCAGATGCTGCGTTCTTGTTTTGGTTTGGTTTCCATTATTAAAAAAGCAGCAAATGAAACCCCCCAAAAAGAAGCAGGAGGGAGAGCTGCTCCCACATTTTCACCTCTATGTGGATTGTTTGACCCTACCCACAGCCCCACCTCAAGTGACTAACAAAAACATAAATCCCTGTGGGACATGGGAAGATACAGTTTTTTGGTACCAGCAAAGTATGCCTCAGGAAAAGGTATGAAATCATCACCAAGGAATCTCAGCATTTGTATGCACGTCCAAAGTAAGCACCTTCTTCTGGTTATTGCCTGGGTAATACACTTCATTTCTTGGGTGCTGCGTATTTGAGTTCCTACCTGTTGCAGACAAAACAGACATTTTGTTCTTCTTCCAGCTGCATCCTGTGTACTTAGTGGTGCCCCATGCTCTCTCAGATTTTCCCTTCTTTTCTTTACTGGCATAATTTTCCTCATTGAAGAACTATAGCAACAATTCATTTGCACAGGAAACAGCGACATATATCAGAGCTACCATGAATATCCTGTTATCTGTAAGCAATGCTCTCCTTTCACAGAATATTTCAAAATTTCCAGACCAAAATTGCTTGAAAACTCATTAGCTAACACAAAGCTGCCCAGTCTTTATCAGGCCTGATATTTCTCTGAGTACAAGGCTCTGAAATCCTTCCTCAGTGAATTATGTCTTCAGGGCATTAAGGGCCCTATAAGGATGGAGGAAAGTTCCCCACAACATACAGCTCATGATTCAGGCAGGGATACCTGTACCAGGAGCCCTGCCTGAAGAGCTGAGGCCAGTCATAAAGCACTCTGTTCCCTGCGTACATCTGTTACATGCACAGTTGTTCCAATGATGCACCAGGTTCAGCACACATTTTCTGCAAAACCAGAATTGATGGAAAATACCTTTTGTGCCTACACAGACTTTTAAATTATTTTTTTTAAATAAAAAAAGATCTTTTCAGCATGAGATGAGAAACAGCATCTTAACTGATGCATGACTTGTGCCTAGCTTCTTGTGACTATCAGTCCTTGAGTGTCAAGGTAAGAAGCACACAGGTTAGGAAGAAATGTCCCTGTCCACACCTTACAGACAGCGTCAGTCCTGGCAACAGCAGATTAACTGAGCTGAGGACATTACAGATGGACTGTCTGTTCCTGGGAGCTACCAAGGGCAGACCTGAGCAGGGGTTAGCACAAAACAAAATTGACCTGAGAGGTTTACTTGAGCAACAAACCCTAGCCTTTCTTATCACAAGCAAGTTTTGCCCTGGACAAGTGCTTTCAAATACTCAGATCCATTGATGTGCTTAGTGCCTCCTGAAAAGCTTAGGCATAGTCCATCTGGACACGGGCTTGTGCACAACCTTGTCATGACTTGAGCTGTCCAAAAAATCTGTCAATGAATTTCTGCATGCCGACTAACAAGAAGCCACCGGCTGGGTGCAGGTGATGGGTGCATTTGTTCAGACTATAACACTCAGAGGGTGACTCAGATCACCCTTCCAGCAATGTGCTGTGATGGGAATACTGTAAAGCACTTTGGCAAGTAAAACACTTTAGCAAACACGAGTGTGCAGAGTGTGAATGTTACAACCCCAAATGTGTTCTGGGTCCCTGTGACTAGCGAGAGCTCTAAGATTTCAGCAGGGACTGAATTTTGTACCATGGACCAGCAATATGTGGGAAAGATATCTGTGTTATAATTCTGTAGGCCTTGTCTGAACTGAGACCCGTGCAAGTATTAACACCAGGTAATTATTCTATAGGATTTTGCTACAAGAATGTACAGAGATTTGATATTTGAGCACTCTAGGGCTGTGGAAAGCTGGGTTTAATGCCCAGTCTTCTGCAGACCCTGTCTACGAGTCACACTGAATGGCTGGGGACTGCTGAGTGGCAGACTCAGCCGTCTCTTCTCTGGTTGTACCTCAGGAGAGGAAATTAGGGAAATCAGAGGCAGGAATTACATGGCATCCTCTGTCTGCCCATCCCCTTATTCTTTTCCTCCACCATCCACCTTTCCAGTCCCGTGCTTGCTGCCTGCAGTCGGCAGTTCCATGACTACGTATGAGTACACAGCACGGCCTGCATACTTCATGGTTGTACTCCTGGACATGCTCCTGGTTTTAGGTGGCACAGCTGCAAAATGCTGCTCCACCAAATTCATGCAGTCTCCCTCTCTGGCTGGGACTTTTCCAAGGCACAAAGATAGGCTTGTTAGCACTGCACTATCAGGATTTTTTAAAAAATCACACCTTTTGTCTTGTGCTGGGAAATCTGTGGGTGTTAGAGTGATATATATATATATATATACACATACACACATATGTGTGTGTGTGTATGTATGTTATATATATTTTCTGCATATCCATGTATGTAGGTATCTGTATCCACTTGCATACATCTGTACATGCATAGCTTAAGCCTTATCTGTAGAAGCAGGCTAATATGCCCCTTTTTCTGAAAAACAAACATTTATTGCTGACTTGTCAGGCATATTCGTTTTTGTTGGTTTTTTTAACTTGGCCAGTTCTTAGAGTACAATAGTACATTGGCCATCTGTGCAGAGGAGAAGAGGGGTTTAATGAATAGACAAAGCAGGGAATGATTGACTGATTGGGACTGTTTCCCAGTCTCATTCATACCAGCCATACAATGGAATCACTCCCCATTTACACCGCCAGAAGTGAAAGGAGAATCACGTCTGTTTTGAGTTCATTCCTCAGAAGCTCAGATCATCCTCCTGGGCAAAAGACTTTAAAGCACGTGCTGCTGCAGCCAGGTTATCTAGTTTGTTCAGAATATACCCAAGCCTTTTATACGTGCTAGTAAAATTAACTTCTCCTCGGCCCCTCTGATGGTGTCACGCAGCAGACGTGGCCTTTGTATAGGGCTAGGACAGTTTGTGTCCGGACAAACTTGTTTATGCAACCCAGTATGCCCCTTCCTTTTTTTGTCCCCATGTATAATGACAAAGTTCTAGGCACGTGGGCAGATCACTTTCTTTCCCCTTTTGTCAGAGTACAAATTTACAACAGCCTGTTTGCATACCGTGCGCTGGATTTTAATCAAGTTCACTGTAAGGAGAGATAATAAAAATGAGAACCATGATTACTTCACAGTTGATTTCATTTGAATAAAGAGCCGCTCAATGACAGATGGTTTCTAGAGCTGCTCTATATGTGAGCTGCCATGATGCTGAATAGTAAGAAGAACAAGAAAGTATGCTGCTGTGGTCTTTGGGTCCTTACTTTGTCTTATCTATAGTCATGTTTTATTCAGAGAGGAAATTAGATTCCACACCATTTTTTATTCAGAAGAGAAGGTTGGAAAGGGATAATACACAGTATGCAAACCTGCCAGCTTCTCTCAGATCAGGTCTACATCTCTCTACCCTGCCAATACAGCTTTAACAGTGTTCTCCACCCGCAAAATGACTTATTGTGAGTGTAGCTTATATTGGGAAAACTGCGCTTTTGGCAGTGTGGCTTGTTTCACCTCGACCCTCAGCCCGGAGGCAAATGTGTTATCCCAGAAGAGCAAAGAAAAGGTTTTGTTTGTAAAGCCTGTGTGAGGAAGAGATGTCACTATGCACTGCCTGATGTGGATATACCAGCAACTCGTTGCAGTGTAGACATGAGGTGTGAGTCTGTTTCCACTGGCTTTGCATTTGACTACTTCTTCTATTACTCTATTACACAAAATTATTGAGGACTTCACATAGTTTATACAGTTTTATTTTGTGACAGCAACACCTCTCTGGCATATATTGAGGGAGTATATAACCTGTCCAAAACAAAGACGCTTGCAAACCCTTCTTTGCCTGCAAAACCAGTCTGTTCATTACAACTATCATTTCCTACCTCATCTTGCAACATCTTGGTGATACATCCTTGTTGGAATGACTAGTTTTTCATCAGCAACTTAAAACAATTTTTTTCTTCTTATGCAGAATATTATTTGTCCTCCTGCACCTTTGCTGATCTCTCCCTGTTTCCATGCTTTTCTGATCCCAGCTGCATCCTTCTGATTGACCCTCTTTTGAACTGCAATGGAAAATCGTTGACTTGATGAACTAAAATGCTAGGCTTGCTTTGCATTTGGAACAAGTTTTCCAGAAAAAAAAAAAGCAAAAATCTGCAATTTCTGAGAATCCAATTAATAGTTAGGAAGGTCAAAACTTGTAGGGAAAGAAAATAACTTTTGTTAGACTGGCTACTGTGCTTGGAAGGGTTAGACAAGTTTTTAAGCACATCGCCAAACTTCACTTGAGAAAGTACTGATCCTCAAAAGTAGGTACAGGTTGAAAACTATTGCTCTGAATTCAGTTAATACATCAGGAAGCAATATTGCTCAAGGTGGAAAGTAGTTGGTATCTGTGGCTCACTGGTGTCAGAAGAGATTGCTAGTAAAAGAGAAGTCCAGAACAGCATTAGCCCGTGTGGTCCAGAGGGAAAGAGACAGGCAATTTATCACTTCAGGAACACAGAGGTATTTGCTGAGAATAGTTACTGAATATGCCATAAACCCACTGTCACTATTGTATCTACAAATTTTGCATCCAATAGCGATGAAAATCAAGAGGTAAATATTTCAGCTCCTCGGGCCTCGTTAATCGGAGTCTTTCCAGTGGCTTTAAAATGCTTTGAATTGTGGTCACATAGAGCACATTCATCTCGTAAGCTTTTGGACTAAACTTTTTTGGCTGTTGAATCGTGGGTTCAGCTAGTGACCACCTGTGACTCTTGAGATCACTGTGATTATTAGCTTAGGCAAATGCACTTGTCTTCCATTGCTCCTTCCTGTCTCCATTTATCCTACCAGGGCATTCACCTGTTGTGTATTCTCTAAATCCTTGATTAGGAGGTCTCCGGGTCAGGGCCTGTCTTTGTGTCCTTTGTTAGATCTCTTCAATATTAATCCCTTTCACATTGGCAGTATATGAAAGGTGAATTCCTCACAAATTCTTATTAAGTACCCAATTAATAAGAGCAAGAGCGTGTTAAGAGCACAGCACAAAGACAATGCTCCATTCAGATACTGCATGAAATCTTGATGCTGATACTGTCATTTGAGCGAAGCCTGTCTAGGGCTGGGGATGAATCCCATGATGAGCACTAGGAGAGGATTATTAACAGAGATGTAATTTATTTATTTGGAAGTCAGTATGATGAAATATATGATGAAATAAAAATAACAAATGATTCCTTTGTTTTCCACTATGCACAATTTATACAGATTTTATTTTAGAAACTGAGATATAAGTCGATCCTGGGAAAAAGAGATTAACTGGACTAAACATTAGCACCTGAACCTGAGCATAATCAGGGGGTTCATTCTGCTTTACACTTTCTCTAGAAGCCTACCACAACACAGAGCCTTTTACGGACATTTGGAGGAATTATCTTCATCTCCTGGGATATTTCTGTGTTTCTGAGGGACTCATCAGTTCCTATCTGCTAAAGGATTAATGAAGTTCAGGTGTCAAACCCAAAATCTGAGTAGAGCAGAATGTCTAAGAGCATCAGAGAAGAAGCTTGTGGCAAATAGGCACTGAATAAAAGAGGGTTGTATTAGTCTGAGAGGAGAGCTAGGAGTGGGATGACTCTTTGGGTCCAGTGACAACAGGGAATTGGCAGGCACAAGCTGAACACAAGGGCAAGATGAAGGTTCTGGTAGGCTGGAAATGCAGGTTGAGAGAAAACTCTAGGTTTTACCTGAAACACCAGACTAAACAAGGTGCCAAGCTACAATATTTGCTTTCAAAATAGATGGCTCCAAACATCTGGAAGGAGGCTCACATCTGAGGTTTCCAGCAGGTCCATACGGAGAGGTGCCAACCTGTGAAACCTGGCTGTGTTTCCAGGCTCTTCCCCTTGCAGGGCTCCTTCTTCCCTTGCTCCAAGTCTCCACAATGGCAAATGTCAAAAAGCACAGGCCATGTATGGAGTGCCTTGAGGTTCTGACTTTACCGTTGCAGTGCCTTGTAAGAACATTCCCACGGTGCACCTCCGGCTGTGGATGCGAGGTGATAAAGACAGGCCTCTGTGTGCTCCTGAAGATGCTGGGTGCTTGTTTTGCCATTCATTGCCCTATAGAGCAGCCTTTAGGCTGCTCTGAATGGTAACAGGTGCTTCTGGCCCCATTGTGCCGTCCCAGCTGTCAGGGATTTCTGGGGACCAGTGAGTGAGATTGTGTAGGAGTTGCTTTAGTGGCTCTTTGCCATTCAGGAATTCTTTTGCGCCAAGGGAATCCTCCAACAGCTGTTTGGGCTGGCTTGGTGACAGCTTTGTGCTGCCGGAGCTGGGCAAAGCAGCCCCAGCTGGGCCAAGGATCTGGCTCCTTGCGTGTAACTTGCTTATTTAGGCCTGTCGCCCTGTTTTGTAGGTAATCTCTGCTACTGTTAGTGAATACAGCAAGCTGCTGAAGTTGGTGGTCTTTGCCAAAGAGCAAAATACCGACTGATGTAATTGGAATGTGAGATCTGCAACGCTTGAAAATTCTGCCAGAAACTAGTTAAATGGAGATGGCATCTCATTAAAAGGAAGAATAGGGTCTCTGTGCATGTTTTCTGTCCTTAGTCCGGGAAATGGATCTCCAGAAAGCTTCCTCTGCAAAAGATAAGCGTCTGAAAGAGAGGATGTAGAAGAGCTGGATCAGTGGGTGAAATGCATAGGTGCAGGCCTACTGTATTCAAGGATGTGACATCCAGGTGCAGCAAATGGAGACCTGGCTGAAGGCTACACATCCCTTATAAACAAAGACGTGCTTTGCCATGCCATACTTATGGTTTGTGCATGTGCCCTGAATGTCTTTCCTCACCCCTTTGTGCTATTGCCTATTCAGGAGCCACGAGGAGCACATCATAAGGCCAGCTAGCGACAGTGCCTCCATATCTACTGAGTCATGACTGGCAATTCACGCTTCGAGGATCAGCTGTTTGATTATCCAGAGAGCATGTGGCTTTACTCAGCTGCTCCAAGCAAAAAAAGCCAAGAAGGACAACTGACTGATTGTCAAGAAGTGTCGACAATGAGGTAGGAGGGAGAATCCATGTGACTGGTTTCTGAGTATGGTCCTTCACTATCCAGTCAAAACAGAATGGGCCTGAGCTATCTGATGACCTGCATATGTAAAAAAATATTTGTCTTTATTCAAAGGGAATGGGACACGATATAATGTGAATGGAACAATGCGTGCAAGCATTTGGAAATCCAAGATGTGCCTTGTAGCTAATTCATATGAAATTACATTATCTCCTCCAGTGCATTGTTAATAGGCAATCAGGTCCCAACAAACCTGTGAGGAAAAATAAAAGTGTCACAGAACATACTCTTTACTAATGATCAAGCCCGTTATTTTTCTGCTGCTAAATATGTAAATACTGAAAGAAGTTAAGCAACAGTAGCTTTAAAAAAAAGGTATTTTTTGATTCATCTTTCTGCATTTTGTAGCCTAATGGATTAAAGTGCAAAGCTGACAGGCTGCTTGAAAGAGATGTTCCTGGTGGGACTTTAAAAAATCTTGATGTGTTACACTAAACAAAACAGATAACCATGTCACTGTCTTTCTCTAAGTGCAAATGGGGATGCTTTTTATATCCAGTGCTACTAAAGGATATGCTTTATTCTGGTAACTGGATGGAGGAAGGATACGCAATACAGATAGACATTATCTAGAAATTACAGTATTTGCCATTATTTAAAATACATTTCCCTCAGGAAGATGGTAAGAGCATTCACTTCCCCCACCTCTGTTACAAACATAGTTACGGAATTATGTGGCTGGCATTCATCCGCAAAAGTTATGCCTTAGAGGGACCTTCCCAAGCGAAGAGAGGTAAATGTGACCTCATAGTTCCCAATTATTTCCTTCTGGACTTTAGTAGAAGACGCTGCCTGCAGGTGGTGCCCCTGCAGGATGCCAGGCTGGATGAGCCAAGGCAGGGCCACCAAGAGGCTCTGTTCCCAGGACAGATTCCCAAAGCTTATCTGGAAAAGACTGGAGTCCCACCACATCTGCTGCGCTGTCTCCAGGCTGTCTGATGGGGCGCCACGGGGACGTGTGGGGTGTCCAACTCCTGTGGATGGACTTGACTTTCTGCAGATCTGCTAGGATTTCTGATACACCCAGAAACCTCTCAGATGCGAAACACCCGCCTCTCTTCTTTCTCCAGCCTCAGTAGTGAGATTTCACCACATTGACCACATGATGGATGGGGGGCCTGGGCTTGGATGATGGGCACTCTCTAAGCGCTCAGTGGCCTGGGGGCTTTGGCATCCCCTTTCCTGCTGCGGGGGAAGCCAGTGCCCGCATCCAGGGAGCCGAGCTGGGGGGCAGTTTCCCACAGGAGGAGAGACAGGCTGGTTGGTTTCGGAGCCAGGGCTTGCAGCTATTTGAATGCAGAGGTAAACTCCATCTGCACCCAGAGCCAGAACATGTGGGGGTTGGAGGGAGGGATGGACTCTCCCTGGGGTGATATCCTCCCTGCGAGGGACTCTCCAGGGTTTTTTAGCGTAGGCTGCAGAAACCTTTTTGATTCATAGATACATGTTGCTCTTCTTTGAAAGAAAACAATCCTTTTTTTTCTTCCCCCCTCCTCCCTTCCCTGAGTTACTTTAAAATCTTCTTCTCCCATGAGGATTTTATCCAAAGAGAGAAGACTTAATGCATTAAATAGAGCCCTGCTGGGTGTGAGGCACTGCACCAAATTCAAAATAAACCTGGAAAACATTGCCAAAAATAATAATAATAAAAAAGAGCCTGTGTGGTGTGAGAAAACATTTTGCGAGCAAATTAAAATAGGAAAGCGAGAGGGAGATTTCTTGAAGTGCAGCCCAGAGGATCTCTTATGGCAAAGCCTGTGTTGCTGACCCAGCTTCTCCTACTCCACTCCCGCTCCCATGCTACACAGAGTCCTCCCAGGTCTTCTCATTCTTCTCCATCACTTTGTTGTCACATGAAGCAGCATGCTGGTTCCATCCCACCGCCCTCATTGCCCGACACCAGAAAACAGGACAGCTCCTTGCTTGAAGCTTTTTGCAGGTTTACCCTGCTCCGGAGTTAGAACAAAGCATAGATTAGGAAGAAAGGCTCCACACTCCTCTGAAAGTCTATGTCATCGCAACCTGCTGATACAGGAAGAGGGCCAGTGATTATCTTTTCATGCAGTGCTTTTTGCCAGCTTGAGCATGAGTAATGTCAGCTCACTAATATTTTTTCATGCTTTAATAAGATGCAACCAACACTTTGGGAACAGCATACATTTGCATTTTCTCCCTCAGTCTCAAACACCTTAAAAATCAACAGTACCAAATGCTAGGCAGTTACCATGACTGACTTACTGTCACTGGTGATGATGGACCAGATAGGAGAAGAATACTGTTTCTCAACACCACTTTTATCTCACATTTTAAACCCCCATCAAAGAATTTCATACGTATTTCTCTACATATTGCAACTTGTCATAGAGGCTGCACTTAGACTGTCTTTTTAGTTAATTGCTACTTCACTTTATATTTTATTTAAAATAAACCAATTCTAAGACACCCTGTCAGGAGATTATTGTCACAGGTACTGCATAAATGTCATTGACGTTTTCATTTGTTCCTTTATTTCCTGTTTTTTGTTAGGATTTTCCTCCAGACCATCCCTTCTTGAGGTTCAGTCTCCTTGAGCCTCTGTTCCAACTCCTTTACTTTCCAGCTCAGCATCCTACTGTCGTTAGCAATTTAGTTCCAAAACACACATATGTCTTACAGCTGAGATAAGAATCTTTCGGGTTTTCTCTAAGTAGTCTCTCTTCTTTCGGCCTCAAATGGAAATGTTGCCCTTCATAGCCCACAAATTTGCACCACTTTGATTCACAAATTCATCTCCCCCATCCTTGTGGATCTAATCCTCTAATGGGATCCAGACACAGAAACTCCATGCACACTGGTAAATTAAACATGCCCAGCAGTGTTCCTGAGCACTGCAGCCAGCTGGCATGGAAAAGGCGACTAGTTAAATGTGTTCACATGGTAACCACTTACTGGAAATGGTCTGTAGATTGGTCTAAGTGCTGTGCCCAGGAACAGAGTCAGAATGGGCCAAATTCACGTCAGGGATGCTCTAACAGTCTGTTAGTGCAGGCAGTCACAGCCCAGCATCTGGGGATGCCACTGCCATACACAAGTTTACTAGTGCAGTCTTTGCTTCCTGAATATCTTGCTACAGAGACAGTACTGTGGGAGCAGGGCTTAAGGATCAGCCCATACTTTATCTGGATGAGACATTAGTACTGTGGCACGATCCACACCTGCTGTATATGACAGCATATCACTAGTGGCTCAATTGCACGTCAAGGTACATTTGTCTTAAGTACTGTAAGATACATCATAAAGTTTAAGGCATTGCTAAATGACACAGGTTACCTGGATACATAAGTAGGTAGTTAGATCAGGGTTTTTCAACCTTTGCCTTTTCTCTAATGTCTAATTAGAGAAGATGAGGTGGAAAGGACCTCAAAGGGATCTCAGTCCTCACTGCAGAGCATCAAGATAAAAATTCTTACACAAAGTCATCCATGAGTCCAGGAGCTCCAGGACCTTGTCTCCGATAGTAACCTGCTGGTTTGTAGAGACAGTCCAAACTAGGGCATGACAGAGTAATCCTCCTGTGGATATTGCCTCCTTTCAGCTTTTGGCAATCAGCAAAGCATTCAATCAGCCTTCGCATTCAATAGACACTAAAGGAATTTTTCATCATGAATGTTTCTATTCCTTTTCTGAAAGCAGTTATGTTCTTGGCCTCCATAACACCCTGGGCAAGGAGTTCCACAAATCCATTAGATGTGGTATGAAACAGTATTTCTTCTTGTTTGAGTCTGCTGCTTGATCATTTCTTTGCATGTCTCCCAGTTCTTCTATTGTAAGAACAGCTGTCTTTATTTACCTTTACTATGCCACTTAGGATTTAAAAGACTTTTCTCAGATGTTGCTTTTCATCATCGCTTTTTTTAAACACAGAAGATTCCAGTCTATTTGTTCAGTCTTTGCATAGAAGTTATTCCTCCATAGCTGTCATACTCTATCACAGTTACATATCTAGTCTAATTCTGAAATGGGGGGATCAGACCATTCTCATGTGCTTGAATTTAAGTAATGGCTTAATAATTAATTTATTTGTGTATTCTTTTTTCAATAATTACTAATATCCCATTTGCCTTTTTCATCACTACGGAGCACTGGTGGTGTGATAGTTTCATGGGACTGTCCCCAGCGGCTCCAGTTTCCCTTTCCTGATTGATAATAGGTATATTAGAAGGTCTCATTACTAACATAACATTTTAATTGTTTTTCTCTGAAGTGCATTACTTCTCATTTTCCAACAGTGAATTCCATTTTCTGTTTTATCATCCAGCCACTCAGCAATGCCAGCCTCTTCTGCAACTGTTTGCTGTCAACTGTAGTTTTGGCAGGCAGATCCTTTTCAGTGGAAACCACCTATGCTGACTCTTTCTTCCACCTTTGAGTCCTGTCTTTTAAAAGCTGATCGATTCATTTGCAGACTCTCTGCCAGACTCTCATTATTGCCATCGTCCGAACAGAAGTCTTGTCATTCTTCTCCATTTGAGGTTGAACTAATGAATTAAATCTCTTACGCATGTTGCTGGGAATAAGACTGGACTTCTCCTGCTCTACAAGCGATATTTTGTGCCCCATTGGCCCTCTGCAGCAGTTTTCATCTCCACATATCAAAGTACTTGCAAAGATGGGAGAGTATCAATGTCTCCAGGTGACAGCCAGGGAAACTGATATCCCTTTTAGCAGTAACAGTATGCAGTGTTCTAGAGTGGCCTGAATGCTATTTGTTGAATAAATTAGTTAATGAGTAACAGCAATAGTTGCTAATTAACATACTCAATGAATATTTATGCTGGCATCTCGCCAGTTGTACATCTTATACAATGTGTCTTTCACTCTCACTTTCCCCTTATTTATTTCATAGCATGAGCTCCCATCGGAAACGACCTATCCTGGCTCTGCCTCCCCAGCATCTGTCACACGGAAAGTCAGTTTCTTCTTCCCACCCTGCATTGGCCAACCACAATAAAATGTAAACCTCAAAAATCAGCCCCAGCCTCACTGTGTCCCTACTTCCCAAAGTAGCTGTCCATCCATGGGCTCACCACAGCACCTCTCGGATTTACAGAGCCAAACCATACAGGGGAAAGGAGCTTATGGGATGAGGCAGAACCAACAAGTAACCTGTGGCATTCGAGATTACGCCTGCACATTTTTTGCCACTGTTCAGAAGATGTGTGCCTTCAAAACATAAGCGTCCTGTGATATTTAAAGCTTCATAAAGAAAATCAGTAGCTTAATTTGAACCTGGAATCCAATCTGCAGCCTGCATAGCTCCAGGGACATCACTGTACCCCACAGCCTGGATTAGCTCCAGTGCCTGGAATAGCCCCAAGCGTGTGCATTACACTCATCTCACTAATCAGGCATTTCAACTCTGTACTCCCTGTAGTACGATGAAGGAAGAATTAGTGTTCGTAATGCAAGAAATAAGGGAGTCTGCTGGTGTCATCTCCCCTTTTGAGATGTTCAACAAATCTTTGATCCAGAGAAGATCATCACAGAGGCACAAAACACAAAGCCTGATGGCTCGTGTACAATACTACCTCTAGAGATGAGGCTCTAAGCATTAGCCCTGTATTAATCCTGCCCAGGTTACTAAAAAGCTAATGCTGTGAACCATAAAACAGCTAATGCTGGTTGTGAAGAGTCGCAGAAAATCTAACTTTAGCAGTGACTGTGATCTCACATTAGTGAATGATAAAATAGTACACAAAAGTTTCATGGTTACAAACATAAATCCATGCTTACAGGGGAAAAAAACTCCACCCTAACAATATCTGTACAGTAATGGGTGTTACATTGGCTATTACCAGTCAGGAAAGACACCCTTCAATCACTGTGGGTAGTGCTGTTAAGTACGTAACTCAGGGTCCAGCAGCATTCAGAAAGAAAAACTTAACATTGTGAACTATTAGAAAAGAAACAGAAAACAAAAAGATGCCTGTCCTCATACCTGTGTTACTGTGTATGCTGATGGTGTGTGTCCTTCCCACTGATGCAGGCAGGGCTGCTTGCTCTGCCTAGGAAAAGCAGAGTAGGACCAGAAAGGTTCACAGCAGATCAACAGAGATGATCAAAGATACAGAAAGCCTTCAAAATAAAGAAGTATCATATGGGCTGGGACCATTCAGCTGGGAAAGAGACCACTGGGACGGCAGATGAGAGAGGTATGTGAAATCAGGAATGGGCTGGAGACGGTGATAAAATGTGTCTCTCGTAGCGCAAGGTCTGGGGAGCCTTTACGTGATTAAGTGCCAGGTTCAAAGCAAACACCCCCAATGCACAACCACATTGTGACACCCATTGCCGCAGGATGTCGTGGAGGCCAGAAGTATAAATGGGTTCAAAAAGTGATTAGAAAATTCTTGAAAGAAAAGTCCATCAAAGGCTCCTAGACTGAAGAGATGAAGATACAGCCCTGGCTCAGGAAGTCCCTAAACTCCAGATTGCCAAAAACTGGAAGGATGAAGTGGAGGAAATATCACTGTTCTTGCCCTGCTCTTGTTCTCCTTTGCTGAGCATCCGCTACGGGCTGGCCAGAGACAGGATATGGTCTAGGTGACCCCACAGTCTGACTCAGCACTGCTGTTCCTGCAGCCTGGCTCTTTTCCAGCTGGGCTAATTCATACCATGGCAGCTTGGAGGCTGTATTTCTTCATGTCCCGCTGTCATGTGTTATTCAGGTTATCCAGGAGAGACGATTGTCTCCACCAGTGGGGGCCAGCCCTCGCTGGGATCAAGACAAAGAGACATAAGTTTCTGTTCACAATGACCAGAGCTGAGGAATTTGGTACTATGAGGTCAAGGGTCCTGACGTAGCTGTAAAGGAAAAGCGATGACAAGGACAAGAGCTAAAACGGATCCTGGGCCAGACCAGAACTGATTACATCACTCTGGCAGGAATTCATTGGGGTGTAGGAAATCACACTCAGATCCATTTCTTCTCAGACAGGGCCCATCTACGACGTGTGCCACACATAGTGGGAATATGTATGTGTAAGGGATTTTGAACCCACGCCATGCACAGCACTTAAACACTTTCTGCCAGCTTTGCCTTCTACCAGGGCATAAGAGCTATGGGTTTTGCCCTGCAGTTCCTCGCTAAACAAAAGAGGGGGCGAGTGCCAGGCTCTTCTCCGGAGACTTCCTGGTCTTTCCATGGCAGAAGCACAGAGCTACAAGAGGTTCAGATCAGGCCTCATTAAAAAAAAAAACACACCACCAAACAAAAAAACAGAAAAAAACCCACCAAAACCCAAACCACTTGAGCACCCAGGTAATGAGCAGCACCTGTGCACCTCTAGGCACACGGCGCTTCCAAGCGAATCCCATAGATCTGCTCCACGTGCAGGAGATGATGCCTGCACTTCAGCATTTTACTGTATAGTGGCATAATATTGTGAAGAAATACCCTTCTTTGCCTCAGTTTGCAAAGCTACAGCATTTGTGAGGATCGTGCTGCAGATAAGCAGTTTAAGTTGTAGCAGTGCGGCTGTTTTCGAATTACTAAAAATCGCAGCACTACAAGCTTTGTCTGTGATAAGCCTAATCTTCTCATCATTATCATGCTAGAAATCATGCTGGAGGCCTCTATAATCTGACTTCATTTTGCATTAACCATAATTGTGAGAACTTGCTTTCTACGTGCGTGTTTGGGCAGAGATTGTTTGCCAATGACTTTATACAATTATTTTACTCCCAGAAGCATGCCAGAATTAATTTCTTTTGCTCGATTTAAAAAAAAATAAAAAAGGAATTATCCCAAGGGAAAAAGAAAAGGAGAAGGGAAAAAAAGTCCCTTTTGTACAGTATGACTCTGAAGTGTATAGTAATAGCCTCAGTGGCACAAATTACAAAGTCAGAGATACTGAATAATCAGGCTTTGCCAGTCAGCTTGGTGTATTGTGCTTCAGTGAACATCGCTGTGACAGATGAAGTCCCAACACACCAGCTCTCAGTGGGGGAAATATGTAATGACATGTATTGCATGTATTGCAGATGTATCTTTACCTTTGTTCCTCTCTAATTAACACAGATACAGTTTTGGGTTTGGACATTCTTCTTTTTTTTTTTTCTTCCACTCTTACCAAAATCCTCACTGTCCATTCACTTGCTTCTTTTTCCTTTACAGACTGTCAGGAGTTTTTCTTACCTCTAGGGGCTGATCCTATTCCTACTAAACCAACAAGAGACCTCACACGAGGTGTGGGACAGGGGTAGGAGTGGGGACGGGAGCTGCAGGGGAAATTCTGCACTGCAGAGGGTGCAGAGACTGCGCACAGGCTGACAAACAGCTCCGTCGAGTCAGTCAGGAGCTACAGGGCTCAAAGAGCAGAGCCAATATTTGCAGCTGCGAAGCAGAACTGATGCTGATCCCAACTCTCTTAGATCTCAGTTTGATATGAGAAAAAAAATATTTCATAGTCTTTCCATCAAGCACCTTATCAGCAACGTTAAAGCATCTGGAGTGACTGAGTGCTAAGGAGGAGACACTCATCATGAGAGACGTTTATGAAGAGGAACACCTAAGAACACGAAACTAAATATATTGTTATGGCTAATGCAACAAAGGGATTTGATTAATTACTGACATCGCAGAAGTACATTTTTAAAAGTGATTACTATAACTAGAGATGTCGAACATGATAATATGCACTAAACAACATACAACAGGGCTGGAGAAGATTTATGAGATTCCCCTGCACCTTGGCTGGATACAGGGTAAGTTCATTGAATCCCAGGAGTTCACAGGAAGAGACCTGAAGAGTTGTGAGGCTTCTTCAAGCCCCTGGAGAGCCACGTTAACTGAGACTGTCAGTGATACAGATAACTCACTGCGAGTCTCCTAGGAGGGGGAGAAGGCAGCAAAGCTGCTGGGCTGCCAGCCTGTTCCCAGTACAAGGCTTACAGTGGCTTGGCCCTGATCAGGATGTCCAGTATATTATCTAATGTGGTGGCACATGGGACAGTTGTGATGCTCACACTTTGATGTGCCACTTCTTCCTGGCAGTCCCCATGGAGCATTTTGGAGGTGGCAGGGCGTTCTGCTATGGAGGGGCAAAACCGAGTTCTGCAGGACTTCACTGCGGAAGGATCTTCAGCACACACAAACCTATCTGTCTGCTGGTGCTTTCCACCACCCTGGCCAAGGCATGGTGGAGTCATATGGCCTCCCTCTTCCTTTACCTTCCAGCACTTGGCCCTGCACAGTTTGCTTAGGTAACACCATCACACAGGATCATTTTCTGCTGAAGCAGAGGGAAGACATCCCACCTCCATCTGCTGCTGCAGTCCCAAAGAGATGGGGAAATACTGGCCCAATGAGGGGAAGCCCCCTGAAGAAGGGTTCTCGCAGCCTCCTCCTTCTGGATCAGGATGTCTCCAAACGCTGAGGGCTGTCATTTGCATTATAGATTGAACTGTTGGAAAATATTCATCAATATCTTACATATTAGCAGTTGCAGCACCTGAATCAGGTTAGTCACTGGTGGCTAGCAGAGCAGTCTGGAGAAATACCACTATCTGCTGCCCTGTTATTATCCTCTTCCACAGACACCAGTCCCTGGCTGCTCTCAGAGGGCACCAGCACATAGCCTAAACTCAGGTTACACTTTGCCTGCTAATTTGTAAGCTAATTTTGCCCTCTTTGCTCTGCTCTGGCTCTGAGTTCCTGTTCATCGTTAGAACTAGCCGTGCATATTTAGACAGTGACGGTAAGGAGGGGAGACCTCAGGACAGGCAGGCAGTGGAGTCTAATATTTCCACCCACGTTTAAGTTGAGGACAGTACCTAGAAACACTGTTCCTCTCTGCATTCTGCATGGAAATACAGCTTTATTGATTATGGGTAGGGCTGCAAGCAAAGCATGCCTGAAATGGCAAACAAATGGTGATCACAGAAAGAAAAACAAGTTCTAAAACACCCTGAATCAGATATAAGAAGGCAAGTTTCAACAGTGAACACTGGGGATTTGTCTAAGGGCCAAAAAACTAACCCAGTGTCGGTAGGTACTCTTGGACAAATGCAATATAAAGTTTTGGAGCCAGATTTTCTGTCGGGGTAAGCAAGCAATGAAGTCAATTGCACTAATCTGATTTACAGCAACAGACTCTCTGCCATTAAAAGCATGGATCTTTCCAGAAAAGCAAGGGGCATCTTTTCTGTGTTGCTGCATGATAGCAGCTTCTTACACATTGGAGAAATATCCCAATGATTTCACTGGCAGACACATACCCGCAGGGATGTTTCAAAAGGTGAAAAAAATAACAATATCCTTAAGCTACCTGTAACAATTGCTAATTTCCAGCTACCTTCTTTTTTAATCATCGAGACTGGCGTATGTTGACATTCCTTTATCATTGCTATTAATCAGATTTGACTATCTCTGTTTAACTACCACCTTCATACGCCCCATGGCATTTTTTGCACTTGCATGACAGCTCCACAACCTTAACCGTGTTGCCCTGCACTAATGACACCCAGTGTAATGCGATAGGTTCAGATAAAGGTGCTAGTAAAGTATGTTTGCAGATGTCCTTAGCGCAGGGGTGTGGAAAGAGAGGTGTGCCAGCAGAGGTCAGTGCAGAATGGGTGTGTGAACAGTCACTAGGAACCATTTTAAGATAAAAACCCAAAGTGAGTTTCTTTCTTCCTTCTCAGATACACATGTGTGAACTCACATGCATTAATTTTGGTGGGTTTTTTATTTAAAAAAAAAAAAAAGACATATGGAGATCTGAAATCAAACAGTGCCAAAGCCTCTGAGTAGCACAGTGGATATCCCCAGGGCTTGAGTCTCCAGACACAATCCATTTCTGACACCCATCTCTCCCAGTAGGTCAGATCAGGTTTTAGGTGAAGGTACCCACAGTAACCAAAAGCAATATCACATTTTCGCAAAATAGCAATATATTTTAATATCATTGCTAGCATTGGTTACTTTTGATAGCAGATCTATTGTGTAAAAAAAAAGGGGGCTTTTTTATTATTATTTTTCTTTATCTCAGTTTCTGAGGCCATGGTTTTGAATGCTGTAGTCTCAGTGAGATTTAATTCTAATTACCTAGTATGGAAACATTTCTCTCATTCATCACAATGTGAATATGGACCACATGCTCCCAGGGTAACACAAGGACTGTCAGAGTAAGCACTAAAGGGAATTGACATGGAAGTTCAACTCTGCTGGACATTCAGTTTTTTCATGGCAGCTTTCACGAGGACTATCTGACCTGCTGTATAACCCTGATATAAAATAATCCCCCATGAGCTCTTCTCCATCTTCAGGTGTTGCAGAGGAGATTTTGGGAAGTCATCCACCCTTGGGAAACTGAGAATACAACTTTACTCTAGTAAGTAGTGCTTAATTACCTTCATTTTTTTTTACTTGACTTCTGTTCTGGATGTGTCTAGCATCAACAACCAACCGCTGGATTTTTATTATGGGTTTATTTTCTGCCTGAAACATCTGTTGCATTTTCCCCATGCTCATACTTGTAGACCGCAAGCAAGTCACCCCTGAGCCTTCTTTCAAACAGATGAATTCCACTGAGTTCTTAGTCTCCTACCACAAAGTCTTCTAGATCTCAGGTTGCTCATGTACCTTTCCCTGATGTCTTTCCAACCTGCCAACACCTTTTGCGAAGTGCAGACAGGACAGAGCATTTGTGCACAGAAATAAATCCAGGTCAGGGCTCCTCCTGTGCACGTTCAAGACGTTCTGCATGGCAGCACCCCACAGGGAGCTGACATTTATCTGTTTATTTCCCATCACCCCTACATCTTCACAGCTGGAGCCAGGCTCTTCTCGGTGACAACCAATGATAGGACAAGGGGTAATGGGCTGAAACTGGAACATAAGAGGTTCCGCTTAAACTCGAGAAGAAACTTCTTCTCAGTGAGGGTGACGGAACACTGGAACAGGCTGCCCAGAGAGGCTGTGGAGTCTCCTTCTCTGGAGACATTCAAGACCTGCCTGGACACGTTCCTGTGTAGCATAATCTAGGCATTCCTGCTCTGGCAGGGGGATTGGACTTGATGATCTTTCGAGGTCCCTTCCAATCCCTAACATTCTATGATTCTATGATTCTATGATTCTATAGCACAAGGAATGGAGTCCTTTTTGGAGGGATCTTTGCCGTGTCCCTGCTCCAGTTCCGTACACTGTAACGAAAGGCCAGCCCTGAGCTTTGGGAAGAAAATGGCTCCCCTGATCCTTGGACCATTTGGCTTAGGATCAACCCCAGGTTGAAGTTAGAGCCTCAAGGGAGACTCCCCAGCTGCAGCAGCACAAAAAGGATGGAGCTGGGAGCAAGGGTGGAGCCTGCATTCCTCAATCTAAAAGGAGACTTTTAGTCTCTTCCTCGCCTCCCTTTCTTTGAAATGTCTCTCAAGAGATGGTTAAAGAACAAAGGCGAGGAATGAATAAAACACACATTATCAGCACTTTGCATGAGTCCTGCAGGGAAAGGTGGCAAGCTCTCTCCTTTTCTCCTCCCTTTCTTGTTCCTCCCTTGCCATAGTGACTCTCCCAGCTCCGGCTTCCTCCTTGCAATTCTTTGCAGATTTCCCTTTGGAGTCACAGGAGATGCTGGCTCCCTTCTCTGAGGGCCTCATCGCTCTGCTGCTGCTCACCAGCATCCTATTAAAAATGCTGGAATGACACAAATGGCAGCAGCAGAGGGAAACGCACAAGAATGGGAACAAAATGCTGCACGATAATAAAAGAAAACCCATAACTGTTGAGGAGTGGTGCACACCCCTGACTCACTGGGGAGCAAAGCAGAGCCATATCGGTCACCACCATCAGGAAAAACTGGAAGGACTAATGTTACATCCTAGAACAATGACATCTTTAAAGTGAATATATTCTTTCTTTGCTGTCTCTTGAAGCGTACTTTTGAAAACTACGTTGTTGAGAGGTGCACTATACTTCTTTTGGTTTTTTTCCACATATTATTTTTATGGAAATTACTTCCTTTCCAATCCATAGAGCTTTACATGCAGTTTTGCCAAGTGTAACTCCATTAATGCCATGCAACGGGAAACCAAGCTCTATATCTTGTCCTAATTGGCCAGAGCTTTTTTTTTTATAGGCCAGAAGATCTTTCAGATGCATTTTTGTTAGCAATTAAGGGGTTCGTGCCTTTTCAAATCATATTCTGGAAAAAAATGAGCATTTGCTAGCCTAGAATATGTCAGTATAGTTCCATGAATGATGCAAAGCCAAATCTGAATAATGCCATTCGTGTCAACTTGCATGATCACCTAATATAATCACCAACAATATGGATAGGGATGGATTTTCCATTGGTTTTGCTCTACATGAACTGAGTTCAAAATAAACAAGAAGTGGTAGTTTTGCATGCAATAGATAGTAGATCTGTGGAACTGCTTGCCAAAGGATGTTATGGATGCTAAAAGTTCATAAGGGTTCTAGTAATGGCTGGACAAGTTCACAGTAGAGAAATGCACAAAGGTTACTAAACATAAAGAAATCACAACTAGTGCCTGACCTGAGAGAAGCTGGATACTAGGAGAGTAATCAGGGGAATGTATCTTATAGGTTTGCCCTTTCTTTACTCTTCTCAAGGCATCATCTTATGGTTACTGTCCAAAACTGCATGAAGGGCTAGATGAGCCTTGGTGTGACCTGATATGCTGCTCTTCTGGTTTTATATTTGTGGTACAAATAGTGGTGCTAAGTGTTTCTATTTCCTGAAGTATTTAGTTTTTACAAGAAAAATAACATAGATATTTGTATTTATTTCTACCACTAGAGTATGTATGGGTTATCATGGCTTCCAAGAAGCAGTGTTGATTAGTGGCAATATTACTTATATTTTCTGTGGATGAGTTGTGTCTTCTTTATTCACAATTTCAGAAGCAAAAAAAAAAGAAAACGAAAATTAAAAACAAAGAAATCAAGTACACGTGTTATTTTGACCCCAAACAAGTCCATGACAGCTTAGTACACACAGACATTTCAACAGACATGTTGGCTTTATAATCCCTTTTTTTGGCATCAGCATAAGTGATGAAAGGTAGCCATGTGTCTATATAACTCCATATGAGTGATTAGAAAACCTGGTCATTTTTCTCACAGGCCTCTACCTGTCTTTTTAAAGACAGCCTGCACCCAAGATGCCTGATGAACGCCAGCTCGTTGAGGTATTATCAGTAATGTCACATACCTGCGAACGCGCAGCCCAGCCCTGCAAGAAGTAATTGCCAGGGAAGAGGATGAAAACAGCCCCTAAAAGCTTGAGTACTCCAGATGGGCAGACTGTCCCCAGGGAAGCATTCTCCTCTTGTTTCTATCAGCAAGCAGAGGGAAACAGTTAAAAGAGACAGGCCTTGTTTGCATTAATATTTAGAGTGTTTTGGCCAAAACGTAGCTAAATAATGAATCTGGAGGTACTAAACACTGTTGTGTGAAGCTGGAGCTCAGACCAAACAGAGGAAGAAAGGTGTCAGGAAGGCATCTTGGGGAAGCAGAGGCTCTGCTTTGCCCTTTGAGCCATCAAGGTCTCTCTGGAGCACTCTGCCGAGATCAGACAATGGAACAATGGCGAACCTGACAGCCACCTCAGGAGGAAACATTCGTGCCAAATTAATGGCCAGTGGAGAGCTTTCAGTGTAGCCGTTAAAGACAGACTTAGCTGAGAAAACCCACTGAGGGCTTGTCTACCAAGCAAGCTAGAATCACGCTGACTGAATTAACCAGTGAAAGCAGGAGAGGCATCACTTCCTTGAAGGGCTGTAGATCACCTCAACTTCCCCAACGCCAGTCAACAGGAGCAGCGAAGGAGGAACAGGCACTGAGTGAACCCCACCGTATGCGCTGTTCAAACTACAGGTGGAGAACTGAGCTCAAAGACTATTGCCAAGATGCTGCTGGGGGTGGGAAACAGTGAATCTCACTTAGCAGCCATAGATTAGATCTAGATGCAGACACAGATATTGTCGGTTTATTAATGCGCCTGTTCTCGATCTGGGTGGCATGTCCCCCCGAGGGGCTGGAACGTGTAGGGTTGAATAGTTTACTTCTGTGAGGGAGAAAGCAAGTCTGAAGCAAATCCCCCGCACTGATTCCCTCTGTGTTACTGCTCGGATTAACCAGACTTGCTCTTCCAGGACGCCAAGATCCACAGGCCACATCCAACATCCACATGAAGCCCCTGCCTCTGCCAATGCCTCCCCTGGCCAGGGATGTGCCCAGAGGCTCTCACCATGAAGACTACAGCCTCAGCACTGGCCTGACCACTTTACTCACCCTGCATCAAACAATCCCCAGTGATTCCCCCTGCTTGCCCAAATTAGGATATTTTCCCTGAGGACTGCTGAGTGTCAGTTTTTCCAGCTGAGGCTAAGCCAGCTTTTCATTTCCTTTCCCTTCCTCATACGCTAACTCAAGCTTTGTCTGTGGCAAGCCTTGTCTCATAAAAGCACCTGGTAAAGATATTTGCTTTCCTAGGCTTCCAGGTTAGGGCTCAAGCTGGTGGTAGCCATCACACGTGAGGAAAACTCTAGACACTTAAATTCATCTCTGTTGCTGCCAGTGGCAGCTGACAGGGAGGTGGCAATATCAGAATATACAATAACAATTTAAAACAAATGAATAATCTATCAAAACTGATGAAAGATTCAGGTACAATGCCAGATGCACACAGTTGGTCCCACCACCAAGAAAGGCAGTGTGCACTTACCAGAAATCTTGACCTCTTCCAATCACTGCCACACATTTACTTCTGTTCACACAAGTATTTGAGTTCATTCCACTGCTTCTTGCACTGTGGTGCAAGAGACTGGTGCTGGCTTTTGCCCAGGAGGGTGTGCTGCCATAGCGGTCTCCCCATCTTTGCCCAGAGTAAAGCCAGAGACCTAGTCTTCACTACTTGGGCACTCCAGTCCTGCATGAAGGCACCCGCCTGCCCACACTGCTTTCGCCACTGGTGTTCAAAACCTTCCTGCAGTTCCTGGGTCATCTGGGAGCAGTGTCAGTGCAGAAGAGGTGTGAGGGTAGGTCAGAAGACAGTTCTTCAGTTTCCAGTAATTTGATGCTGGCTGAGGTCCTGTCAAAGACCATGGGTCTTTTATCACAGCCTAATAGTTGGGCAGAAGATGCCATTGAGATTGTCTGATGGGAAACTGAGGCCAAAAATACGTTTGGTGACCAATGACCAGATCACCTCACTAGGGCCACAGTAGTAGAAATGCATAAGTCATATAATAAGAAAGATCACCCAAAGCTGCGTGAAAGGGAGGAAGATGTTCTGCCTTAGCCTCTCCCGAGGATCACCACAAGTTTAATTCCCGAGTGTAGGTTCAAGAAGGGTCTTAATTTTCTGATGAGAAACGCCGAGATTTGATTTGATTCTGCAGTGCTCAACACCAGAGAGCTGGTGGCTTTCAATAAACGTGCCCTATCAGCAGAGCCTGACATGGCTTCACAAAGAGCTGAATTTCATTCTAAACAGATATATTTGTTTTGGAAAGGTGTCCATAAAGCCGAACGTGGTGCAAGTATGCTGCTGGCAGGGAATTTTCTGGCAGAGTCCCTCTTGGCATGCAGGGAAGTTGCCAGTCCAGTCCCCTTGTTCATGCAGGGCCTGAATCACCAGCGTGTTGCTGCAGCTTTGAGCTGGTGCCCTTCCAGAAAAACTGAGCCCCAAACCATGCCGTGCTCCCACCTGCAAGCCAAGGGCAGTGGCAAAGCTGCTCAACAGTGGCTGGCTTTGAACAGGAACATCCCTCTGGCCACATCAAGACCCTCTTCGTGTCACTTGCCATCTGCCCGTCTGCACCTCGTCTTCTCTCCTGGCCCTACATCAGGCTGGGTGGGCAGGGGGCAGCCCAGTGAAAGAGAAAAGTGGCTGCTGTGCCTCCTGCAAACAGTAAGAACTGTCTGCCAGCTGTGTTGTGGAGTCATGATGACAGGGATGCTCACGTGTCACCAAACAATGTTATTTCTCTGGGTTTCAGTTCCTTCCCTGTGGAATGGGGAATTTCATCGTCCTTCCTGCATCCTTTGCTGCTCCTGCCTATTTAAACTGCAAGTTGTTTAGGCCAAGCGTAGTTTTTCGTAAGGTGTATGTAACATGCATATACCTAGGATTAAAAATAGAAACTTAAGGCTCCTATAAAACTGACAAGTCCCCATAAAGAGCCTGCTCACCTTGCAGGCTGCATCCACCAAGTAGCAGCAAATGTTCTCAGCGCTTTGAGAGGTATTAATCTGATGTTTCCTAATATCCTGAGACTCTCTGACCCTGTGTGCTGCCAGACATCCATGGCTGCAGCCAGTCTCCCTAATCACTAGCTGGTGGCAAATACACAATCAGTCACCAGCCACTCCTGAAGCGTGCCAGACACGTAGTGGAATATGTGCTCCTCTCAACCCATCTGCACAACAGGCTACAGATGCCAGCTGCTTCCCTTGTAGTGACATGGACGAGAGAGAGGGAAGGGAAAAGAAGAAAACAAAGTAACTGAAAACCACATTCTCCACGCTTCTACTAACTCTGTTCCCTCTTGCCTGCAGACAATAGTCTTGCTGTTGCCCCAGTTTTTCTTTCCTTTTCATTTTTTCCATTGACTAATTAGGCTATCATTGAGTTAATGAGTTTTTATCGTGTGACAATAAAATATGAGATGTTCCTAAAGCGTCCCCATACTGCTCTTCGAAATATAGGACTTTTATGCAACATGTCCCCTACTTGATGGTTTAGATCATTTGAATACACTGACAAGAGCAGACAGTTGTGAGAACCCCTTCAGTGTAATTCACTCTTCTTTCACAAAGAAAACTGACACTGCGGTTTTCCTTGGAAATATTCCTGATTTAAAAAAGGTTATGCTACAAAAGACAACTGGGGATATTAAGCTTAACCTTCCTCTCCTTTACACCTTTCTGACACTGCTCTGACTCCGCTGACCACGATGAAAACACTCCTGGTTGACGCTGGCCAGCAGTAGTTGACATGGAAGTTGGGTAGTCTGAAATGAAATCTAGCTGGTCTGCAGCAGGTACACATGAAAATGCGAATGTGCAAGTTCTGAGGCATCCTGGTGCAGAAAACTGTTGTGAACAAGGCTATTAGGTAAGTACTTGGTCATCACATTGCAATGATATTAACAGGGTAACGATGTCACTGTGACTCTTGTACAGGATTGTGCATATCGTGTGCCAATATTTTAGGAAGAAAATTTACTTCTTAAAACTTTTATCCTCCTGGTGCAAGCCTGCATCCAAATCCTCTTCAAATCAATGTAGCTGGGTACGATTTTGCACACAAAGTCACATGAGCATGGCTCTATCACCTAAATAAATTCCAGTACAATGGGATTGAACTGTTAATACAAAGCAAAGTGCATTGGACCACTTGGATACAGGAAAAAAAAGGGGAAAGAGATTCTCACTGTGTGCAACTTTTTCTTTTGAAAACAAAATGAATGAAAACAAGCAAAGGTTAATCATTCTATGTGCCTTCACATGAAAAGGGGTTGATGAAGACCAGAAATCATTCTGGGAGTTTCATTTTTTTTAGCACACAAATTTTTGTGAAATTCTGAATTTGGTCAACATTTACGACATCAAGCTCCCCAGATTATCTGAGAGCCCTACAGAACCTTCCCACATGTCTAATTAATAAATAAAGATTGTGAACAGCAGAAGCCACGTTTCTTCTGAGGGAAGTCCGTCTGCACAGACAGACCATATGAATGAAACCTTTTTCAATTCACAACTCTTATTAATTTGGTGACAGAGGGGGAGAACATAAGACTGGTGAGTGCAATGAGCTAATTGGATAAAAGACATGTGAAAACACTATACCTATAATGTACCTTGTTAGCATATGCAAATGAGATAATTATACAGGCTGATAGCAGTTAGGCACAGTAATATATCGTCCATGTGAACTGTCCACAAAATACTTTCAAGAAATGAAAGTAAATTCTTTAAACATCCTAATTGGTTGCCAAAAGGAAATTCATTCCTGCTAGAACTCAATTCAGTGTAAAGTAACGTAACTCATTTGATCTCAATGAAGATCAAAAACACACAACCATATCCAGACAATCTTGGATTAGGACGCATTGTTTGTATGTATTTACTGCAGAAAGTTATTATGGAAAAACAACTTAAATGAGATGAAGGCTCTGTGAAATCATTCATTACCATTTCTCATGTGTTATTAGTGAGCTGAATGCTGTCCTGTTCATGCAAGTAGACACCAGGTCTTCCTGAAATCTGGGTTTGCATACAGGATTTCTACAAGTGAAATGGATAGTCAGATGTTTCTCATTCCCTCAACTGCACTCAGTGATTTCGCACTTCAAATTTAGGCCAGCCTCTCACCTTTCAAACTATTAATGTGCCTCAGAGACATTTGCTAGGGAATTATTCAGGTAGACAACATTTTTTCTACTTGATTTGCTACGAAATGACAAGCACTGTTAAACCAAAGGTTAATCATTGATTAAGTTTAATGACACTAAAAGAAACAGGTCATGTGAGAAAGCAATTGCACTTTCATTTTTGCTGTCACAGGTCATTTATAGCTTTTGATTCAAATTCCACCCCACGCAAGGAGTTGCTAACAACATCCTACTTCAAATTCTAATGTACTACAACTGCAGAGCAAGCATGTGAGCTGGCAGTAATCAGGCCATTTGTACAGCATACACAGATTCTTTCATTCATCCTGGCCATTAAACTGTTTGAAAAGATTATTTTATTGTTCCGCATTAAGAGGCAGTGCTTTTGACAACTTGTTTTACAGAGAAGTGCCCCATTTTATTTATACACAAGACTGTTCTGCCATTTTCTTGCATTTAAGAACCTCAAACTCATCATCACCTGCAGTTCTTCCCCCTTTGGTATGGACTCAAAACAAAACAAAACAAAACTAAAACACACACACACAAAAAGGAAACCAGCTTGAAAAGAGAGCATTTATTTTCTCTGTGACCAATAGCTCTTGTGCCCCAAAATCCATGAGGAGCTGAAAAGTCAACTGTAATTCTCTATGATTCTTTCAAGGATGGCTGCATCAGCAGGGAGCTGCTCACAGCAGTAATAGAGCTTGCTTCTGATCTCATCCCCTTTTGTACTGTAGCGTATCCATTTGGTTCCAGGATGTGACTCTTCCTTTACACCAGCATCAAGCAGATCTGAATCAAATCTTCCACCTGCTGAGGGAGAGTTAATGGGCATTGTTAATCCAATATGCATCTATGCTTTGGCCTACTAGAAAAATAATTAGCCCTCCAACAAAGAAAAGAGCCTTTGAAAACTTAGACATGGGCAGGAAATAAGCAATAGAAGTAGATCATGAGGCTTATAGGGCTGTATAAAGCCTCTGTAAGCTTTCTTTTCTTCCTTTTCATCCATGTAATATGAAAAAGAAGGACCTACTGCTCTAAGCTTTTGGGCACTCACATTGGGACCCACATATTTTATGCACAGATGTCCAAGAATTTTCAAAACTGACCTTGTCTGAAAGAGAAAACATAAGGACAGTGGCATTGGCTTGACCTAAAAAGTCAGGGTTTCTGTTACAAAGAGCACTTATAGGCAAAGGGGAACTGTGCTTTCAAAAAAATTAATGGTGGGACAAAAGATGTAAGATTGCCTTTATTTGTAGATTGTACATGATTCCAGGGATCCGTCTGGAACTAGACCGTTGCCAGATGCAAAGCTGTGGAGATGCCTGGCTCTGAAGCATAGCACGGGATCTTCATGCACTCCCAGTGTGATTTGATGAAAACGGGCTGTTGGTATAGATCAGTTCCAGAGTATTGCCAGAGTGGATATCAAGAAATTGGCTTCAAAATGAGATTAGAAATGATACAACAAAAGCAATGCCTGGAATTATTAATATATTTCTCTTTTCAAAGAATGCAGTGAGCATTGTACAAATATAGAAAATATGAAGAGAGGTCTAGTTCTGCAATATTGATACGATTTTTTTCCCCCCTTTAAATCTAATTCAGGAATGATCATAAAAAAAAGTCTGCACTAAAAATTCTCATTTTTTTGCATTTTCATTACTGCAGCATTGGAGCATTGCCATGGGCTTTTTGAAGAGTACTCCACATTCACATTTATTTTCACCTTTTCAACCCAATTCTATATTGTTGCTGCTGAGTGGTGGAGCAGCCTTTGAAAACATACAAAGCAGGTGGTTTTCAATTGTGTAAAGCCGTGCTTGGCTTTAGGCATATGAGTTCATGGGAATAGCCTTTCAAAGTGCTTAGTCCAAAGCATAGTGAAGTCAATGGAAAATCTCCAGGTGACTTCACTGGGCCTTGGATCCAGTCCAAACTCTGGAGCCTCGAAGTCTGGAAGTCTCAACTGGGCTTGAAGTTAGTCCTAATTGTTCAAAAACAGAATAAGAATTTTGCAAGGTCAACCTCCCCCACACATGCTGTGTTCTATTTTGCAATTACGTGAGAGTCTCCTCCATTGCTGCAGACATTCAGCACCTTGCAAAATGAACCCTCATTTTAGGATAGATCTTCTTACAGAAGTCACAGCAGTAGATTCATTATGTTGTCCCAAGCCTTATCTGCCAAAATGCATCCAGCAGTGCAGTTTAGTCATCTTTAGCCACAAGTTGTGTTTGCGGCTCATCTGCTGGACTTCGAAAGCCACACGGAAATTCACTTATAGGAGACTGTTCCCTCCAAGAATCATCACATAAAAGTAAAATAGATTATATGTTATTATTATTATTATTTATTATTATCAATAATAATAATGTTTATGAATATTAACAATAAATATAAATTAAAAGTGTGATCAGATCTCCAAAACAATTCTTTACGCATAAAGTTCCCACCCAAGGAACCAGTTACATGTGTGTTTCAGCGAACTATATTGTTTAAAGAAACTGTAAATGTCACACAGTTAAAAGAGAGAGATGCAGCTAGATTTAGTTAAACAATTGACCAATAACTCAGTCAACAATATTCTTATCCTAGGTAGTAGTTATCAGCTTAGACAGCTGTTACAGTCTTTCACTGTAATACTTAAAAGGCAAACCACCAAATTCAATACCATATTGTTTGTGTAGTAGTGTTTGTTTAAAGGTAAATCACTCATAAAAGTGTAATTTCCTGCTGATACATAATGGCGGAGAGCGGCAGGAAGCCGGTCCAAGCAGACGGAGTCCCTGAGATATGCAGCGCTAAATCTCCAGCAATACTTTACCCCAGCTCTAAGATGATTGTGTTTTTACACCCAGTCACACCTAAATTAACACCAGCATGTTAGGCTTTCTCGCAGACGCCTCTTTTCTCTTTGTGCAACAGCACAAGATAAGAAAAAGTGCTACAATCGACACAATGAAGTCATGATTCTCCAAATAAAGATTCCTTTCCTGCCGGGGAGACCCTGCTGGGCAAAATTCCCTCCCCAGTCTGTTTTTCTTATTGATTTGTTACAGAATCATACTCACATTTTGGGTTTCCTCCCTCTTGCTTTTAGCTGACACACTACCTTAGAGGAGTTCATCATTTTTGGAACAGCTAATTGAAGCTCCCAAATTCACAGTGTTTCATTCACTGCTTGCTGAATGTCAGCAGCATAGACATGAGAGCAAGTGCTGCTGGCTTTGGAAGAGCTGCTCTAGATTCATGACAGTATAACCACAACCCCAATTAACTTATGAGAAAGTACTAACTCTTCATCCATTACACCCCCCAAACTATATAGGGGCTGGCAGTAGAAAGCAATGGAGATGCTCCCAGGGATTAAGTCTGAGACCCTGCCGTGATATCAAGCACAAGATGAAATGTGCCACGAGAGGAATCACCTGTTTTTCCCATCTTGGTGCTTTGAGATGAATGCTTTTTTGCCCAACTTTATCTCCTTAAATTTCAGGTTGCTGAGTCCAAGCCAGCCACGTGATATCTATTTATGTGATGTTTTAAATTATAATCCATGAAAAAAGAGTCAGAAGGTAATTCATGCTGTGTACTCTTGTGTACCTTTTTCGGGCAGAATGAATCAGCATCCATCTCTCAAATGATCCCTAGTTCCCAGGGTGGGTAGATATGTATTTTACTTTCCTGCATTTCCCTGAAGATATATCCTGGGATGCTATCAATATCCGTCGATGGCCTGATGCACTCCCCATGTGCCATAAGAATACACGGGATAAAATCTTACAGCCTATAGCTCAAGCCCACGCAGAGTGAGGAGGAAAGGACTCGCGCTGCATCTCTCGCCTTTTGTCTGCCAAGAGCCTAATTGCTCAGACAGCTTAAGAGAGGAAGAACAACTTGTGTCCTCTGCTGTCTCTTAGCCTGTCTGTACCTGAAAAGCTGGACCCAGCCAGTCCTGGATTCAAGCCACAGTGTTCAGAGGAAGTTTTGACAGAGCGAGGATGTTGAGCCTCATTTGGTAGGAAGGGCAGTTGCTGCGGAATTTGGACTGGGAATCTCTCGTTCTTTTAGCCTGGAGAGACTATTGATACACGTATATGTAGATATTTTTTAAAGAATTCCTTTTAGCAGTCCACAGAAAGGAAATAGGAGTCCTGCAAAGATCACAGAAAAGTGAACTACTCTGCTAAATTTAAAATCATAAAACATTAATAGAAGGCTAAATTGGAAATCAGTTCCATCTTCCTCCATCTGCCAAGCTCCACTTTCTCAGCAGCAAAGCACGTAGCTCAGGGAAATTCTTCCATCTCTCTCCATTACGGTTTGATGTTATCAGCTTTTTCCTGTCACATACAAAAAATTACCTTTAATTAGCTCAGTTTACAGCTACGCTACCCAGCCTTGGAAACTCATTTTGGGATATGAGGAAACAGTTGTCTTCTCAAGTGTTTTATGAATCATCACCAGCAATAAATACATCAAAGTCCTGCAGCTCAGGAGGGCTGTCTGGAATAACTGAGTCCTGGACATGGAGCTCTGCTGAAAGTGGCATTCCTTGTGCACAGTCCCGCGTCCAGCCCAGTTCAGCCATCGCTATGTCAGCAGATGCATCCCAAATTATGACCTAGATAGAAGACTTGCTTCCCTAAAAATGCTCTTTTTTCACCTATTTTTTTTTGTTTGAATTTTGTTTGGTTGTTGCTTTTTTTTTAAACACAGATGCATTTAGGAACACGAGTTTCCAGTGCAGTGTGAGCTGCTCACATTCCCTGAAGTTCATGTTGTTAGAAATGAAGCAGGATTCATTTCCCGATAAGTTAGCCGAAATCCTTTTGCAGGTTGCATAGTTCACAACTAAATATAGCATTTGTCAATGCTTTCCTTGCCTGGAGGAAGATTGTCTATTGGTTTCCTCTTCATTAAACAGTTGCTAAAATAAAATGTCTTTGTTTAATTGAATGCCTCTGCAGAGTCAGTCAGCTGCAACTCTTATTTTTTCAAACAAAAGGATAACAAAGGAAACATGCAACTGCCATATAACCTTGTCATGTGCTTTGAGAAGAGTTACACACCAGTCATATGTTTCCCTCAGAGCTTCAAGGACAGAAGGAACAGCTGTCAGTCTGGAGGCAGCAGGATGGAGGAGGATCACACACTTTACAAAAGCAGAATAGGATTTGGAGTTAAATCGCAGTCAGCAGGGGAACGGATTGGAAAAGGCTATGAGGGACGCAGTTTTGTCATGACAATTGTCTCTGCTGGACCATTAGGTTTCTGCTGTGGTAGGCAGTTCCTCATCCAAAAAGTTCTCTTGAAGCTAAGTAAGATTTTTACAATCACTCTGGTGTGCGTAAAGACACCTTAATTTGGCATCACTTATGCAAAATGGACCTTTTTGGTATGACGATCAAGACACTGGCCTGAGTCAAGGACTGGGTAAATATTTGTCCTTTTTAAAATAAATATTATTTCCTATATTTTTTGCACTGCAACCCTGACTGAGAACAAGACCTCTTCATACTCATTGAGTCAGACCCTGCCTCTTCAGACTTGCATTTGAAATCAGTGAGAGAGATGTGTTATGGAAAAGATAACAGAAATGGAAAGAATTAGGTTGGCAGAAATCAAACAAAAGGTTAGTGGCAGTGCCTGAATGATGATTTTAGGATGCTCATGTTAAAAGGTAGGAATGTGGGGAAATAATGAAGGAAATCTCCCAGTTCACCACTTAGTTGATGATAAAATTGCGGGTTTCTGTATAACACTCTGTGTCATTCACACTAACAGAATTCAGAATAACACACTCTATCAATAACATACATAGACCAATGTTTTTGCAGCCTGTATTCCAAAAAAGCAAAGGAATCTCAGGCTTTTCTTAATTCAACAGGTCTGAATTTGTTCTCCCTTCAGTCACAGCAGGGGTGACTTGAGGAAAATCACTGAGTTATACCAGAATGGAACTCAGCAGAGAGCAGAAAACCAGCAAGATTTTCCTGTTTCAAGGTGCCTTGCATTTGCAGCGAGATTCTGTCTTCATTGCTGTTGTAAGACACGTTTGCTTGTCTCTAAACTACTTGCAGGTGAACCTGTATCTGTCCGTTCTTCCCTTTCTCCCATCTTAAATGGTACAGCACAGGCAAAACCCCACGCTGATCTTTGGCTCTGGAAGCCCATGCATTTGTATCTCCCCAGGCCTGAATGCCTTCTCTACTGGTAGAAAAGTAATTTGGGTCAACAATTGCAATTCATGGATTTGTAATCATACAGGTTTTAATGCCAGAGAGGCTGTCATGATCTTGTGATCTGACCTTTGGCGTAACCCAGGGCAGAGAAATTCATGCAGAAGCTCCTGCACAACCCTGTGGTCTCAATTTGTGGTTGGTGATAGTTTAAAAACTATGGCTTGCTCCAGCCTCCTGATGATGGAGAATCACCACATCCTTGGTCAGGTATTTCAGTGGTTTGCTACCCTCGGTGAGTCACCTTACACAAATCCTCTTAAGCCTCACAGGCCTCCCATCCGCTTGCGAACCTGGAAACCAAGAGATTTTGCAGATTCTGATCCAGTACAACACAAACAAAAATCCTGTGTTGGGTCTATTGCTCAGCCTAAAGCATCCGAAAGAAAACAGAGCTGGTGTTCAGAATATATGGATATTGTCTATAAAGTGTCATGGAAGAGAGGAAAGCCTACTTTCTACCTGCACCAAATTTACCAGCTGGTGTATTATCCAACCCAGACACTGTTATTGAAGCCAGTCTTGGCCTCAGAGAGAAGGTCCAAATTTGCCAAGAGGCTCCTAAGGACACTGAAACCGAATTTCTCATCCTATTTGAAAACATCTCTCATTGAAACACTCTCTGAAGGAAATCACAAATGCAGGAAACAGCAGCTACAGTGCCGCATGTTTGTCTGTGTAGAAGGAATGTGATGATATCATTCTGGAATGTGCTTTCTTTCTCAGGTTTTTGTTTTGGTGATAGGAATGTCACTTTCTTAAAAAGTAAAGCACATTCTTGGCTGTTCTCTCCCTCCCCCTCCTTCCAAATTTTGCCTACAAATCAATATTCCCATCTCCTGCCATGTGTTTTTCCCAACCTGTCAGATACCATTCTCATGTTACTAGTACAACCATCTGATGTCAGGCATCCTAACAGGCAATTATAAATAGTCATTTACTATTAGCTAGAGAGCTTATTTCTATAGATATGTTTTCAAGATGTTCTTTGCTATTTTAACTTGAAAACGTTATTTGTGTTGGGCATAGAGGATTTGACCATTTAAAATATGTCCATTTCCATCATGCTGTGGTAAAACTCCAGGTGAAACATTAGCCCTCTGAAAGGAACCATAGAGACCTCATGTTGCCTATTTTCAGAGGAACCCAAAGGTTTGTGATGTCCTGTTCTCCATGAATCTGACTGGGACCTTTCCTTCACAGCTCTATCTGAGAGTGCCCATTTCCCAACAGACACATCCTCACAGCCAGATAACATTTGTCAGTGCAGATAAAGCTGGCCAAAACAGCATCTCCTTCGCCATACTTTTGTGTGGAACTGTCTCTTTTTTCTCCCATCCAAACCTAATCCAGGTGTTATGCACTTCTTCTACACTCCGCATTGTATCATGTTTTTATGCTTTACTTCCAATCATTGTTAAGACTAATATAAGATTGAGCAATATCCTAAATGAGTCTATCAAGGTCCCCAAGGATTAATGCCCCAAAGGGACTGGGATGCTGGAGAATACGCCTGCACTTCCAAGAGATAAACCCTGTCTCATCATGCCAAGTTGTTTTCTCTGGGACCACCTTCCATGTCAAGGAGGAATAAAAGTTCGAAATTGTGCAGGAAACAAACCTTCAGCCAGAAGAATCTGAGGGTTTAACCTCATTTTTCTCATCTGAAGTGGCATCCTGCTGTGGATCTCAGTGTGCTTTGCAGATGATCAGGACAGAAATGATCCTTCCAGGAAATAATACTGGGGAAACTCTACATGGTTGGAAGGTTCCCTTGTCTACATGGGGAAGATGAGTGTGGCTTTTCCAAAAGACAATGCTGGTGCCTCAGGAGCTTGTCTTGCAGCACTCTGGGACCTCTTCAAAGGGCAAGTGGATTCCTGCTGGTTGAAGGGACAAATTGAGCTTCTTGTTCACCCTAGGAGCCAGACTCATGGTGTTTCAACTTTGATACTAAGAAAGGCACTGCATATCAAAACAGCGAGTTACAAAAATTCTACTGATCCCTAAAACCATATTTTCTGAAGTGTGTGCTTCAGCCGTGAACATCTGGTAAAGAACACAGTAGAAGAACGGTAGTTATTGGCAACATGGGAGTCAATTCAAATGCAAAAATTTTGGTCCCTGTGTAAACGAAAGGTGCTTCCAGGAAGCTGAGCCTTAAAAGTATTCTTGTCTATCTCATGTCTCAGAGATGACATGGTGTGTTTCCTAGGTCTTTATTCTCAGAGAACAACAACGCCAACATCAGTCAAACTGCAATTTCTGATCAGGATCATCATTACTATATGAACACAGCACTAGTGAAACCCAATTCACTGTCCTTGATCTAATGTTCTGTCTGATCTCCAGGGTCATTTCCAATGAATGCTACTGTGGTTTTTTAATCATAAAAATGTTTCCTTTTATTGAAGAACATTTGACAAAATGCTAAGGATCTGTAATTGGACAGAGAATCAAAATTGTCTAATCTAATCAAGGACACTGCAAGATCAAATATTGACTTAGCATTAGCAAAGCTATGGCTACAAAAGAATTAAGAAGCCTGGCTGGGTAGATGTAATGCTGCAGGCATCAGCTAATACATTTTCTTAAGCCTTCTATACTGGCTACAAAATGCTTATGCAAAATCAGAGGCTTCCTACCTACTTAAATCAGGATTGTGTGGGGGTGTAAAGGTGTGCCTTCGCTGGAGCAGTTTACATGGCAGGGGCCAGAAATCCAACTCAACAAGTTTCTGTATTCTTAAACAATTAGATAAACCAGTAATAAGTTCATAATTGCAATTCCACAAGGTAATTTCATGTGCCTGGGAGATGACAATATGCATACGGTTAAAAGCAGAAAGCTTTTCATCCCGGCAAACTCTATTATTGAATCCTCCAGCCTTTTCTTTTTGCAGCACCCAAGCAGAAGGGAGGGCAGGGGTCATCCTGAGCAGCGTGGAGGTACCGAGAGGGGAAAAGGGAATTCTCAAGGCTATAAATTTACTAAGTTCAGTTCAACAGAAAATACAGAAACACAGTGCTCTTACACACTACCAATTCTCAGCATTTTTCAGCTTTTTGGTTGGATTCAAGAGGAAATGTCTTGGGATAAGGTTCTTAGATTTAGTATAACAAATAGGGTACAAAAAATCCCTTTTACTCTGGCCATCTTTGAAATAACAAAGCAGCTCAATTTCTGAATTATTATATTTAAGCTGTCTTTCAACTTTCCTTTTTCCCCCGACAGCTTTAAATCTCTCTGTGGGTGGAGGTCTAATGTCGGCACATGCAATTCTATACTTTAATCATTTTTTAACTACGAGATCAAAGCAAGTAGGTTTTTATTACTCCAGTGTCCGATACTTCATAACTTAACTATTGAATGTCAGGCAACAGTTCTTCTCAATGTACTGCACTACAATAGATCTCTCCAGCTATGCTCTCCTTCCACCAAGAACTGTATTGAAGAAAAAAAGAAGACCATATAAAATACAACAAACTTTTTCCTACATTTACTCTGGGGCTGTGCGAGCAGTACACTGCCTAAGAAACCCTGTGGCAGACGTTAACATCTTCAACTTATTTTAATTTCTAACACTTTTCCTCACTTTCCCCACTCCCACACAGGAACCCAGAGAAATTAATACCTGGCCCATAGTCAGACTGTCTGGATGAGTAGTCCCCTGAGGTGTTATTCCTCTGGCCGTGGCAGTGCAGAGCTATCGCAGCAGAAGAATGAGAGCGGCTTTTACCTCCTGGTGTCAACCTCTCCCTAAATGTGCCTGAATCCTGTCTATGTTGTTGGTCTTTCTCTCCACTGCCCTACCTAAGGGAATTCGTCCCATCCATTCGCCAGTGTCTCATCCTCATGGCTGAGTATCATGGGAATAAAGTTTTCCAGACTGACTGCACACTTGTTTGTTCTTTTGTTGACACCACTAGCTTGGAGTTTGGACAGTAAGTGCAAGACAGGGCAAATTTTGATCACTCCTTTATTCCATATGTGTAACTTACAGTTATACATGACTTGTTAATGTGTTCATTATTACTCACGGGGAAGTGACATACTCTTATTTAGTTGCCCAGAGGAATCTTAACCCTGTTTTATTGTGATTAAAGCATAACCTCTGAGTTGACTTTTCTTTTGGCCGCCTGGGCTGTCCCACCATCCCTTGCCATTCAGCTGCTGTGCGTGCACGTGGATTCACTGAGCAGCACCTCCAGCCAAGCAGAGCACGCACAACGCTTGCACTTTGTTGTCAGGTTGAAATCCTCCCAAATACTTCTCTGTCACAAGCTGTTCCAATTAAGAAGGCATGCAATAATATCCCTAATTACATTTTACTTTGATGAGAGATCTAGGCATTTTTAAAAATGCATGTTGTATAGGGTTAGGAGAATCTTCATTTCAATTCTTTGCATATTTTGGCACGAGCCGTGTCTCCGCCCTTCAGCGGGCTCCAGGCCCTGCAGGGACACGTGCATCTCTTCTGCTTCTGCTGCAGCAACCCAGGCTCTGGATGCCAGACACCAGCAGAGTGACTCCGGGTTATTTTTTGCTGACTCACCCCAATGCTAAATCTGCAAGCTCTGACAGCTCCAATGCAAGAAGAAAAAAGACCCTGAGCAGTCTGGGGGCTTGGATGGAGGGGTCCCGCTGTAAAATGCTCCCTTAGCGCTGTCAGGTTCAAGCAAGTGCTTAGAAGGAGATTTATATTTTGTTGATTACAATGGTAATAAGCCACAAACACAAATTCAAAGAGTAAGAGTCAACCAAACCCTTGTTCTCTTTGAGTGAGATAAAATCTCTACCTTTTACATGCCTATCTATTGATGTGTTCCTGGATAAAATGTGTAATTTTAATTAACTGAAAGTACCTGCCTTTTATATTGAACCTGGTGCCAAACCCCAAAAAAATCATACAGCAAAAATGCTATGTTGGCTGAGCATGTCTTCCTTTTGTGCTGAAAAATTGATATGTGCACTGCTTTCCTCTCAGTCAATACACATGAACGTGCAATTGGTTACTACAAAAATATCCACATCACTTTGCTAATTCTCTTCCTCAACAGGTACAAGCATTTATATGTTAAGCTTCTCTGATGCAGGTTCCACAGATAAATTTCTTTCTATTAATGAAGCAGCTACGGGGAATGCAATTATCCCTAAAATAAGGAAAGAAAAGAAGAAAACCTAAATGCAAATGTGTCGATAAAGAACTAAAGTAAAAGGAAATTAGATTCTTCACTGTAATTGTTTTATACTATTCTAGTACGAAATATTTGTCTCTATTATTTAAACTATTATGTCAAAACCATGGTCATTTGACACATATATATGTTAAGTACAGATGGAGGTACACATACTATGCTTATCTATGCATATCTCAAGACTGTTGTGTTTTTGTTGGATCTCTCAGGATTATTTGGTCAGTACAGATCCCTTGATCATGTTAAAGAAGAATTTTAGGTCAGGAATTTATATTTACACTGAATCAAAAATGCGAGCACATGGCTATTTCATTACAGCTCCCTTTTAATCTCCATCCAGATGCAGTTCTCATACATCCCTTCCTGGATATCCTCTGTTGCCTCTGCCCAAGGGTTTTGCCATCTCACTCTCTCTTTCAACACCACCTTGTTTGGCTAGCGAGAAATGTTGTTTCTCTAACTAGTCCAAGGATTTTGCCAAGTCCTGTTGCTTCCACTTCTGTAGCATATTTAGAATTCCTTCAGCCCTCTCTATCTCGAAATTCTTGGCCCTGCACAACTGTTTTATTTTGGTTGCTAGAAGCCCGCAGTAACCTAACCAGATTTTGTCTGGCAATGCAGATCTTTTAAGCTATGTCTGTTTTTCCCTGGGCACATCCTTGTTTACCGAGTCTGGTGGTGGTGGAACCAGTACAGTAAAACTCAGCATATAAAGACACAGAGGAAAATCCACATGGTGTCTTTTAAAACAAATAGAAGTGCCACAAAACAGAGCTGAGGACATGGCTTAGCCTAAGACTCAGGTTTTCTTTGTTCCTTTTTTTCTTAGTAATAGTAGTAGCAGTAGTTTCTCTGTAGTCTACTGACTACAGCTTCTTTTTAATGTTTCCAAAATGTAAGCATACAATGCACAATTTTAATTTTTCCTGCCGAGTTTGCACACAGGTGAATGCCCACAAGCAACTGTCTCTGGGTACTGGCAAACATGATGCAGACACTCTATGATTCTCTCAATAAAGCTGAGTTGTTCTATTACAGCTAATAACATCTGTTAATATATTAATGGTTTGATGGTTTAATGTACACTGGTAGAAAAATGTAGATGTTGGTATGATGATGGCAGTGATAAAAATATAACAGTACAAACATGGTGTCTTCTGCTGCAAACCATTTCATCTATTACCTTCCTCATTTTTTAAAGTAAAATTCAGCTTCAATTTTAGTAGCAAACTTTTAAGAAAAGCTTAGGTAACATTTATTCCATGACCATTTTTATCAATATTATCTTCCATCTCTGGTAGGTTAGACAGAGCACTAACTTCAACAGTTTTCCTATAAACAAGATGCAGAGGGTTGATTTCATTTCAGAGTTGCCTCAGTGGTTTACTAAAGACAAAGTTTTTTTTCTTTTCTCTTTTTTCTTTTTTTTTCCTTTTTAGAGCTTTTTGTAAAACCCATTTTGGCTGAACTTGGAAAATGTGACTGCAATGGGAAAGGGCAGGCCATCCTTTTCTTTTTTTTTTTTTGTCTGAACACAATGGCAGGATAAGGGAGGCACCGCTCATTACAAGGAATACACTTTAATCAAGTTGCCCAGCACCAAGTATTTGTCTTCCACTGCTCTAGATGCCAATGTTTGTTTTCTGTCTGGGAGAAGAATCAGACAACACTTTTCATTTTAATAAAAAAATTTTCAAGAGTGAACCAAATGAATGACCTAATTTGGAAGAACTACTTCTTTACTTGGTTTGTGACTTGGGAGGTAAAGATGACTGGAAGTCTCCCATTACAGCGTTGCTGGAGGAGATTTAACACTTTCTTGCTCACTTTGCTAGCTGAGAAGTGTGAGATCGATTGCGATGGTGTTTGATTCGACTCTCGCTGCTTCAACAACATTGCCATTACTATCACATACAGCTTGACTTGAGTGGGAACTGCAAAATATGTTGCTATGACTAAAACTGCAGTTGGAAAGGTGGAAATATGGTTTTATTAAACACATGTGGGTGCCTGTTAAAATTACTTCTGCAACTAAAACTAGGATTTCATCTTCAATCTCAAAACAGTCCCATTCTCCGGTACGATAGCATCCACTTGTTGCCAGTTTTAAGGATATCAATGCAAGTCTTCGGATGTGTTTCTTTATCCTATGGAACTGGGTATCTAAGTACATGAAGACAAGAAATCATAACCATAAAAGAGACATGTTATTCATCTAAATAATTCATTTTAAGCCTCCAAGTTTGTGCACAAAATACATATAAACCTTAAAGACTCAAAATGCAGGGAAACTGAAAAGCTTATTTATTTTGATTCCTCATTATACCATGGCCAGTCTCCAGGACTTTGGGGCAGAGTGCTACATTTTTTATGCTGTTGGCTGACAGCAGATACTAACAACACTTGAGGGCTTCAAGCATCTTGTCTTGTCTGGATGTACCATCTGATAACAGCAGAGACTTACTGTATTATCTGTGATTAGGTTGAAATAACAGTCTGAAGACTCCTGTTCTCTTCTAGGATTCATCTCCTTTAAAGCTGGATCTCCTACCCCTTTCTCCCAGCAGAACTTAACTCCCCAAAATGAAGGGAGGGAAGGAAAAGAGGAAGGGTGAAGAGGCAGAAATGTGAAACCCAAGTCCTCTTTCCCCTACATCACCTCGCATACCAAGGGAGTATCTCTGCTGTCACTGGGCTGCAGGCACAACAGATGCCAGTGCTGCAGGTTGTCCTCCTGAGACTCTCTGCTGGGAACACAGGAGGGACATCAGGGAAGAGGAGACAGGAAAGAGTAGAGGACTGGAACCAGCATGTTTTATGCCATGCATTTCTCCCCAGATAAATCCCTACTTGCCTTGTGTCACGCGGTCCATAACAGCTAAAACTCAGCGGAATCTGTCAGCCTGTCTAAAAACGACCAGAAAATATCGTATTAACTACCAGCTGCCACGAGACAGTTTCCCTTGGAACTTGTGCGCCAGTGGTGAATGATCCCCACTGTTGGAAATACACAGTCTTAATTCTCATTTAAACTTGCCTCACTGTTGCTTCCTACTGATAATTCTTGCTACTGCAATATCATAGAGCATCTCTGTGCAAGGGTAAATCAGGCAAAAACGAGGCATACAAGATACTGTAGCTTTTTTTTTGAGCAGAAACTGGGACCTGCTCTTCTGCCTGCCTGCGCTCCTGACAGCATGGAGCTTCTTTTGAGGCTCAGGCCACCTGTGCAATGTAGTTAATGTACAAAAAAAAAATGGTCTGTTGTAAGGATCTTGAAGTGATACTGGTCAAAACATTCTGGAGACTGTACACCTTTAGATGGGTACTGACTGGTGACAAGCATGGGATTCAGTCTTTGTCCCAGAGCCTTCTGTGAATGGATCAGTCCTCATTTTCATAAAATCCTTGTTTATTCTACTGGCTCACTTATTACTACTATTAAAGCAAATGGTACCATGTATGGTCTTGCACATGCATTACTAAGAGCACTGACACCCTAGAGCTGCCAGGCACCTAGGTGTGTTGCAAGGTGCTGCATGCAAATATCTACACCTATCAGATGGGCATTTCTTTGATTATCCCTGTTTTACCTTTACTATCTCTTAGGGCAGTTCCCCTCTGATACGGATATCAGCTGCCTACCTGTTTTAGCCATTAGTTCCCATCAGCTCTGCACTCTTCATTTGGCAGAGCTCTCACTCCTGAGCAGGTTGTTATGATTATGGGCATTTTCCTGTGTAGGAAGAACCAGGAGTGAAGGTGCTTTCACACGCTTTTGGCCCACATCACCACTGTGGCCCATGGAATATTCAGCTCCCTGAAACCACATCCCCTGTTCACTGCTGGCCTTGGGAATTCATCTGGATTCAAAGGTGTGAGATATAATTTAGTACATACATTTCCTCGCAAACATTGCAAACCACTTTGGGATTTTTTTTTTTAACATTTCAGAGGCAACATCTAGGAGGATGTAGGATTAATTTTTTTCTAAGAAACCAGAAACATTATGTCAGCAGAGAGTTTGTCCCGTACACTGGATTGGAGCTGGACATGCAACACTCCTGCTGACGCAAACAATGGATTATTCTGGAGAATAACCTGTAGAAATCCCGCTAAATCTCACCTTGTAGAGAGGTGTCAGAGATCCTGAGCTGGGGCAAATGAGTAACCCACCACACATAAAACAGCCATTAAGCTTATCAACTCCAACACAGGAGCTTGATTTTGATCAAAAGACTTCAAATCAAACATCTCATCACTCATTAGTCATGTTGTTTTCTCTTTTCTTTTTCTTGTCGTAAGAAAATGTTTTTCTTCCACACAGAGCTTTTAAAACAGCTTTCATTTAGCAGTGTGCTGTCCCTGACTGGGAAGTGCAGAAAACAAGTGGAGAAATATAAATTTATTTTCTATAGACTGGAAGTATTTTTTTCCGGTCAGCTCCATTACTGAGTCAGCTATCTGTGTGCACTGCCAAAGGAAGTAATGAAAGTTGTCTATACAAAACAGGGGGAGCACAAATCGACAGAAGAGAAAATTGGGTTTCTCTTCAGCCACCAGCAAAAGCAAACCTACCAACAACGTAAAATGAGATAGGGCTTACTGCAGATTTGCAGATTCCATATATTGTATTGACGATACCTAAGTTGCATGACTGCCTCATAGTTCTTTCTCCTTTAATCCAAATAGTATCAGCCTTCAGACTGCTTCTCAGCAAATCCGTCTGCTTGCAGACACTACTGCATTGATTTCCATCTGGTGCATGTTTTAAAAGTTTTCCTCATAACCTTAAGGATTAACTGCCTTTTTTTTTTTTTTTTTAACAGAAGTTTAGATTCTGAAGCATGCTGAAAAAAACAATCACAGCAAACAAGCAGCAAATCTCTTGCAAACTCTCCTGATCACTGGGCATTCAAAGATCTACCAGCAGCTGTTAATGTAACGTTATGGATGTTTAGCAGGACTTCCTGTATCTAATGAACATGGCTCTTTCAGCAAGGAGACAAAGTGCAATGCTGTCCCAGGAAAAATAAAAACGATGTAATATTCGGTCAGGAATGCACTTACTACATGGCCTGGAATGGCGAACTGATCTCATGCTCCTGTAACAAAGATCTCATCTGTAATCCTCATGCACTGCAGGTGCTGGCACAGGTTCAGAACGAGTGCAACGATCCTGCTCCTAAAAGGAACTGATTAGGAGGGATGTTCCAGGAGCTATTTGATACAGGCAGCACAAGCCAGAATGCCATTTATAGAGTGAAAAAAATAATATAAATACAGCAATCTTAAATATTCTTTTGTCTAAGAATGCCAACAGCATCATCTAACTAACTGACAGTGAAAATAAAGGGGTTTTTTTAAGCGCTTCTATAAACATGGTGTTCCTGAAGTAGGCAGAGTGGATGGACAGATGTTTTGGTGTGGGAATGACATGTAAGAGTAAAAGGTTCAGTTTGTTTCCTGCTGCTTTCCTCCTGATTTTAACAGGAATTATACACATAGGTCCATTTAAAATCCTACTGGTCATTTCTCTCTGCCTTGTTACACAGGGATTGTATCCAGGGATAGCTGAAGAAAAACGCAAAGGTGTGAGGTGACCAGTGGTGCTGGAAAAAAGGATGATGTAAGTAACACAGTCAGCTTGTAAGAAAGGCTTTCGGCATCTGTTGCCAAATACCCAACTTGTGGCACCAGTGCAAGCAAGGGAGTGAAAACGTACTTGGAGTTTTGCTTTGTCAATACTATAAAATAAACCAAAGTTAAAATGGGTGCTGGCCAATCTAATTGTCAAACATTGCTGCTGCGATACAAAGACAAACATTTATTGCCTTAACTTTGAAACTGTAGTAAATGCTCTTCTATTCAATTAGATAAACAAATACAGAACTGAGTATATAATATGGTCCTTTCAAGTAAATGATGCTTCCTAACTCATGCGTAAAAGAAAAATTACTTTAAATGTTTATATTCTTGCAAAATAAAAAACCCTCAAGGCTCTCCTTGTGTTATATTCCAAATACAAAAAAAAAAAAATTAAAAGGTTTAAATAATGTCCATTTTATGACAATGTGAGCAAAGCAAGGAAGTATAGCCAGGCTGACATTCCAGCTTTTATTCTCACTACTACAAGAGAGAGGGAGAAAAAAATTTCTCTGTTCTGTTCTCATTTACAGTAGCACAAATCCCCAGGAACTGCACTGACTTCAGTTGGTTATTCTGGATTTACGGCAGACTGAGAGAGATTAGAATTTGGTCACACATGAATGAAGAACGGAACATCCACATTCACTCTAAATCTACGTTCCTCTCTTATGTATATGGAGCAGCAACGCTGTGTTTTAGCAGTGACATAATACCTGCTATTGGTCTGCGCGATGGCCTAGAGATATTTATACAGGTACCAAGCGGGGGATGCCTCAGCGAAGGAAGTACTGAGTTACCTTCTCCAGCAAACTCATCTGAATCTGTGTTTAGAGAGAACTGCATTCCCTGCAGGATCAGGGCTACAACACATATATGCAGCATTATGCATCCAGTGATGAGAACCACCTGTTTGTGAGTCTGCTCTATTGTTTCTGCCACAGATTGGCACTAAGTCATGACAATCTCTCATGCAGATATATTAGCATACGTGGATTGTGTATCTTTAAAATACCAAGTAGAAAACTGTAGTAATTGTAGAGCGCTATGGTTAAAAGAGTGTACAACTCCTTAGCTTGATGAAAGACGGCATTTTATGCATACAGTCTGCTTCATTCAGAGATTCTCAGACCTAATCTCAGCAAAAAAGCAATGCAGTAGATAGCTCCCTATCTATTCAAAAGCAACAATATCCCATGCACAGCACAAACCAGCTGCAAATCCTACGTCCCATGCCTTGTCCCTCCTGTTCAGCTGAGGTGCAACATCCTTATGTACAAGCAGGTAGCCAAACAAACAGTGCCTTTCCTTTGATCTCAACACCCATCAGCACTAAATACAACCGCCTCTTCCATTCTGCAGGCTTTCTAACAAAGTGGCTGCAGGTAAGGAAGAGGCATTAAGAGAGGGAGCACTGCAAAAGTAAAGTGAAAATAGGATGCTCCAGGAGACCGACAAAGATTAGGGTTGGATATCCCTGGACTTGGTTTTACTGTAAGCATACTAATGGCCAAATCTTCAGCTGAAATGCTCTGGAAAGCTTCTTTGAAGCCTCAAAGAACACGGTGAAAAATAACAAACCTAGCAAGATGGTTCACAAATAGGAAAAGGGAAGAAGGGTTGATTTGTGTGGGCTTGTTTTTTTTGTTTGGTTTTTTTCTGAACTATTATCAAATAATTGAAAATGTCTAACTATGCAGAACATTTATTTAAAACAAAATATGAAAACAAACAACAACAAAAAACCCAACAAAATTGTCAAGGTTTCAAAGTCAAGCAGTCAAAAGTTAGGAAATGTCAATGCCAACGGCTCTGAGAGACCAATGTAAGACGCCTGGGATTTTGTTTTTCAGAACCTTGATTCTTATGGAGACACAATCTTAAACACCCAGATTGTGAGCTCTCCACAGCAGATGACCTCAGCATCTCGCAGGTTACCTGGTAAATCACCTCAACTCAATCAGCTGACCCCTATATTGCTTCCTAACTTTAACTCTTATAGTGAAATCCTGCTGGCCCGTATCTCCGGCTCACATCCCGCACTGCCGTAGTGCTCCCAGGCTCCCTTCTCCATGTTGTCCTTCAGTCATACACATTCTTTGAAGAAAAACTACATCCCCTTGAACTAAGTTGTGGAGAGCTTACCCTGTCCTTCCTCAGAGCTCTCCTCCAACCCACTTCTAACCACAAGAATCTCACAAAAGCATTTAGGCTGTTTTGTTCTTTGTTGTCATACCAATGAGGACAATGAAGTTCTGGATTCCTGAGTACTGCCATAATATAAATGAATATGAAAATAACATAGTATGCCTAGTGAAGAAGAGGCAGAAAAATGGCCAATTGTGACTCCTCACCTTTCTATTTCATATATCACATGTATGTGCATTTATATTTATATATGTCAAAACAGAAGCCAGGTACCTGCTCCCTACATCTGGTGGAAAACCTCTCCGACTACTTCTTTTTTTCTTCTTTGGAATGTCTCAATTTACCAAACACAAATGTTTCATACAGACAAGTACTCAATTAAATTCCTTCGGAAAACAGGCAAGCTTTCACTGGAGCTGTGCCAGCCCCAGCCTCTAAGCAGCCCAGCTGGTAGTCTCCTGAGGACCAAGGCTTCCAGCTCCCACAGCTTCAACAAATCTTGCTAGGCAAACTGCCTGAAGATTAAGGACCCTTGGGCTTACAACGCTTGCAGTCCAGGGCAGACCACCAGGCACAGCGCAGAGTCATGGCAATCGGAGAGCTCAGAGATACCAGGGTCATGGCTAGAGACATGGCCAACGTTCAAGTATCCAACAACTTGGGCTCTAGTCCTTGTTACTGACAATTTCAAACTACTGGAACATTGAAGTTCCCTGAGAAATCAAAATACTTTTCTCTTTCCAGCTCTATTGCATACATATGGAGCAAACAAAAGCAGATTCTTCTTATTTCTTTACTCTCCTTCAGCTGTTCCTTATTACCGTATGTTAGTCTTGTTTGTTCCTTTGTGTGAAGTAGTTGCAGCTCTTTTGGGAAAGATGCCATTTTTCTACCTGTATTTGAACAGTTTCTAGCATAATACCCAGATTGCAGAGGCACATGGTACTGTAACACAAACAACAAGGTGTTATCATTTTCTTTTTTCCCTCATTAGAGAGGAGCTTATTGAAAAATCAAAGTCTTCCCTCTAATCTTTTTTCATTCTGTTAGCTGTAGGCAACATTTGTTGGATAGCAATTATAATAATTTAAAAGTATCTAAATTTTGCATGCATATTGTTTCTTATTTTTTCACAGACTATGTGTTTGTTCTTCCCTCAGTTGAAAAGCTAGAAATCAGAATTTACCTCCCATGTTCTCACCTCCCTCTCTCTACTTTATACCATATTGCAACTTGTCATATTGTATTATGAATATCTTATGAACTGTCTAATTGACATATTAGTTATACATTTATGTTGAAGAGCTTTTTTACTCCATTATTTTTAGAGATCAATTTTAAATAGCGTGACACCCATATCTATATATAATACTGAATATATTTCATTTTTTTTCCTTACTATATTTAGCTCAAGGATTTTAATGCTGATACAGACTGAAAAAAAGAGCTTTGTATCAGCCCTTCATTTCACAAAGCAGATAGATAGATATCAACTGTTCTGGGAAATCACACTATTCTACTAGACAAAGGTGAGTCTTCCACTACAGCCAGGAAACAGTCCTTGACTTTGCAAAGTAAAGACTAACATGGCCCTTTCTCATTAAAAGAGACACACTTCAGTTTTCTAAACATGAGGAGCTAGTGAAAACGTCCAAGGGAAACAAACCGAAAAATTCGTCTAACTTTGAGTGGTGCACATCAGCAATACCACACACCATTCCTGTCTTGCTCATGCTGTCAGTCCTTACGAACCAAATTCTGCAAGCCCATAAATAAATAATTACTCTGAGTTCTTCAGACTGAGGCTATTCATGTGATTAAAGCAGATCTGAAACAAGTGATGGTGAATAAAATTGTTGGAACATGATGCTATGTACTGCAGGGTGGACCTCTAATTTTATATTTTGTAATAGAAATGTAAATTATTTATTTAGAAAAAAAAGTCGTCTCTCAGAAATGTTACTATTAAAATAAAAACATATTTCTCTAGGGCTCTGTTTACAATGGCAGAAGAATTGCATAAGCACGATTCCTGACTTTCATGAATGTAACCAGGGTGGTTATGCCCCAGAACTGAATAATAATTAAAAGCTAGATATTGGCAGCTTCAGGCTTGCTTTTCCACAGGAGCCTAAGGGGTAAACTTCAGAAGGCAAACTTCACAACAGCCACTTCATTGCGGAAAGAACCTGCATCTGATCCTCAGAAAGGCACTCAAAACTAATGTCTCTGTGGTGATGCAAGGATGGCCCACATGAAGAGGACAAGTTTCCAGTGCTGCCAGCTGTAAGAATTCCTAACATAAGATTACAAAATATACTGGATTTTGGACATCTTCATCCATCTATCTCACTAAGCCTTTACAACAAAGGTGTCTGACCTTCCTGCTACCCTTACATGGCCTTAACACAAACTGCACATGGCCTGGGGAGCTGAGGAGGTTGATCCTGGATCCTGGGTCAGCCAGTACCCGTGGGCTTCAGCAGCCTCTGCTGGCTTTCTTCTGCCCAGAGCTGGCGATTCAGGTTATCTCTCAGATTATCAAAGTCTTTCTGCTTTATATGTGGCATTACCTTGGCACAAAACCTCTGCTTAATGGCTCATGAAACAAACATTTGCCATGCTTTACATTTCCTGGCTTTTTGGTTTTTTTTTGGGTTTTTTTCTCTCTGTAACCATGAGGGTTAGAAATGTGTTTTTTTTTAAAAAATGAATGCTGAGGACTGCAAATGAACGTGCCTCTAGTCACTGAGGGTTTTGTACGCGCTGTATCTTAGTAACTACAGTACTCACAAATATCAAAAGGAATAGAAGAAAGTAATGATACTCAGTAATACATTCAGGAGCCCTCTGGAGATAAGAAAGGCTCAGGAGTTGATTTTTGTTGATGACCAATGCCACAACAAAGAGCAAAACTACCCTGGTAAGGATTGACTGAATTTAAAAGCACATGCAGAAACACGCGCACACACACACACATCACTACGGAAAATGTGCTGCCCAGCTGTGCACGAATGAACCCTGCGGCTCAGGCACTTCGCTGAGCTCCAGCAGGAAGAGGGAAGGACTTGCAAGGCACATTCCTGGGTGCCCACCCATGGTAAAGAGCAGGGCAGCTGGCCCAACACATGGGCTGGGGTAGGTGGCAAAGGACTGTCCTGACTCCCTGCACACCCGTTCCCGGGCGTGCAGGTGGAGGCGAGAGGGTGTGCTCAGCTCCCGGAGCCACCAGGAGCAGAAGGGCAGCAGTGCCAGACTTGCATGGGAAACGCTCCCCATGGGTGTCCCAAAGCAAACAGCAATAAACCAAACTGCTAGTGAAGACCTGATCTCTCGGAGAAGAACATGCTCAAGGACTGTGTGTCTGCCTGGGTTTAAATCGAAGGGAAGGACCTTGTCAGTGGAAACTTCAAGCTGAGAGGGATTTTTTTTTTTAATGAACAACCAAAAAACCCACCCCACTGTTTGGATATTTTGCTGGCAATAAGTTACTCACAAAGTAACAGAGAGCAAACACCTTTGAAGGAAAGAGAAGTCTGTTACACAAATAACCTTACGCCCCTGAAATATTTCCTTTTTAACGCTGATGTTAACACCTCATTTTTTACAAGAAATCCCAGTGAATCTTCCCTTAAAACTCTTCAGCTCCAGACAGGACACTTTTTTCCTCTCCGTCTATTGACCTATTTTGCTGATCTTTCCTTCCAGGAAAGAAACAAACTTCTACTCATATTTTTTGCTTTTCTTTATTAGACTGTTTATCTTACTGTTACACAAACCGTTTTCAGACCCATTTGAGCCTGTGCAGGCAAAACATTAGATTTTAGTATTTCACAACAGGAGACCAGCAGCTCCAGGAAACTAAAGAACCCATCAGGAAACCACTCGTGACAACATTCACAATTTTACATCTGTTTATTTTAAAGGCAAAAAAACAACATATAATACAGAAGTCACTTCTAAGGAAGACAAAAGAATGTATTTAATGTACTGGAGGGCAACTTGTCATCCTGATACCTTCCTGGCTTTTGAGGAGTCAAATCAGCAAAGCCGGTAGCTATTTCAATTAGGAGTGCAATGGTAAACATGAACAGGGCTCTGCAAAGAAACTGTGACGGTGGAGAGTAATCCGGGATGTAAGAAATTTGGGAACTGATGACCTAGGGACAGTATCATAGAAACATAAATGATATTTTATGGAGTAGTGCTAAAAGACTTTGCAAGCAGTTAAAGATGGTCTTAAGTATCAGAACCATCTCATTGAAGCCGACAGACACGAACACAGTATGTGAACACCTTGGAATTACGAACACCTATCTTCACAAGTTACTGGAAGAACGCTGCCACTAGTACTTTTGCTTTAAAAAAGGAGCAGACGCACAGGGATGTCAAGTAACACACAACAGAGTAGTTCAGAGATCTGCTAGCTGATCATTATCTGAGCTTATAAATCCACACAGGGGAGCGCTCGTCTGAGCACACACGCCTGGTCTCTCCATGCCCTTTGGAATCAAGTTACTCCGGCAGAAGCAGCGAGTGCACGGTGGGCACGTCTGCCCTGGCAGGACTTTATGTCCCACAGAGCTCTCCCGACCCCTGAGCTGAGCTGCTGAGCAGCGTCTCCACATTGTACCCTCTCGTACCACTTGCTGTGAGCCCGCTGTGCTTTTAGAGCCAGGTCAGAGTCACCACGCCAGACAGCACAGGCAAGCTGTGAAAGCCCTGCAAAGGGAATGGGAAAGCAGGAGAGCATCTCACCCATCCCAAATAATTTACTCTCCTTTGTTACTGTCCATTGGAGTAAGTGGGAGCTGCGGGGCGTTTCCTTCCCAGGAGTGTTCCTGAATTCGCAAAGATGAAGCCACTTGTTGCACCGGATAACAAGGCCTTAACGAAGAATTGCAATGAAAATCAGGTCCAGCTGCTCAACGCTAGTCTCACTATGCAGGACATATTTTTCCTGTTTACTTTCTCACTCAGATTTCACCTGTAAAACAATGACACTGAGGCAGCTCCTCAATCTCTGCCTGTTAAATCCTTAGTTCAGGTAGCATATTCACAAAGAACATTTTTTGACGAAGAAGTCTACAATTTTCAGTTGCAATTGTAAAACTAGAGCACCCTGAAATGTGTTTTCCTATGATGCTGCGCTCAACCATTCCAGGTACATTAGCAAGATCAGGTCTGTGACACATCACAACCCCAAAAGCTTCCCACCTAAGACTAAGAATGGAATAAGCAATCCATCACACGCTATGACATGTTCCCCAAAACACATGCACACTCAAAACCTTAAAGTGGTGTCAGAATGTTTATGGAAGAGGGCAATCTAACTGGCTGAATCGACCTGGGTACCCGGTAACTTTTAACATAAGTAAACAGAGATACTGTAAACTTGCTGTGCATGGAAACTCTGTTTATACTTAGATTGGACTTGGAGGACTGAAATAATTTAATAGCAAAATATAGCTGAAGTTCCTGGGAGCTCTGATTGACCTTGAGGTCATCCTGAAAATACAGAAATACAGAGACATATCCAATGATGCAAACAGAGTTACACAAATATTTTCACAGTCTGCTAATAAAATTCAATTGCCTGTTTGTTAGGGTACCTTTGCAAATATACTTTCAAAACCAGACTTTTCAGTCCCACCAAACATTTTTTTGACACTTGCATTATCAGAATCGATGTTCAGCAACATAAGTGCTGCCTCATTTACTTCTTGCTAAGTTTTCTAATTGCTTTTTTTGCAATTGTTCTTTCTAGCCATACTGCTAATATTACTGTCACATGACGAGATAATAAACTTTGTGATGCAGTGGAAATAGATTAGAAGAGAAAAAAGAGAAGTGGATAAAAGAAATTTCAGATTATTCTCAGTGTGGCTGATGTATTGACAGTTTGATTTATAGAGCAACTAAAACAGCTGTGCACTGAACATGGAAAGTGAACCCACGACAAACTGTGAGCTCTGTTACCTGTGAATATAGAAAAATCAAGGTGAGAGGATAAGTATTTTGTAACTTTGTTGCTAAAAACTGCCAGATGAGTCTAATGAAGCTGCATTTATTCTCCTGCCTAGGTTCACGGCCACAGAACCACGCGAAACCTGACACACGCCCAGGACTGGGGTGACCCATGGCAAAACTCAGCACCTAGGTTACATCCCAGTCTTCAGAGGAGGGGGCTTGTGCTTCTGTTTCGTTCAGGGGCACACCCTGAGTTTTGATGTGAAGCGTGGAAACAACGGACCCCCAGAGAACGCTGGCCAGCCTGCTAAGAAAACGGCCTCCCAGACAGGCGTTTTTTTGCGGAGGAAAGGCGACAAGGCCCCCTGTGCTGCTGCCGCGTCTCCGTTTTGGGGACAAACCCCAGCATTCTCTTGTGAAAGGGGCAGGAGATCGCCGGGGGCCCGTCCTGTCCCCGCTCCGCGGGCCGGCCCGCACGGCACGGAGCTGCCGGGCCCCGCAGCCCGCCAGGTGCCCGGCCCTGCGCCGCCACCGCCCGCCCGGCCCCGCGCACCGCCGCGGGCTCCGCGCCGCCCGCTGCCCGGCCAGGCCTGGCTGAGCTCGGCCCTGCCCGCCGCCCTTCGGCCCGGCCGCCAGCGGCTGCGCACGCCTCCCCCGTTCCTCCTCTTCTTCCTCCTTCTCCACCGCCCGGCGGCCGCTCTCCCCGGCGGGGATGGAGGCCATCGAGGAGCTGGCGATCACACCCTGCACCTCCTCCCTCTACCTGCGGCCATACCGCCTCCGTTACCGGCAGGTGAGTGGCGCCGGCCGGCTCGCCCCTGGGCGCCCGCCCACCTCCGTCCCTCACGGCCGGGCCGGAACGGGCCGTTGTTCCCTCCCGTCTCCCCGCCCCTTCCCTCCGCCGGGACCGGCCGGCGGGGGCTTCTCCCGCCTCGTCGTGGCGCGTAGGGGCGGGAGGCCGAAGAAGGGCCGGCCGAACCGCGGGGACCTCTGGCGTCCTGTCACCTCCGCACCCCCCCCCCCGCCTCCGCCATTTTGGGCCGGTGGCAGTGTCACTGGCGGAGCTTTCGCCTCAGCCGCACGGCTCCCTCCCGCCCTCAGGCTGCTGCTCTGCCCCTTGCCCGCCCGCCGCAGCCTCCCCTGGCCTGCGGGGAAAGCGGGGCTGGAGCTGGGCAGTGGAGGTGGCACGAAAAAACGGTGCCCGTGGCGGGCACTGCCTTGGGCTGTGCAAGCATCTCCAGCTGGGCGTGCCTCCGGCTGCCCTTGTCTCACCAGTCTCGGGGGCTGCCTCCTTAAGAACTCTCATCTGGGTTTTTTTGGGGCACCTTTGAGCGGGGCACCTCTGGGTTTGGGCCTGCCTTTGGCGCTGATGGTTTGCAGACGGAGCTGGGCACTGGCCAGCCCTGGGCACGGCAGGTCCGTGCTTCCATCCGTCAGTGAGTTACGCTGCTGCTCTGCCAGGCCAGCCTCGGTGCCAGCAGGTGAGAAGCAGCGAAGGAAATCCCTTCCCTTATCGTGTTTATATCAACATGAGTCACCTTGTGCAGGATCCCTGGGAAATGGTACCTCCAGCAGTGGTGGGGATGCAAGGCAGGAAGGGAAAGTAACTTTTCACAGCGCAAAGCCTTGTTCATTCTTTGAACGCTTCCTGGGAGCGAGGTCGTGCACAAAAGTGGTTGTTTCTGCAGCTGGCGATGCTGCGTTGGGTGGTTCAGGGTGAGCTTTTCCCCGGGTAGAGGAGTGGAAGTGGAAATGCAGAAGGATTTGGACAGCCCTAGAAATGGACGGCGCAGGACCGCGTCTTCTCTTATTCCTTCGTTGCTTTGCTTCTGAACGTATCACTTGAAAAGGCAGAAGAGGAGCTGTGTTTCAGTGAGATAAGGCACAGAATAGGAGAAGCAAGGGTTCATATTGCTTGTGCCAAAGCAGACAAACAGATTTTTTTTTTTACCTTTTTAAAATACACTTTGTACATGTTTTTCCTACAGCTCTCTTCTCCGTACTTGGGATAAGTAAAACGTTTTGATTTGTGAACAGCTTAAAGGTTTATGCTGAATTATTTCTTTTTAGTTATCAGAAGAAAACCTGAAGAACATCCTTTCTTGTTCTGAATTTTTGCTGGCTTAGTTTGTAAGTGACAGGTCTTGCTCAATTTCGTTTTCATTTTGAATCATGCTCTATTTACATGAAAAATAGGATTTAATTAAAATGTACAAAACAGTATTACAAAATTATGTTTAATTGAAATCAAGTGCCTTAAATGTGATGAGTACGGTAAAGAAAAAATAAGGATGCGTTTGGCTGTGTGCTGTGATTTGACAATCCAGCATCGCTGCCAAAAGAAGCAGACTTGCCCTTTCTGTGCATCTTGCTACTTCCTCTCCTTGCACAAGTGTTCGTGCAGCAACACAGTGAGCTGGATCAGGGATCTGGTGCAGGTCAAAGCTAATCTGTCCAAAAAGAGAAGTTAGTTTTAACGTAAAGAAGGTTAAATGCTTATGCTGGCAGAGGGGAGGTGGTAATGTGGTGGTTAGGGATGAGTGTTTGGGGGCTGGTTGAGGGCAGAGATTGTTTGTCTTGGCTGCAGCACTGTCTTAAAATGAATGTGGAAATATAGTTTATATGGCATCTGTGCAGGAGCTGGCTTGGGTCCAGCCTACTGAGAGCATAAGCTCAACGACTGCACAACTGTCTGCACCTGACCTGAGAGAGAAGACCCACGTTTATTAAAAGCACATTTTGCATTTAAAAACTGACTTATTAACCGTGGGAAATACTAAATATTTGACTAATTGTTTGAAAGGCATTTAGGCCTGCTGAAAACCCCATTAAATACCTAAACAGTTGAGCGTCTAAAATCTAAGGGCGTTAGGTGCATGATTTCCTCTAAGGATTTTTTGAAAATTCCACAACTCATCTAAACCTGAAAATGATTTTCGAAATCTAGCCTGGGATCTTAATGGTTTTGTGATGAGTAGGTCTTCCCCTTGGCGAGCTTAACCCTAATCTAGTAAAAAAGTCTTTTTGAATAACAGAATAAATCAGGAAAATTTAAATAATGGCATTGGTTGCACTGTGCAAACAGACTAGTTTGGATACTTTATGCAATATGTGGCATCATGCTGTAACTGGAAGGCTTGGGGCAGTCTTACAGGTACTTTTTGTGAAGCTATAACATGTCCTCTATAAATCATTGCAGTCTGAAGAGTATTCATTGATGCATATTTTTGTGGTTATATAATACTGATGAAGGATAATTTGGGCCTTGAAGACTGAGATTTTGAAATCTATTTTCAAACAGTTACTAAAATAAGAACTGATATTTCAACATAACTCCTCTTCAAGGACGTGTATAGAATGAAGGGGTTTGTGTTATTAGTTTGGTTTTTTACAATGGCTGATTTTCTGTACAAACAGGAAATGGAAAGAAATTTTACATACAATGATTTTAAGCATTCATAAACACTTATGTTACATCATTGATTCTAACACATTTCATCTAAAAATTGTCCTGCTTAGGTGGAGGCAATTTTCTTCCCATCACTATAACTGAAAGAGTTAAGTCTTCAGCAGTTAAGCATAAATTTAGATATATATCACAGTTTACCCTGCTAGTCTGATTTTATCCATTCTGACTTGTAAACCACCGTTGTTCTAGCAGGTTTAGAGATGACCAGAAATCTACAAGACATCAGTAAGGGATCCAATCGGGGAGTGAAATCTAAACCAAATTCATCATCAACATATTCAAAATTGTGGGACCAAAGATTGTATTAGTGTTTTGGCCAGCTGAGTATCTTCCATGGGTATCTGGGTGTTCAGACAGGGAGTTGTGGAAACACACAGGAGCGGAGTTGTATGTACTTCGCATCAAGTCAGGTGCTTACTGTTATGTTAGAGAAAACTCAGCTTGTGCTCGTGTCTTAAGTTTGCCTGTGTTGTAAGAGCTTGAGTCGTCCTTTGGATTGAGTCTGTCACATTTGGTTACGTACAAAAATATTCTTCCTAAAGACCATAAGAAAATTGTAGGTTTCTGGCTATTTAGTTGTAGTGAGGATTCTCCTAAGTCACAGGAGTTGCTGAAGGTACAGCAATTTATGCTCACAGTGGATCTGTTCTTCCATCACAGGGTCATGAGATCTTTTCATATGAAGTCTTTCATCTTCCTCTTCTCTGTCCACTGAGATTTTAAATGAATGTGATGAGCCCTGAAGGTACACCCATCTGAAAGAATTTGAGATTTGGAACCATGCAGGTTGATGCAGCATGTAGCTTGGTGTTAGGTATCCAAGCTGTGGCAAATAGCTTGGCTCTCCAGACAAATCACTATACCAACCACTTTTTAAAATGGTTCATTCTGTCTTCCTATAGTGCAAAGGTAGCAATGGAAGTGCAGTAAAGGATTCATGGAATTCAGACAGCTGTACACAGATTTGGTTAGAGCCAGTGTGGGGGCTAAGGTGTAGTTTAAAACTATGTTCTTCAAAGTAGGGGTTTAACAACTCCTCAAAACGGACCTCACTTTCTGCTTGGGATTTTCAGCTGTCAGCCCTTTCCTCAGGCTGGTGCCCTCAGTCAGTTAAGCCATGTTATTTTAAGTGGGATGGCCTGAGGGTAAGAGGTGGACAAGGTACCTCGCATAGCCTGGTGAATGCCCTCTTCATTTTGTCAGTAGGAACCCTGTTTACATATTCTTGTTCTGCTTGATACTGAAAGAAGAGAATTAATTTATCTCACATATAGGGTGGCATCTGGCTTCTTTTAATGTGTACTTGTCCCCAAAGTGCAAATTGATTTGTTGCCTAAAGTGGCTTTTTTGAAACAAACAAACAAAAAACCCCAACAAACCCAAAACATATCACTTCCTGAAGAACTGGCTTCTTTACCAGGAGCTCCATAGTAAATCTCTTTTCACTTTTTCCTATTGAAGTTTTTCTGCTTTTCATAAATAATTTATTCAAGAGACCAGAGGGATGGCTAATGAGAGATTAACTCAGTGCCCAAGGGCTAGGGCATTTCCCTGGGATGTGGTAGAGTCAGGCTGCAAGATCTTGCTTCAATTAATATTGCTTCCCACATCACAGGAGAGTGTGCCTACTGCTGGGAAACAACAGTTGTGTGTAAATCTTCAGCTCTCCTTTGTGCGTGTTAGCCAGGCACTGGCCTATATATTGGACAGACAAAAAAAATACCAAGTTTAAGAATTCTGCTGAGACTGAGTAATGAAGTAGCCTGTGAGTAGTAACAGCTGGGCAGAGTCATTAGGATTTTGGGCAGCATTAAGGATCCAGATGGGAAGTTGGATTCAACGTAGTATTCTTAAGCAGCACCTGAGCAAGGATTTCAGTGCTGCTGCATGTTGGATTTGCACCCTAACATAGGGCTTTGACAGACAGAGCTGTGGTGAATCTTGAGGTAATCTGAGAAGTTGCTGCATGCAATTGTTTGTCCCCATGTTAGCAGTGATTACTCTTTGAGAATCAGCAGAAAGGAGAGTAGTTTTGCTCCAGCTCTTACTCTGCTGTTCCAGTTCAAACCCACCTCCATCAGCCCTTCAAGCTAAATTACTGAGCTTTACAAAGAACTAATTTCCTTTGCATATTCTTTTTGGTGACCTCTGTGCTGGGGACAGTACCCTTCAAGGGGAGGGAGAGCATCAGCTGGGGGAAAGCAACTACCTGGGGGAGTAATATCTTGAGCTTTTACAGAAACTTTTGCTTAGAGCGCACATATCAAAGCCTTTGTGCGTCTAGCCCGGACTCCTAAAACTTTGTTTTTGAAGGTTGTTCTGGCAAGGGAGCTCTTGCCATCGTTTACTCGCATTGTATAAACATATATGTGCATTCTGTCCAGGAACTTTTTAGAAGTTTGCTACTAGACTAGTATCAACGGTCAGTAATTTGCTTAGTATGTATGTAAGTGAGTTGTATTTCAAATCTATGAAATGGCAGCTCTGAGAAGAAGGGTCTTGGAGTCCTGGTAGACAATAAGTTAACCATAAGCCAGAAATGTGCCCTTGTTGCCAAGAAAGCCCATCGTATCCTGGGCTGCATTAAGAAGAGCATGGCCAGTAGGTCAAGGGAGGTCATTCTCTCGCTCTGTTCTGCCCTGATGAGGCCACATCTGGAATACGGTGTCCAGTTCTGGGCTCCCCAGTTCAAGAGAGACAGGGAACTACTGGAAGGCAACAAAGTTAATTGGGGGACTGGAGCATCTCTCTTACCAGGAAGGGTTGAGAGAGTGGTACTCTTTAGCCCTGAGAATTCTTAGAGGAGACCTTGTCACTGTCTATAACTATCTAAAGGGTGGGTGCAGGGAAGCCGAACTCATGTCAGTAGTGCCCACTGACAGGACAAGAGGCAACGGGCACAAGCTGGAACATGGGAAGTTTCATCTAAATATGAGGAAAAACGACTTCACTGTGAGAGTGACAGAGCACTGAAACAGGCTCCATCTTTGGAGACTTTCAAAACCCACCTGGATGCAATCCGGTGTAACGTGCTCTAGGCAATCCTGCTTTAGCAGGGGGCTTGGACTCGATGATCTCCAGAGGCCCTTTCCAGCTCTGACAGTTGTGTGAATGGGCATCTGTTTCAGTGATGTGGGTTAAACCTCAAAAACTCCATGCAGATCGACTGAACCATACAGTCAGTAGTGGTAAAGAGCAACTGTTTGCTCTTTTGTGAGCTTCACATTCCTTCTGTACTTCAGAGCAGTTCACTGCCCAAGCATCACATTTCCTCTATTGATTTAATGTTTGGAATTCTGAATTTTGAAGTTAAATATGAAAAATGCTCCCTGCAATTTCATCTTAATGCATAATGTTTTCATTCAGTGTTAAGGGAATTCAGTTGTGATCTCTTTGAGTTTTACAGTCATTTTGTAGTAATTTTGAAGACTTTTGTGGATTTTAACTTGTCACGAACTTTATACCGGATAGAAAATGTACTTCAGGAGTAGTATGCAATTCATCAATGAAGAAGAAATTTCTTATTTCTAATCTCAGATTTGCTACTGCATTCTGTTGTGACCATGAGCAACCACTCTGTTTCTGTGCTTTACAATTTACAAGGAAGATTAAAATATGTATACATGCAGAAAGAACTTTCGCCTGTATCGCTAATCTCGTAAAAACTTTAAAGGGGAAAAAAGCAAAGCAGTGCCATGGTACAATATTATTAACAATCTGATGTTACATTCAGAATTTTTTTTTTAGATGTTAATAGCAAGATGAATGTGCCCAGCTGCTTGAAATATTCTCTGGAACTTCCGTCGGCTTTTTTATAAACATAAAACATTCTTTTCTGTTTTGACAGTTAAAAATTATGCTGGTGAGGGAGTAAACAGATTTTTAGTTTACCTGTTCAAACAAGTAAGTCTTCGGTTGAATCTTCAAAAGGCTCCAGTAGTAGGAAATATGCCACCAAGTAATACATTTATTTGCAGTTCATTTTTTCAAAGCAGTAGTGCAATAAAAGAAGATGCCTTTTTTTTTTTTTTTGCTACAAAATTTGTCTCATTTTCCTCAGCTTGTCAAGTGTGTTATGTCAGTATATAATATTAATCTTAAATGCAAACATACCGCTTCCAGCTCAGGAAATCCCGGAGGTGCAAATTGCAGGAGGCTGGGAGTATTTTAACATATTCTTCCTTAGGCATCTTGGCTTCTGTGAGAGGTAGGATCCTGTGAGACAAATATTTGATCTGACTGCCTCTGTGTCAACCAGGAGTTAGGGTTGAAGCGCAGTATATTTCTGGGTGAAAGAAATGTTAAGTTTTTGCAACAACAGCATTAGAGGGTTAAATACTGAGGGGACGTAATTTTCTTTGAGAGAAAAAGTATTCTTTGCAGATAGAGCACGTTTAAGCAAACAAATAAGGGAGTCTAGGCATAATCTGTTTCTGATTCTGCCATGCACTTTGAATTCAACTCTGGAAATTCATACAAGTTATTTTAGACATTTATGAATTACTGAAGGGGGAAATGAGAAGAATTAGTTAATAAGCATAGTAAAAAGAACAATATTGAAAAGAACAATATTGAAAAGAACAATAGTACTTGTTTTTGTTTCAGTGAATATTACGTTGTATTAGTCTTAATTTCTTTATCCAGCGTGCTTTGACAAGAGAATGTAGGATTCGTCCCTGCCCACAACAGGAGGTTGGATTAAAAATGATCTCTAAGGTCACTTCCAGCCCAGGCCATTCTATGATTCTATGATTCTATGATTCTTTGAAGCAGATCCATGAAAAAGAGTTGACAGTGACAACTCTTTGTATTTTTAGGTCAGTCATATTATGATTTAATAAACAGCAAATGCCACTTCCTGGAAAGGATAAGGCTCCGTCGAACATCTTTTGTAGCATCCCTGCACAGGGCTGAAGTGTGTCTACACTCGCATAAATTAACTTTAAAATCTCATTTAATGTCATCAATAGCTAAACTAATTGGGTAACTGTGTAACAGTGATGAAGTTAAGACTGAGTGTTAGAAGGAGATATGTAGGTTGTAGTTAGCTTAAACCAGTATTTTTAGCTTCTGATATGTTGCTCATTGAGGGCCACTGGGCTACTTGTAGGTCGTCCATGGGATTTTAAAGTGTGACCAAGGTTTGCAGCTTCCCTGGAAGATGCTAACGGATCTGCAGAGGGAGAGGTTGAAAGCCATGGGCTTTGACAGTACCACTCCAGTAGCCTCATCTCCAAGGGCTTGTCTACACAGGACTTCCCTGATTAACTCCTCATTCTACAACAAAGAGTCTTGTTCTGTTTACGTTAAAACATTTTCAAAGTACGACTGCACTTTGAATTCATACCCTGCCTTAATCCATGTTAACTTTCCAGTGCATGCCCTAAGGGAGCAGTAAACTAAACTGAATGACTGTGTCCACACAGGGGTTTAATGGAGTTTAACTAGCAGAATTCAAGTTCATCAAGGTACTTATTTCAGATTCATTTTCTTGATGTCCTGGTACAGACAAGCCCTAAGAATACAAGTGGTTTAGTTCTAAGTGAATGAACTGTGTTATAAAATCCGTCACTGAGATTTTATTATATTTTTTTGTGTGTGTGAAATACGACAACTGTAGGGTATAAAGTAGGCTTTTTTGACTCCTTTGATACTATCTTTTTTTGTAGTAATTGCAGTTGGATCTGAGAAATAATGTTCATGTTTTTCAACAACTAACTGTTTTATTTGTTTTTCAGTTTGGATCAAAATACATATGTTCCTTTCAATAGCAGAAACTTCTTTCTTCCTAGTACAAAAAAAAAAATCTGTCATCTGAATCATAATTTCAGCTATGACATTATATGTATTTGGTATGTTTTAAAGCAGATGAGCACTGTAACATTTTAAGTGTTTATAGCAGATTTGGATATTATGGAAATTAGACATTTTCTGTAAATGGTAACATTCTTTAAAATGTCTAGTTTTGATGGTCTGTATGGGCTGAAACTGTACTTGGTTATATTCCTGAAAATGCATGTGTGTTTTAAATAGCAATTTAACCTCAAATGCTGACATATTTAAAATAAATTTGTATTTTAAGCTGCGACTCATGAAAGGTCAGATCCTGTGCTTTGCAAACTCTACACGAGTCACTGTTGCATAAATAAGTATGTTTTACACAGCAGGCACCTAAAGTTAACTGCCCCTCTGACTTGCTTTCAGATTAATCGTTCTTCCTCATTTTTAACTCAGACAAGTTAAAGAACTTAACTTTTTGGTACTGTCCTTCAGACATTGATCAAAATCTTGTGCATACAGTAACTCTGAAGTCGACTGAAGTTTAAACAAAGTGAAGCTCAGTTTTTCTTAGCGGTCAGCTCATGTCACACTAAAGCCCTGATCGCCGATCAAAACAGCATTAATTATTTGTTTCGCGTTGCGGTTGCTGTGTCAAAATCCTTTAAATACCTCTTGGAGCTTGAGAGGGAATCTTACGGCCTGTGACACAGCAGCTGGTCTGGACATGGGCTGATGCCCCAGTTGACAGGTTGTTGGATTAGAAAGAATATCAAAGGCAGTGAGTAAGATTAGGGATAAGTGAACATCTGACAGCAGTTTGCAGCAGGGGAGAACAGATGATAAACAATGGGAGCGGGGTGCGTGGGGGGGGTGAGAGGTGAGAAGGCCATGGGAAAAGTGTGGCGGCAATCACTAAAGCTCCAGGTTGCTGAGCCTCATGAATAGAACAGGAAATGGGATTTGCTGGGACAGATGTGCCGAGCGGTGATGAATACATTATAGGGAAATGAGGCTAAAGTCCGAAAGGTGAGAGATGTTCTTTCTCTGAAAACAGAAAAGAGGGGGAAAAGAAAAATTGGCCCTCCTGGAGAAGTAAGCATTAATACTGGAAAGAAGTCATGCTAATGGTAATTTGAATTAAATGGTTATTCCGCAGTAGCATTCGTGACGAACTCTAGGTCATGTGCTTCTAGTATAACAAACTCACAGTGCTGTTACATGTATTTATTGCAAACCTATAATGTTAAACCTGTAATTGCACAAATGGTAAAATAGTTTGAACGATGGAACAGCCTGAATGGAGGCTTTGACTGGGTAATGCTCAGACACACTCTGTATCTGGCATGTATTATATAGCACTCACATAGCATATGTTTGATCCTTCCACCGTTAAGAGAGAGTTGTAGTGAGTGATCTTGTGAGGTCCTTCCAGCCTTATATTTTTTCAATTCTGTAAAGCGATTATATGCTTGCAGAAAATTACACGTAAGTCTTCCTGTTCCTCACAATATTGTTTCTGAACTTTCCAGGCTATTTAGTCTATTATCTTGATGGATCTTTTTCCAATATTTAGGATATAATTATCTCAGAAAGCCAACAGAAACTTTCTGTGTGTTTACTGATAGAACTGTATGTCAGTTTACTGACTTAGAATTTCTTCTGTGTTTTTTCTTTTGCTTTGTTTTTAATTTTTAAAGAAAATCTGATTAAGAAAACAGATCTCATTAGCATTTTAATATTATATTACTTTAGAAGAAGGAGAAGATGCAGAGGGCATAGTGATCTTGCCCTGAGAAAGTGGCAGTAAGATTTGTTCTCAGGCATGCAGAAGTTTACTCCACAATATATCCTCCCATTTTGTTTTACAAATACGAGCTCGCTGACAATATGAGAGTCACCAACTGGAAAACAGAAAGCCCAATGGTGTGAGGACAAGAGGTGACCGAGCTCTAAGGGGAATGCCCACCATCTGTCCTTCCTGACCTCAGATCTCTTGTGTGTGCTGCCCCTGTCCTCAAGATGAGGAGACATGTATCTGGCCCCATGTGTACTGTAAGTGTAGCTCCGCTTTTCGAAAGAACCGTGGCTTGTCACTGGAATCTGGGATGAAGAGGTATGTCCCATAGCCCTGCTTCCTGGAAGTAACCGTTCATATTGCATGTGGAATTTTGACCGCAGTGGCATCACTTGCAGACAGCTACTGAAGAGACCACAGAGCTCTAGAGTTCCAAAAGTTCCCCTAAATTAGTGACCAACAAAGATCGTACTTCACGTGGCCATAGTACTAAAGAGGTAAAATGGTGGTGAGCACAGAAGAACACAGTTAAAAAGTATGTTTTACTGATTCTGAGAAGTAGAACTACTATCCTAATAGTTCTGGTTTCCATAAAACTTTGAGTTCTGCATTCGCATGAAACTATAACTGAAGAATTTGCCACTTGTTACCAGCAGTTCCCACTTTTAAAGAGCGTTTGAAGATTATTTGCAGTTGGCTTGCATAGTTTTTTAGTTTATGTCCCAAGATTTAAACTGCTACAAGGGCACTGTCAATATGAGAGTTTCAGAAATACGGTGATAAAACATAAAACTGTATATGAATCACTATTCAAATAATAATAAATTAATTCAATTAATTGAACACCAATTTTATGTAACTTTTAATCAACAGGTATATTTCTCTGTACCACTGCTCTCTTCAGAATAGATGATAGGTTAGAAGATGTTTCCAAGCTACTTCTCAAATCTTTCTGTGTATTATTTTTTCCCAGTGAGAAGATATGAGGAGAAGACTTTGCTATAGGAATTGGATTTCAGTTGGGTCTGTCAAAATGGAGAGGTGAAAGTGAAATCAAGAAAATAGCAAAACCTGGAGCTAGTTGCATCTGTCACTTTCACAGAATGGATTTTTTGAGGGGGTTGGGGAGAAAGGAGAGGATGAAAAGCCCTGAGGATCTTTGTGAGGAGGGTCTGTGAGAAAGTCTTAGGAGAAAAATCTAAAGATTGTTACTAAGCCTTGGCTTCTATTAGCCCCCTGCTGCTGTTCTTCATCAAGTTGTTTTAATGGCTTTCAGAGCAAGTGAGTGGAAAATGGTTTCTCTGGAACTTTAAGGAGACTGAACTGAAAACTGTCATTGCTTTATAAGTAAAACACATCAAAGATTGATGGAAGAACTGCTTGTTAAAGACATTGTAGATTTTAATTAAAAAAAAATGGGAGATATCATGAAAGAGACATCGGATCATCATAACTACCTAAAGGTGAAAGTTTAATGGCTTGTCATCTGCTCAGGAACCTGTGTTAAGTATCTCTTTCACAGCTTTTGTGACCCTCTGTGCATGTGCATGTGTACAAGATCTTTTTTTTTCCTAGAGTTTTTTTTTTCCTTAATGCACAGAAGGAAAAGTACATAAGCATAAAAATGTAGGTGGTGGTTACTGTGCTTTTTAATTGTCTTTCTTAACTACCTAGTACTTCAAATTCTTATGTATTTCTGAAATAGTTATTTTTCTTTGTGTTGCAGTGTATGAGGTATGTCCTGTGTGTGCAAAGTGCATTTGTGTATCATCTAGTAATTGCATGTTTCTTCTGGAACTTGGTCCTCTCATTTTCTTCTCCTCTCCCCACCTTCTTTTCCTTCCACAGTCCTCCCAGACAGTAAATAGTGTGTTTTTTATAGTTTAATAGATCTAATTAAAAAAAAAAGTGGAAAAAAAAGCGTGCGTGGAAAACATTTCCCCTGAGACTTTGAGCTTCATTCTTTTAAGCCAAATGCTTGTTCTGATATGTCATGCTGTGTGTGATCAAGGTGCATATTTAGTAAGCAAATACAAACAATTGCTTTAAAAGACTAGAAGAATTCCTTAGCAAGATGATGAAGCACACCGTGCATTATTCACTATTCATCTTAAGATTTCAGAAATGTTTCATACTGTAGTTTCAATTTTAATTTCTTTCTGCAGTGTGATTCAGACTCTTGATTCAATTCTTAATGTAGAAAATTGTTTTTCCCCAGAGCCTATTATATGATGACTGCTATTACTGGATTTTCTGCACATGATATGTGGTTCTGTAACATTTTTGTGACCTACAAGTTCATTTGTATTAGGAGTGCCACTATTGACAATGCAATTAACTGCATAGATTTGATAACTAGGTGTTACTATTTTAAGGATTCTTTTCAGTTATATTCACCATTTTAATTGATGCTTTAGTTATCTGTAACAATTATTTGTGAACTTGGAATAGATGTGGTGTTTTGTTTTGCTGCATAAAAAGGTTCTAGACTGTAAATGGGTCAGATACTGAGATCCTTTGAAATTCCAGGCATGCTGAACACAGTGATATTTTTGCTTCTCATTGATGAGGCCATGTCTTCACTGGCATTGTCTCAACTTAAACCTAGTTTAGGCAAAGTCTAAAGCAATTTCACTAATATATATATATACATATATATATATATATATATATGTAAATCTTTTCTTTTACTTAGAAAGTAGATGATTAGAGTGAGAGCAATATAATGCTTTATGACCAGAAATTACATGTTCTGACAAACAGATGTAGAAAAAATAGGGTGAAAGGATGTATCTGTATATTAAGTAGAACACTGTAAATTATTTAGAAGTTTGTTTATGATATGAACCTATTTAACTCTCTCATATATTCTTAAAATACTGAAATAAACTATCTCTGTTGGCTTCATTCAGTTTTGTTTGGCTTTAAGACATACCTTTGTTATTATTTGGTCACTTGAATCTGTTGAGCTTCTGAAACAGCAGGATTAGAACTTGGCTATCAAGTCTTTTGGCAAGTCTGTCTTAGAATTTCGTACATGTGTCTACACTTAGCACTCTGCTTCTAGCACTGTAACGTTCCTGACACTTCGAAATATTGGACACAGGTAGCCAATTTCTGGTTTACATTTTCTGCAAAGCTTGTGCTGCTCTTCGGAGGGACATTTCGTAGCACTGCAGTTTGTACAGCTTACAGTTGGATCTGCAACACGTCTGATTTGTACTGCTCAGATAAGTTAAAGAAAAATGTGAAATCGTTAGCCTCCTGTTCAGTGAAACCAGTCAGTAATCATTAGTACAGGAGTGACTACTATAGTACTTGACAGGATAGTTCCATCAAATTTGAAACTTGATTGTTCCTATAAATCGTCTCTTTTTCTTGTTGAGGAGACATGGTTGACCTGTCAGTCTGGAGAACCCGGTTTCTTTTTATCTCGTTACTTTCTCTTTGATCTGTCTAGGAGATAAAACCTCTTGGCAAAGCTCTCGTAAGACTCATGGGAACGTACGAGCCTCCCTAGAGCATTATGGTACACTCCATAGAGAAAGATTAATTTGTAAAAGTAATCGTATAACTGTCAAGATATAAGTGTAGGAATTATGTCGGGGGGTGGGAGAGTAGAGATTTAATCACACCCAGGGGCTGAAGAAAGCTAGTCAGGGAAACGATTTCACTGAACGGAAAGACTGGTGGAATATTTGCTTTTGAAGTATTTCTAAAAAAAAAGAACCCTAACAGATGAATGCCAGTTGGCACTACATCTTCCCTCCCCTCTGTCTGTACATTCTTGTGTAGCCCCTAGGCCAGAGCAATGGCATGCCTTCCAGTCCTGCAGTAAGTGGGATGACAAACCACACCTAACAGTTGTGCCTTGGGGAGAGGATGAAAGAGAAAAGAAACAACTTTCTGCAGTGCTATGTTTTGTATACTTTTTGGTCAGAAAAGTGTGCCTTGCTCTCGCAAGGAAAGGCGTGTCATTGTCTGTAGTACTTGTGAGAGTTAATTCATCATTCTCAGGCCAGCCCTGCTGAATCTGTGGAGTGAATTTGTGACTCTGATTCTTTGTCTAAGACTATAGGCTCTTCTTTATATGCTGGGTTCAAGCCATTGCATGCTCAGCATAATGTCTTAGAGCTTACGATGTCTTGGTATTCTGTTGAAGGAGCCAACAGAAACGGCAATAAACAGTTTTAATGTGCTTGTGGTATTCAGCACTGTTGAGGAGACACGCTAAAACTCCCAGGACCTTGTCTATGAAAGCACTTGCAGTAAACTATAACCTTGAGTTCCTGTGAGACGAGGTGTGTAAGAAGCGTCCTTCCTGGCTCTTGCTTCGCCATGGAGATGCTGCGGTGCTGCAGCTGGCTTTGTTCCCAACTTTGTTGAAACTCAGGATCTGCCAAGCGCTGCTTGCCGACCTTGGCCAGTCTTGGTAATGCCGGCTCTGTGTTGGCATGTGCCAGACTGGTGTGTGATGCAGGGTTCATTGAGCAGTGTCTTTCCTGCATTGATTTGACCTGTGCATCAGAAGAAAATTGTCCTTTGTAAGTTATAAATAAATGGATTTGTTACTGACTTTTTAGAATCATATTTACGTGATCTATGCTAGTGCTTTGCAGGTGCATTTGTAAAACCCAAGTAACTTTGAAATTGTGCATAAAGGGTTGTGTTCTGTCTTTTTATTCTTTTATTTTTTAAATCCAATGTTAATGATACAGGCTTTTTGTTCTCAGTGTTCTACTTCAAGTGATGTATGGTAGTTTTTGTTTCTGAAATTAGAACAGCATTCATCAACTGCATAGCTTTTTAATGCAGCTTTATTACCTATCTAAAAATGGAGTGGTCCAGTATTGTGGTAGAAGATGGATAGTGGGTTTTGGTTTTTATTTTCTGCTGGCTCTTTGTCAACCAGGGAAGATTTTAATCAGACCCTGTATAAGTTGCAGTGGAATTTGTTAGAATGGCTAAAGAGGTAATGAGAAATACTAGACAATTGGTGGTGGTGATTAGCATTTGGCTGAAATACCAGTGGCAACTTAAACTGTGGTTTTATGGTGTTGTCAGTGTTGTTTTCCTGAATGACAGCGAAATTAATGATGAAAGGACAGTTTCTTTCCTTCCTCTTTTGGATGAGGGTCATGACCTAGGGTAGCAAAGAAGAAGAAATTATGCTTGTAGGCGTAGTGGTTGCCTTGGGACTGATGATTTTAAGATTCTTTTTCTCCTTCTACTTACTGTACTGGTGTTTCCTTCTCTCCCTGCTGTACCTGCAGAGATGAGCTGCGAGCCCTAAATCCTGAAGAAGTCAATGGAGTGGATGTCTCTCTGAGGCAAGGGTTCTGCACAAGGTTGTCTTCAGCAGTCCCAAACTCCTTGGGGTGCTATACCACTAAGCAGCCAGGGGAATCACGAGTTGTGGGAATGTGATTTGCGCAGTGTGATTATCTGGAGAGTCGTCTTTCTAATGGGTTTTCAATCCCTTTTTGACTAACGAACACATTGGATGAGAACACGAAGGAGTTTAGGAATATCAAGTGAAAGGTCTCACTTACTATGGGGCCTTGAACTTGCAATGTGTACTTTACACTGAACCTCACTCTGTCTTGAAACAGCTACTACAGACATAATTGATCTAGGTGTGTTATGACAAGTGTAGAATTATTTCCCCTGGCTGTCATTAAGTATCACTAGTCTGAAATTTTAGTCAGGCATTTTATCTTGGTAGCTCTGTGGTCAAAAGAAGCAGCTGGCAATGGACCAGAAAAGATTAAAACAGGTTTCCTGGAGATGTTTTTCATTTTTTTGGTCCCTTTAAAAAAATTTTAAAGCAAAGATTATTTTTCTTATAGCCAGCTAGGTCTCAATAAAATTTAGCAGTTTGGAAAACATTGTCTTCAGTGACATCGGAGTCTAAGTGTCCTTTTCCAAAGGAATTTTCAGGAATCGGTCCCACTGGATTTCATTAAGGCTCCATCAGATAGCAGAGCAGAAATAGTTTTGTATTCTTAGGACAGATATTACAGTTTAAATCGTACCACAAAATATGACGTTATTCAGCAAAGGTGTTTAGACATTATTTGGGGATTCTGGTGTTTTGCCTGAAATTATCATGGTTTGGAGTAAAGTCTAAGTTCAGATATTGCATCTTTCTAGTGAGTGCTCTCGAAGTGAAGGTTACTGAATGCCACAAAGTCTCTTGGGGTTGTTCATGAATTATTATAAATTGTAGCAGGGATATAAACCCATGCCTCTTGTTCTCCAGGTTGATTTATTACTAGACTACAAAGGTCATGTTTGTTTGTTTGTTTCTAACTCCAATGAATTCGTAACAATTCTTACAGATAAGGAAAACTCCAGAAAAACAGAACACCCAGGAGTCCTCCGCAGCCCGTTGGTTGAGGTATTTCTCTGGTTCAGAGAATGAATTTTCTGAGCTGGAGCCAGCAGATGTGCCTCCTCGTCCTAAGTTTCTCAGCCTCTTATATTGTTCAGAGAATTTTATTTTTCATTTTCCTTAATGTTCACTGGATGTGTAATGTGTACGATGAACTAAAAAAACCAAACCAATTCCATGCTACTTTTCCACAGAGATGTGCTTTTAATGTTAGTATCACTTTTGCTTGTCTTGATAAAGAATTCAGAAGACAAAAAGCTACAATTTCTGATGAGGTTTTACCCAGGACATTTATCTCAATTGCTTCCAGCTTCTGATCTTCTTCGAAGATCCATGTATTTCTTGTGGCTCCGTGTGGCATAGCAGCAATGCTTGTGCCATTTGCACGAAGGTGACCATGCAGGAGGCAGGGAAGGGGAGGGTGATACTATTTTGATTTAGGTCAGAGTAAGCAGAAAGAAATCTTGGTGGTTTAAATTTCCTCAGTTTGTGTCCCTTTGATACTAATTTTGCAAAGACATTGTTATTGCAAATTGTATGAGATTTTTTTTTCTTTAACAATAACAGAAAAATATAGGGAAAATATTACAAAAATGGCCTTTGCTGTGCAGGTTTTCAGCAAGTATGAATATGAGTGTCTGTGTGAGGTGTGTAATACATCTGGTACATACTTTTGGTGTAGTACTTACAGAAAAGTATTTTGCTGTCATGTCCGCTAAATGCATGGTTGGCAAATGATGTCTCTTAAAACATGTTTCGTTGTTAGGAATACGTTCCTTAACTATGTCCAGTCAAAGTTTCAGATTTCAGATTTTACTATAAATTTGTGGGAAAAGTAGTGTTAGTAATTCTGTAAATATGTAAATATGTAAATATATATCTTGCTATTATCCGTGCAAAATAAGAAATCGTGACACAGACTTCAAAGGGAAAACATAGTTTAGTGAAAATTAGAAAATACATGCAGCAAAATTCAATAATATAACAGGAATTTAAGGAGAAGAGAGAGCAGCTGAATACTTGCTTTCAGTGTTGCCACTTATATACAATAAGACTAAGAGCATGAAAAGTCTACCTATTAGCAGTTGGTTCCTTTCAATAGAACTGGAGTGAACTTAGTACTAGGAAAGCCCCATCTGTACTTCAACTTATAACCTTAAATTATACGCTGACCTGGCAGTAAAATGATGTGAGAAAAGTCATAAATTTGACCTTTGTGTATATCACATTTCTTAATGCAAGCACTGTGTCCTTGTTCTTTGTAGTATGGATTTTAGTACGCTACTGGATATTTGCCCTGGAAGAAAGCGTGTTTGATGTATATATGCAATTGTTCTTAATAATGATGTATATTAAAAACAGAAGAACAAGGCAAGAAACGAGATTTGACTTACTTATATATGCTTAATGCTCATGTTTTATAAATTTCATTCAAAGGTAAGTGATCTTACTGATAGCTGAATGCCAGGCTAAATTGCAACAACTCCATTGTTGCAAAGTACACACAAAAAACAAACTGTGACCTGAAAAGTAAACTTCCAGAGGATTATACCAGAAAGTTTACTTACACATCAAATATCTGAGTTATAATTGTTCTGGCAGTTGATGTACATAAAATGAACAAAGTGGCTTGGCCCAGTATTGCATTAACAGTTGAATAAATTAATGCATTCTCCATTGTTTATTTTACCTCCTAAAGTGTGAAAAAATTGCACCTTTGAACAGTCAACTCTATTGCCATAACCATCTGTTTGCAGTTTCATTACAAACTCCTACCAGAATAACCCTCACTTTGAAGAGAAAATTGATAGGGGTTGTAAAAATTGCAGTCTATGACCTTAGGTTTTATGTCTCTTGAAGTATCCCCGGTGTGGTCTCCGTTGGTAGACTTTATGATTTCTTCAAGAAGTACCTTTACGTCTTCCAGCTAATTCTGGATAAGAAGTCAAGTCCAAACCTCAAAGAGTTTGCTGTCACGTAGAGCTGAGCTCTTTCGTCTGTAGTTCAAGATCCTTATAGGTAAAATAAATGTAGTAGGGGCAGGAGCAAGTTTGCCCTGCCCAGAAATGCTGTGTCAGCTGGCACTGGCCTGTTCTTTAGTATATAGGATGATTTGTCCCCGTCAACTTTGCTAGCTTAGTCTTACTTCTGAAATTGTTAATATTGCTAAGTTAAAGCTGAGCAGCAGCAGCAGTATTTGTGCTTCATTTTTAATGTCATGGAGAAGTCACCGGTTTGTGCATTTTTGGATGCAGATTCCCCAAAGGCGCTAAACTCAGTCATTTCTAACTGAAACACTCGAATAGGGGTAAGTTAAAAACTGCAAAATGCCAGTATTTGTAATCATGATGCTTTTAAAATAAACATTCTGGATAGTTTAGTAATGAAATCTTACAAGCGTTGTTTAAAAAACAAACACTCCCCCCCTTCCTCTAGAGTTTAAACAGTGGCTTGTTTAAAAAACAGTAGAATTCCATAACACTTAAACTCTTTTGAAGTAGTTCTTCAACATCAGCAAGTAATTCTGCAAATTGCTTTTGAAGATGAAGCTTCATTTACTCCAGCGTGTGTGCAGTCTGATGGAGTTGATTAGTGGGTGTGGACTGAAATTGTAATTTAGGCTTTTTTGTGTGCATGTGTCTTTCTCTAGAACACTCCTTATGAGAGATAAATCTCTGTCCTCTTGGAGTAATTTTGAATAGACCAAGGCTGTTCTGTGTAATAGACACAGATGAAAACTTGGTATGTATATCATGGCATTACACTGATGTTGCCTACTAAAAATAATTTTTTTTCGTTAGAAAAATTTGTATTAGAATTTTTTATTAGATTTTTTTATTAGATTTTTTATTTTTTATTGGAATAATTTTTATTTATCAGATCAGTTTATAAAGCTAGGTTGCTGTGTAGTTACATGAATCTCAGCGGTGGGGTAGGAGTAGAGCAGAGATGTGCATCTGGGGTAGAGAAAGGAGCAGTCTGGGCTTTGATTGACTTACACTGTTACGGGACTTTACCCTAGGACTAAGTGAGTTAACACCAACACTTTGGATTTAAATTAGTACTTATGTAATACGATAGCTAAGCATAAAAGTTCCCTAATATTTAAAAGGAAAAAAAAAGGTCGAGGCACTCAACTAATGCAAATTAGAATAATTTTATTAATTTTAGTATTTTTTAATTGACTTGGATGGTTTTATGCCATCTGAAAGTGCTTCCTTTCATTTTGGAAGATATGTAATTATATAAAAAGAAGACAGCTCTCTCCCTGCTTGCCACTAATCAAACCTTTAAAGTAGACAAAAAAACCCTATGATAAGTCATTATTTCAAAGAGATTTCATATGCAAAATAGTCTGTTCAGGACAGAGTTTTTCTTTTAGATGAAAAAGTTGAATATTAATTGTACTTGAATTTTTGACTGTTCCTTTGCACTGTTTTTTAGTGGATGAAGAAGATTTTTAGATAGGGCATGGCAGCTCTCTAGCCTCTATGCACAAAACCCCCACACCACTAATTTATTAATCCAATAAAAATATTCAATAGGAAACACTGGAACTTTTAAAATGTATGGAACAATTATTTTATTTTATTTTTATCTGGAAAAGTTCATAACTCCAGACATGTTTTAGAAGACTTTCTCTGGTTTCTGTTCTTGTACATGTTACGCAGTATAATGTTGACTACTAATGCTTTATTTCTTTTTTAAAAAAAAGCAAACTATGGATTTTTTGGGGTCAGAGCTCGTGGTTTATTGTTTTATTTATTTATTTACATAATTTGTGTGTGTGGCATAGTGCTGAAAATACTGTGAAAAGTATTCAGACAGTGCAAGGTAATTTGGTCACTAATTGCATGTAGGAAAGTGAAAAGCCTAAAGTGTTCAGTCTTGAATTTGTCCTCAAAGTACAGCTTCTGTGGACACATCATCATGGACACTGGAAACATCATGTATTGATTATGTATAACAGAGAGTTACGACATTAATAATTCAGCGGGCAAGAAATGGTTTATATTAGATTATATACCCTCATCTATGTTTCCACTGAGAACTGCCACAGAGGTGACGTCAGATTCTATTAAGCTGAAAAAAAGAAATGTAGCAAGGAAATCTCAGCCGATGGGAGCGCTTCTTCTGTAGCAGGTGGGGAAAGGAAGGGAAAGGTTCATCTACAGAGGGATGAGGGCTTAACTTTAAGATCAAGTATCTCCTGTCTTGCTGGGTTTACTGTAGGGGAAGTCCACTGTTTACTTTATTTTCCCTATTGCAGGAGCATATATTTTATAAACAAAAAAATACTGAATCACTGAGTTGCTTTTATTGTCGATTTACCACTTGGCAGCTTTTATTGGTCATAAAAAGGTGACTATGGCTGAAAAGCATTAAGTCCACTCAAGGCGGCAGGAGGCTGCAGAAGCTGGCTGTGTTGGTGCAGAGTTTTGTCTGTCTTCATGAGTCAGTTACTTGATTTTCCCCAACATGCAGCACATCTGGATTAACCTGACAAAATCCCATCTAATAAAGTTACAGTTTTGGTGTTCTCTTGCCGTGCGGCTCTGAGAAACAAGACACCTTGGCAAGAGAGTGTGTACTGAATTGCCAGGCAGAGGTATTGCTGTGCGTGTTGATACTAAACTGTGAAGATAAATTGATAGAAGATTGGTTGAATGTGAACATGAGTGCAATAGAAAAACAAATTTTACATATATTTTTAAAGATAAAACATACCCTCATGGCTTTTAAAAATTTTTTGAAAACAGAAAGAAGCAACGTCTGATTATTCCTCTAGGGAGTTTTACTGCTTTGTTACATGTAAATCATTAATCGAGGAGCACACACTTGCTTGGCTTTGCTGACTCTGGTTTAAGACCGTTATTTGCCAATTAATTCTCTTATCTGTTTTTCTTTACCTATAGTAGTAGTATTTTATTGCATGAAGAATGGTCAAACTGTAAATGGAGCAATGAGGGCAGAGTTATTTTTATAATTGCTTCAACTTCTCAAGTTGGATTTTTTCACCAACGTGGAACATTTACTCCTTGGATGACTGCTTTAAACCCAGTCCAACTGGTAGAGGCTGGGGGACCATGAGTGTTGTTTGTCATTTTAACCCTCATAACTTTTGCGTGTAGCTTATCTATACCATAACGTATTTGTCGTTTTTCCTTAACTGCCTGTTTGTTTACACCAACTTTTGTCTGGGCTCTAACTGAATTGTAAGATCATTGAACAGGAACTGTTCCCACTACGTGTGTTCGGTGCCTATCACAATGGGTCACCAAACCTTGTGTTGTCTCTCCTGTAATGTAAACAGTAAGAAGTTAATAATTGTTACAGACAGTTGTTTGTGGGGGTTTTGGTTTGTTGTTTTTTTTTTTTTCTTCTTCTCTTTTAGTGACATATGTGAAGTTAGTTTGCTTATTTTGGAGATGTGTGTCCAGCATTTTAAGTGATCTGCCTGCGTGGCCTGTTCCCAGTCTCATCAAAAATTTGTAATACATACTTGGGGGGTTTTGGTGTGACCTTACAGTTGTTGGCCACTGGCTTTGTCTGGCCAAGCTAATCTTTTCTGTGGATACACAGGGGAGATGACATAAAGCAGTGCTTTTAATTCGGTTGCTTTTTAGTTGTTAAATACTTAAATAAGGCAAATAAGATAGGAGGAGCTTCAAGGAGATTTTGGGTAAAGATCATTTCTGCTTCAGTCATGTGTTGTCTGTCCAGGGCTCATTACCAAAGTAAATTTTGATTTATTGAATAGCCTGAACTTTCGAAAGAGTAACTATAGGAAATCTGTGACTGTAAACCTGCATGTTGATTTAATTTAGACACCCTTATGTGGTGGTGTGAAAAGGTTATTACATAGAGTTAAAGGAAGCATTTAAAGAGGTTTTGTGAGTTCTCTTGCACTTGTTACACTAACATGTCTTCAGTTTACCGTTCAGAATAAAACTTTTAATAACATCTAAGAAGTATAAACCTTTCATTACAGATGTTTAAAATGTAGACATAATACAGTTTTGCATGCAGGTGTTTCAGAAGCTATCCATTGATTGTTTTATACATAAAATAAGCGAGGCAATCTTCTCTCTGCAGCTGTGCTGGCTTCTTGAAAGGAGACAAGTCAGTGCCCAGATAAGCTTTAGCTGTTCTCCTCAGGCAGGCAGCTATGATATAGCACTCTGTATTATGAGAAATAGTGAATAATTGTTTCACATTCACCGTCTCCACGTCATTTATGATTTTACAGAATTCTGCTGTGCCCGTGTGGCACAAAGGTACCTAGGTTACCTTTGGCTGCATGGCATGGTCTGCTGCACCACTATCCCTTTCTCTTCCTTACCTTGAAACTCAGTAGCATTGGAAAGGTCCAGGTCTTCTTATTTATAATTGGGACACCACTGCTCTAATTCACTTCCATTGTTTATAAACAGATCCCATCCTTTGGGAAGGCCCTTGGGTATGGTCCTTGAGGAAAACCCTATAACTCTCTCTCTAAAATTGTGTTTAAGTATCACCGTAAGACCAGTGCCAGTGAATGTTTCTTCCTACATCATTAGCATAGCATGTTCTTTTTATATTCTTTATTGACTAGGCCGGGCTAAGTCTTAGCGAATTTCTCTGGTAAGCAAAAGTTACCCTTTGTGTAGGTGCCCTGGCAGCAATTTGACCATGTTGTTCAGACATTATATTGCTTAAGGTAGTGGAGGAAAGCAGAAGACAGGGATAGCCCTGGTGCAGTGATTCTTAAGGCATTTTAGCTGGAGACAGAGAGAGTGTTAGGTGGGAAAAAGAATGGTATTTTGATTATAGGCTGCCGACAAGTCCAAGTTACCCATAACACACAGCGTGAACAGGCTCTCACCTATGATTGCAGCAATAAGCTGGTGTAGGAAGAGTCGTAGGAAAATGATTCCAAGGGTGGAAGCAGGACAGAGACTGGAGATCAGATATGAGTGGCATCATAAACAGCTCTCTGCTGGTAGGAGTCACATCTGCTGAACTTGGATCTGCTGTCAACACATGTCTCGCAGAGAGCTCTTGGCAGCGCGCGGTTGTCCTGGAATCACTTGAACCAAAAAAGATCAAGTTCTTGTGCAGATTGTCAAGCTGGTGACATACAGCTGTGATTCTGACAAAGTTGTCAAAAGTTGTCAATGGCATTACCAAGGCAGTCCCATAAAGAAGATGAGCAGGACTTGTGACACATTTTCCCATTCAGATAGTATAGAAATGGCTATTTGTGCTTGCTTTTTGTGGTCAGGGGAGGACTGTGTTTAATTTGGGTGCCTTTTTGAAGGATTGTCTTTTGAAACTTTTCAGCTGCCTTTAGTCAAAGGCTTGGGAAAGAATTCTGGGGAAGCATTGCTGCTGTGTGCTTCCTCTGGTCTTAAATTTTCCTTTCACGGTTGGAGACAGGATACTAGGAAAGATGGACATCTCATCTGACCTGATACGGCTTTCTTATGCAATTTGTGCCTATGCAAGTAATCTGTCTTCTGTGTAATATGAAACAAAGTTGTCTCACATGCCGGCTCTCCTGGAATACAGCTTTATTCATTTACACATACTATATGCACTAGTTCAGCATTGCAACATCACAGAACCTGATCGCTGCACACAGAACTAGAGTGTGATTAAAGATTTACCAAATCAAATACGTGGTATCCAAGGTTGTTGCAGTATCAGAGATGCTATTCTGAACAAATGAAAACTACTATGAAATATTTTTGACATGTTTGTCTTTATAAAACATCATGGAACATGTTTTCTATTTGAATAATAATTTTTAAGTCTTTCTCAAATGCAGTAATAAACTCTTTTCTCCTTCCCGTCATCAGTGTTTAGATCTCCCAGCAATCAATTATACTTATTTCTCTCACTTAATTGAGAGATACTTTGATTGTCCCTTGTCAGATTTTGGAGAATGGGCTATTTTATAATAATGCAAATATGTATGATCATTAAAATGAAGAGTGTTAAGGGTTTCAAAGTGTTTTGTATTTCACAAAGATCCATCTTTTTTCTGGGAGTGATGTTGACCATTGATACCTTTAATTCTTTCTACCTATCTGTAACTGCGGTGATAGGAGAGCATTGTAAAAGACTAGGATATATGGAGTGGATCAGTTTAACAAGTAATCATGGCTACCTGGCTTTTAAAAACAAGAATTTTGTTCAGTTTCAGCATTTAATATTTTTTGTCTTAAAGATAAGATACTACACACAGCTTGATATAGGTGGTTAGAAACTGGTTAGAATTAATGTTCTGTAAAGTATGTAAAGCAGCATAAGAACCATTGGTAACTGTTTACATGCTATTAATAATTAGCAACCTTCATACTAGTCTGTTAGGAAAGAACCACGCATTGGGTACAATAGAAACTCAACTCCATGCGATTGGGTTCAAATTACATTTGACTTGGACAATAGGGCATGAATGGGGCTCATTTGAGTTTCTGCCACTGTAAACAAGGAGATGTTGGAATGTTTCATTTGTTTATTGATTTATTTATTTGGACAGGTGCAGGTTGATCATATGAAATAAATTTTTATTCAAATATAGGCAGAAAATAGTTTAACAAAGATTGTCTGTCAGAGTGTATGACGATGATAACCAGTGTCCTAAACGGACAGTCTCAAATTAGTTTAGTCTCTGGCTGGTTTTGAATTTTGGTCTTAAACTGACAAAATCATGTTCTAGAGAAAGTGCTTTATATGTTCTCCAGCCGCTTAGAAAACATGGCTTTTATTTTCTGATTAGTTTATTTTTAGTTCCTTCTTTTGCTTTCTGTTAAAAATTATGTGCACTTCTGTGAGGTAGGTTCTGCTAATGCTAATGGAGCTCATCCTTCAGAAGAGGTCATTCAGATCTGATGGATCCCATCTGGATGAGGATGATTCTCTAGGGTGTAATTTCCCTCAGCTGCTTGAAACTCTTTCATAAGGGCTCCAAAGCAATCAGGTTCTATAATTTGCAAAATGATGGCAAGAAGAAAGAGCCAGGAAGATTGTTGCTCGAATCATATGTTAGGAGGAGGTATCACAGGACTAACAGCCTAAATTAATGCAAGGAGAGCCCTGATTCAGGCTTTTTTTGTCTTCTCCATTAGCTGGACATCCACGTTTCTCCCATGTGGACACTACAAAGAGAGAATGGGTGTTGTATCATATCTTTCCATTTGAGGCAAGGGAAGGCTGAAACTGGAGACGCAATATGAAGGTACATGCAGAAGACATTATCTTTGGTTGTGTTTCCCAGCTCACTCATATCAAATGGAAAATTGCACAGCAATATGCAAGGAAGACATAATCCCACAAATACATGTCTTGCAAGTAGAAATGAGCTTATGAAAGGATTGAGTGGAGGCATTTAATATCTTAAATTGTCTTACCACACAACGTAGCCTATGCTATTAAGTTCAAGTGATGCAACTATGCGTTGTATCATAGTCCTTTCAGAGCTGTTCCTCTGTCTCACCTGGTGGAATGGACTGGATATTCATTCCCCTTAATGAGCAATGACATTAATATTTCAGTTCACGCTGAGAATTTGATGTCTTTATTCCTCTTTTGACATTATAGTGCATTTAAACAATGACAGAGCTTCTCTTCTAATGCACACGTTTGATGCCTGTCAGTGCTAACAGAAGGTATGCGCAGATACCAATGGAAGAGTAGACTAGAGTTTCTCTTGAGAGGAGCAACTGTTTATAATTAGAGTTGTGGGAATGAAGAAAAAGCCAGCTAGCAAGCAAGCAGTGACTCTTCCAAAAAGCTTGGTAAACTCGTAAAGCTCAGGAGCTTAATCTCTGAACTAGAGTGCTTGTTATCTAATCCTCACCAGCTGTTGTGTACTTCGTAGCCATGACATCTGTAATAGAGCTGAAGGGCCTGTCTATATTCGTTGGCACCTTTACTCACCAACTGAACTTGATTCTTCTCTCGCTGCTCACATTTACCTGCTTTAAATCATTAACCAGTTGCTCAGGGTTTGATCATCCATTTAACCATACTTTATAATAGAGAGCTTGTGTTGCTTTTCACATTAAGCATATTTTAGGTATGCAGGTTTTCGGTAGGTCTAATTTTTGCCTTGCTAATAAGGGAAAGGTATCAACCAAAAGAATTTCCTCTGTTTGCATATGGATTCCTTATATAGAATTAAAATTGATCTAGGAGTGCAATCTCCTGAGTTGCATTTCAGCTGAAAAGTACGATCACGTTTCAAACAAGTAGGAAAAGAATTAAATGCATGTCTTTAACTGGTGTGTGTGAACTCGTATAGGTGATTATAGAAGATTAGAATATAAATGTAAGCAAGTGTGTACATGTTTTTTATAACTGGAAGAATGTTTGCTCTCAGGGATCAGTTTCAGCTGTACTGTAGTGGATGTCGTTCTTTTTCAGATAGCAGAGGACAGAAATTGGCCCAACTTGAGAAAATAATCCATTTTATGTCTCCCTGTTCTTGAGTGAGGGCTGTGACTTCAACCCTACTCTTAGTATCCTCATCACCACAGGCAGTGCTGAGTAACAGCTGTTGTGTGGAAAGGAGTGTGATCTCTTCATGTTAGGCATATCATGGATAAAACTACTATTTTGGGCCTTGTAAGGGGTTAGAGGGAAGGATGTCTTGTTCCTGGATCCCAAATGACTTAAGAGGTAAATACTGAGCCGTCCTCCTAAGATTCAAGACCATTTCTGGTCATGGAAGCGCACAGATCTGTTGTTTATTTAACTGGTTAAAACATAGCTGCGTATACCTTCCTAGCACCTGGATGATTAAATTGTGTGTCCGAAGTTGATAGAGTGGCCAAAATTGGGCACAGAGACTGTCATAGTCTTAAGTTAGTTGTCGGCTTAATATTGTGGATCTTAGATTTTGGTCTGAACTGAGACAGTTCTCAGCATCAGTAATACTTGCTGTCAAAATCCATAATAATGGTCTCATAAATAAAATCAGCTATATGAAGTTTTCAAATAAATGTCTGTTAAATTTTGTTAAATTTCATTATAGTAATTCTTCACTTGGTTTTAATTTTACTTATTTATTTTTTTTTCCCCTAGAATGGCACTAAGAAGTTCTGGGATTTTATGAGAACACATGACAGGTAATAGATGGAATCACTTTACTTCCCTTTGTCTTTATGTTGTTTCTCTTACTGTGTTATCTTCCACTGGTCAAATCTTGTTGATGTGGAGTCGGTTCTTTTTCCTCCAATTTCCTCTTCAATTCACACTTCTCATATAATACTTGTAGGTATTATTTTAGATGGAATTAGCAGGAATTTTAACATCTCTTCATGGCTTACTATGTTTTCAGGAAATTTTGTCTGTGTTTGACTTTTCAAATATTAGAGTTTTGGCACACGATGTACATTTTAAAGATTACATAGAAGATGGACATAGAAAATAGTAGATTACATAGAAAATAGATTACATAGAAAATTTGGATTGTATGTAATTCTCCGAGTATGAATGTGTGACCTGACGGAAGGACTCTGTCCCCCAAATACTTAACCCTGTTGTTATTTGTACCGTGAAATGGTCTAGTCCCAAGTGCATGACCGTACTCTCTCACCTGTGAATATACAATCCCAGCTATTGCCTTAATATAATGACTGTTAAAAAGCAATCTAAAGTTATGGTCGTACTGTTTGATTTTTTTTGTCACTGGGAAGTACTTGGAATAAGGTAGAGATTTTGTTTTATGTTTGAGTAAATCCTAGCGTCATGCTAGCATTTGTATTTTAATCCTTTCCGTCACTGCTATATAAGGACGTTTTAGGCAAAGCAGAGTTCAAGTAACTGTACAAATGTCTGAAACCTTTCAGATCTTCCATTCTGGACACCAAAAGCCTCTTCCAAGCACACAGGAAGAAATGGATGGTCAGCAACTTTGTTCTTTCCTTCCAATTGTATTTCTGCTATCGGAAGAAGAGCAGTTATCTCCTTCAAAGATCAGCTCATGCAAAATTATGACATTATTGTTATCTATGAAACACTCATTCTCAAAGTTATTAAATACTAAAATATTAATATGTCTTCTTTAAAAGTATAAATATTTAATCTCGTCAGTGAAATATCAGGTACTATAAGATAAAAATAAAAAGCGAAGGTAAAAACTTTGCCCTAGAAAAAGCTTTGCTAAATCAATTACATGCAAAAAGTGTAGCAAAACAGTAATGGTAAAAGAAATTTTGACTTATAACCAGAGCCATGTTGAAACATGTATTCTTCTGGTGTGTGAAGTAAGTAGGTAGAATCAACTGCATTTTTGGAAATTCTCCTCTGTTGGCGGTCTCTAAATCCTTACAGTGAGTCTTTTTGTGTGTAGGTACCTGGGATGGAGATAAAGTGATAGCAACACTTTTTATTAACATAAAGGTTATGAAGGTAAAAGTTCCAGAAAGACTGGGAAAAATATTAGATAGATTAAAAATGCCTGTACTACTTGAGAATGAGGACAGAAAAGGGAGTGATATTTCAATACTGAACTTCACACTTGCTTTTGGAATTTGCCTGGAAGACAGTTCTGTCTTTGCACTTTGTCTACCCATATGGGCATGTGCCTGAATTTATGATCGCAGATACAAAGGCTGAAATGATAATTGATTGCTGGAAATTTAATATATGCCCTGTACTTTTAAGCAAGTGAATCCAGCCTCAAGTCACAGTGCTGAGAACATGACTTCCAGATGAATAATTTGTATAATTTGTTTAAACTTCAGTTTATCACTCTGTGATAATGTGTGAATATACGCAACTAACTGAGTGGGGTAAATATTAAAGGATCGGTTTTCCATGAACTTCTTGGGAACAGTATTTCTGAAGGACTTTTGTGGACATTTTTAAAATAGTTAAGAACATAACTGTACGAAAAGGCTGTGGCCACATGGCACGTCAGTCTTCTCTGGCCGCGTAACATTTGTTAGCTTCAGATGAACAACAGCTGCCATCCTAACTTATTAGTGACTACTGTTGGACTGTAGAATGTCTAATGCTCTTTCGCAAGTACATTGAATGCAACTTCTGACACCAAAGGTAATAATGTGAACTTTATGCGTAGGAAGTCTGTAAAGTCTATTTGTGAATATGAAGCCAATTATCGGATAAATTGGTCAGGCTCAAAAATCCTTATAATGCATTAAAGCCCTCCTTTTTACTGCATTTTAATAGGGTAGCTGTGATGCTAGTCATATGGAAAAGTCACATCATCTAGTTGCTGAAGACTGTAGAGGACTTCATACGTAGAGGCTTTTAGAGGTTCATTATTCTTAACGAAGGATAAAATCTTGAAGAAGAGGAGGGGTTTCCAGAACACGTTCTATTGGTCACTGTTCCTACTGTGTTTGTTGTCTTCAGGAAGATTGTAGGTGTTTTCCATAATTAAGACCCCTTTTCTATAATGATTTTTCAAAGGAGTTCAAAATTTATTTTACTTCTGAAAATTAAATGCTCCAAGTTTTTTTAATGAGGCTGTTTACCTAAACTGAAGATACACATTGGAATGACAGATCTGTAAAGTACACACACACATATATCTATATAATATATTTATATTGCTTGATATGTGTAATTAATTTAATGATGTTGAATTAAAAAATGCTGTGCTAAACATATGAAACCAGACACTGAGCCCAACTTGCGTCTTTATCTGCCATCCTCTTTGAGCAGCACAAGTAAAGCTGTGCTTGAGACTGAGTGCTTTGCTGTGTGACAGTGAACTGAGAGCTTGTATGCTGGGTTCCTTTGGGACCCCAGTGTTCTTTTTCATTTCAGATGAGGCCAGCATAAGCCAATATTCAATAGATGTGCACCAGAATATACACCTGATACAGGGAAATGTTTAGCAAGAGAGATTAAGTTATTTTTGTATAAATTTATCCTTTCCAACTGTTCAGATGAACAGCTGATTAAATTATACAAAGACAAAAACACGAGGACTGCGGTAGTCATTTCATTTGCCTTAAGGCTGAGTCACCTTTTAAAATCTCACTATATATTGCAGTAAGACAAGATCGCTTAACCATATGCAGGCTGGTGTAACACTAACACAAGCTGAAATAAATTAGATATTCCTTTTATTTTTTTTTCATTTTAGTTATTGCAGATCTGGGCTTGTGTCTACAGTGTGTGGCCTTTGAGCTTTCTTAAGATCAAGACCATTCAGAATCAGAGTGTCAGTCCTGGAGTGACCTCTGTTTTACATAGTTTATAATTTATGCAGAACAGATAATTGCTTACTCTCAGTCCCTCCATGCCACTTGAAGACAGAAAAAACAGAAAATAAGTTTTGTCCAAAATTATTACTGGTCACACAATAAACTGTTACCAAGGGAAAACTTTCAAACTTGTGCTGTCAAAAGTCATCTGAGTGTCAGTATAGACAAAAGAAGCAGCATTTCTTACTATATTTAGGATTAAACTTTAACAGAAGACCCAGGATACAAAGATACACCGATAGAGTGTAGTTAAGTGCTGGAATGCTTTACACAGAGACGCTGAGGAACCTCCATCCTCAGAAATTTCTCCCTGAGAAATCAGTTTTAACTGAAAAATTAACCTGATTTCTTTGAGCAGGAAGTTGAATGAGGTGATCTCCAAAAGTTTCTTCCAACCTGAAAGTTTCTCTGATTTTACACGTAGACAGCTGTCAAAATTGGTAAACTTGTCAGGAAGTCGGTCAATTTATAAGCCATTTTTCTGTTGGAAAATAGTGTGTTTACTATTGTTCTTGTCTTGCGGAGTTACAGTCAAGTTACTCTTTCTTTGAAATATGCAGATGAGCATTATTAGACCTCATTGCAAAGATTTGTTATGTTATTAGAAACAACAGTGAAGATTAGTAAAAATGAATGAAGAAAAATAAAAATCCTTGATTACCTCTTTTTAACTCCAATTATTGAACAAGTTTATTGAGGTGATGCTTGGTAACATAGTTCTGGCCTGTTTTGTTGGGCACTGACACAACAAAAGATGCTTTCTGTAGTTATTTTATGCACTGCTTCGTTTTCTAATTAAGTTCACTTTTTCCTCTGAGTGCTCAGCTGATGTGGTTGCTCTTTATTAACATACTCTTATGAAAATCAAATGGAGTACAAGTGATAAAAATTTAAGTGCAAAGTGTGTTTCAAGATGCTTCTTAGGCATGAGTATTGGAACTAGTTAGCAATTTGTGGTGGCGTGATTTGCAGGGGGAGGAGTTGTCAATTTTTTTAATGTCACTGCTTTAAAAAAACCAAAAATTACACAACTTGATCAGGAGGACATTTTCCTTGCAAGTTTATGGTGATTTTCTCCACGAGCTAGAAACATACCAAATATTACAAAGTAATCACCAATGCCTGTAACAAAAAAAAATTTCTCTAAAAACCAGACTCATGATCCAGTTATATTCTCTCTCATCCTGATTTTGTTATATTTAGTACAGTAAGAGCCAGAAATGTGATACTTAAGTTTTACATTCATTTACTTTATAAAGCAATAGACCAAGTTTGTTTCAGGTTTCAGCAACTCCCCTTAAACAGATTCAAGGCTTTTAAAAGGCATAATTTGGGAACAGATGAAGGTCAGCGTAGAGTCATGTGCTCGCTTTTGTGCTTTGAGTAATAATGTTCAAGAACAGCAGCATAACCGGACCTTTTGCTGGTTGACACGGAAAAGGACAGCTTTCCTATAAAGCAAGAGTATGGCTACTTCTCTGTTTAAAGGAATAAAAAATTTACTGTAAAGCATACAAAAGAAGACAGATTTTAGGAGACTGAAATTGCATGCAAGGTTGTTATGCGAGTTCCTCTCAACTCTGAAAGTACCATGTGACAAGGAAAAGTCATTTGGTCTAAAAAAATTACAACTCTGCATGTGTGTTGTACCTTTCTTATGCTATGTTTTTGCATACAAAACATGTCATAGTGGCTCAGCAAGAGTTCCCGACTTAAAAATTCTGAATGGAAAAACTTTTCCTCTCTGAAAAGAGATTGGCTTCTTCTTATAAGATTAGCTTCTTTTAAGTAAAGAGATTAATTTATTTCACATTTAAAACAAATTAATTCCTAATTTAACTTAATTGTTTGCTCAGGAAAAAAAAGGCTTTTTATACTTTATCTATTACAAAGACAACTGAAAAGTAGTTTTACGTCAGGAGAGAGTTTGCAGGGTGAAGGAAACCACGGCAATCTGCACCTCGGCACATTGTCTCCTGCAGGTACCAGGCACTGAGGCTGAACAGAAAGAGCTTCTCAAGGCAAGATGGAAATGAACATAACTCAGGATGGGAAGATCATGAGTCGCTCCATGCTCTGAAGTCGCCTGGCTGAGAGCTGATTCCTGCGCACCACTGAAGTCGGGAAGCGCAGCTGCCCAGGAGTAGCGAGGAATGCCTGCGGCATCCCCGGGCTGGCCACCAGAGCCACCAGGTGACAGTCACTAGAGCCACACCGGTGGCCTGGAGGAGCTGGAGTTGCTATTCTGGCTCGGTGGCTGTAGCAGGCAGCTATGGAGGCAGGGTGGAAGTCATGTGCCCTGACCACATTATAGGAGTGGATTAAATTCCTTCTCCTGTTTCATATGCCAGATCATTTGGGCTTTATGGAAACTTAATCCCGCATGTATTTTTCTGGTTAATGTCCTGGTGTATTATAAGACACCATGAAATTTAACTCAGATGCTTCCTTTGTGCAAGAGTTGTCACAGTAGCTTTAAGATGGGTAAAATACAGCTCTTTAACATCTCTATAGGTATAAAAATTAAAATATTTCTTGAGTGGTGTGTACCTTTTATGTTCAATGATGTGGTGTTGTGCTGTAAACCATGTCTGTCTTTGTAAATGTCTCCTCCAGGGTGTCAATGGTGTGGAATTTTCTTGATTATCTTCAAAGATAGTGCAGAAGATAAGGCACAGTTTAAAATAAACTGGATGTAGTTCAACAAACAACAAAAATGATGAAAAGTTTAGGGAAATAATAGCAGAGAGGAGGTAATGATGGCTGGGCATGTTCATGCAAAGGAGAGCACAACTGGAGAGAAAAAGTACTGCTTATCACAAAAAAATGTAAAGGGATCTTATAAAGCAGGCCAGAATCATTTAATTTCATCAGTAATCAATGACAGAACAAGAAATGGTGTCTTATGGAAAATATTTTTTAAATTAAATACTAAGAAACCATTTTTACCAGTAGGCTATAAGACAATCTAGGAAGGCGTGTTTTGTAATCACAGTCATTGAAAACATTCAGGTCTAGACTTGATATCTGTCTATCAGGGATGCTGTCAGGATAATGATATTTTTCTCCTAATAGAATGAAGAAACATGGTAGCCTATTGGTTTCCTTCAACCCAAGTAATTACATGATTTGTTTGCATATATTTGCAAATAAAATGCACTTAATACGTGTGGTTTTTGGGGTTTCATTTTTGGAGTTAAGTGAGGGCTTGAAAGATCCTCTGCTTATGTGCCAGGAATTCTACAGGCATATGTACTGTCTTTTAAGATGTTGCTACCTTAGGATCCCCAGGGATCAGTACTGGGTCCAGTTTTGTTCAATATCTTCATCAATAACCTGGATGAGGGGATAGAATGCACCCTCAGCAAGTTCGCTGGTGATACAAAACTGGGAGGCGTGGCTGACACACCTGCAGGCTGTGCTGCCATCCAACGAGATTTGGACAGGCTGGAGAGCTGGGCAAAGGGGAACCTCATGAAATCTAGTAAAGACAAGTGTAGAGTCTTGCATCTGGGGTGAAATAACAGCAGGCACCAGGACAGATTAGGGGATGTCCTGCTGGAGAACAGCCCCGTGGAGAAAGACCTCGGAGTCCTAATGGGCAGTGAGTTGTCCCTGGGACAGCAACGTGCCCTTGTGGCCAAGAGGGCCAGTGGGATCCTGGGGTGCATTAAGGAAAGTGTGTCCAGCAGGTCTAGGGAGGTTCTCCTGCCCCTCTACTCTGCCCTGGTGAGACCACACCTGGAATACAGTGTCCAGTTTTGGGCTCCCCAATTCAAGAGAGGCAGGGACCTACTGGAGAGAGTCCAACAGAGAGCTACGAGGGTGATCAAGGGACTTGAACATGTCTCCTGTGAAGAGAAACAGAACTGGGGCTGTTTAGCCTTGAAAGGAGACGGCTGAGAGGGGATCTTATTAATGTATATAAATATCTGATGGGTGGATGTCAAGAGCGAGGGGACGATCTGTTTTCAATGGTGCCCATTAGTAGAACAAGGAATAATGGACATAAGCTAGAACATAAGAAATTCCACCTCAACATGACGAGAAACTTTTTCGCTGTGAAGGTGACAGAGCACTGACACAGGCTGTCCAGAGAGGTTGTGGAGTCTGCTTCTCTGGAGACTTTCAAAACCCACCGGGACGCCTTCCTGTGTGATCTGCCCTAGGGGATCCTGCTCTGGCAGGGGGTTGGACTAGATGACCTCTAGAGGTCCCTTCCAACCCCTGACATTCTATGATTCTATGATTCTGTGATCCTATCTAAATAAAATTATAGCAATGAGGAAAAAAAAAAAAAAGTGTATTTGATGCTGTAATGTTATCAGAGAAAAACACAAAAGCCTTTCACTTTAAGTATGTGATATGAAAGCACCACACAGCATGTAAACTCTTCTCACCTGTGTCACTGAATAAAATAGCAATAAAATCTTTATTGAGGGCATCGCTTCATTGGGAGGTGAAAGGTTTGCCTATTTTCAAGAATGAAATCCATAAGAATTCTTAAAACTAAGCAGGTAAACAAGAGCTTGGGCTGATTAGTCAAAATTTTCTAAATACAGGTTTCTGGTATCAAGATTGGAGGCATCTTGTATAAACAAGGGATTTCGGTTTTAGTATTTACAGTAATACGCAAAGTAAGTGGATGTTTATTCTCTTAGAGTCACTGCAATCAAGAATCTTCCCTGTGCTTCCAGGTGGTTTTGAAATAAAGCCATTATGTGCGAAGACTTGCAGAAGTTTATCCATGGTCTAGAGATAATAGCATGATCATGGCCTGCATTTGGAATTCATAAAAATAATCTTAGGGAAGCTAGGAGGAAACAGTTCTATAATCAGAGTGCCTATATTTTTAGAATTTTATCTGAAAATATCTCATGGAAAAGAGGAAACTGTTGACACCGTTATTCTAGAAAAGGGTAAATTAGGTAAAATGTGAACAAATGCCTATTTCTCAGTCTATATTGCTCAGTAATGGTAATGAGACTGTACATTTATACCTGGCAATAGATTGTATTATTCACTTCATACTTGGGTTTCGCTAGGTAAGAAGCAAAGTTGCTGGTTTCGCTGCTACTTTAGCTGGGGCAGAACACTTGAGCTTTTTGGTTTGAGAGCTGTCCTCAAAATGTGATTTTTTAATTTTTTTTTTAAGAATCTGATTTTTTGCCATTTCAGAATGGAGTTGTACTTATGCCTTTTAGATGTATTATTTATTGGTCTTATTATCTGATAGCATTTATGAACGGCAGTTTCACAAATGATTAGGAATTGGAACAAAAGCCCATCAGGCTCTGACATCTGTTGCACATAATGCCCACAAAGCTTTATTTAATCAAATAAGTTAGCATAAAACCTGAATTTATTTATTAAAATATTTTGCTGAAAGAATCCCATTGAGATGCAATGTGTCATTTCCAAGGGTATCCTGGGATACAGGCCAAGATATGACACTTAAAGAATGTTATTGAGAGCAACGTACTTTGATGTTTCATTTATTTTGCACTTGAATTTACTTTCATTTTTTTTTCTTTGTTATATGAAAACACGGTGCTGGGAGAATTGTTTATTCCAAAGAAGTTGTCCTGCATTGTGTTCTCTAGCTGGGTACAGATTAGAACTTTACAAATAGAGATAATGTTTTAAAAGTGCATGTATATGGATTTGTTAGCACTTCTTAATTCATTCTTCCAGCGGTCTGATGATTAACCAAACATATGCTTCCTGCTTTCTGGTGTCATGGGCAACTTCCTACTGCAGTTCAGTTTGCCGAAACCTATCTTCCTCACGATTGTTTTTTTCCCAAAGTAACATTTATTTTCTTAAGCGTAGATGTTTTTACCACTTTTTTTTCGGGTTTTACTTAGCATTAAATATTTACATCTTACCGGAGAAAGCGTTCAAATTTCGTCAGAATACAGAAGTCTTCTAGACGTCTCTAATTATCTTTTGCCAAATCCACTTTATCTGTGATTAGTATGAAAGGCTGAATGTTTTTGTCAGGAGCTTATAGCTTTGCTTTTGTAATAGGCTGCATTTTAAGCAGCCAATTGGATTGGTGTTGGGCCTTTGAAAAATGTAAAATGCTTTGAAGGGAAGACTTAAATGAACCAGTAGAGATTGCGCGAGCACACACATTTAATCTCAGGACTATCTGCATTATACTTAAAGCTCTGGGAAACTAAAGGAAGTGCACTGGAGAATAATCAAAGGGTACAGCTTTATTACGTGTCTGTTCTGAAAACGAAGGGACTCTTTTCTCTGGCTTAAGGGATTGGATGCTGCTCTGATAAAAGGAAGAAGACAGCACTTTAGATACCAGGTTGGAAGTTTTCAGGGATGTGTCCCTCTCTGAAATGGGTGCTGGATTTGAATACAGAATCGGCACAGCGGCCACATGCAATTCTTTCTCATGGTCATCAAGAATAATTTTGAAATAGTTTAAGATGAAGTAGGTCCTCCTAAAGGATGAATCTCCCCCAAAGAATTAATTTTGATTGTTAGCTCTCAAAAAAGTTTGGGTTTTTTTTTTTATAATCACTTTAAAATTGGAAGCACAGTCATTTCTGATTTGGACAAGAAAAGGACACTTGTTCACTAAAATGCTTTAATGTGTTTGTCAAACATAATATTCCTAGAAGGAAGCCCAAATCCTAAAACTTCAAGAAGAGAAGCAAATTTATACTTTTAAGCTAAAATAATTATAGGCCTTCTAAATAATTTATTTATTTTCTTAATAGCTCCCTTTCTAGTGTGATTCATAGGTCTTGACATTTTCTCCCTTATAATCCATAAAGGGAAAAATATTACATGTATGTTTTATATTCACATACTCTCCAACTGAGATGAATATATCTGTAAATACTTTTGTGGTTGCACACTACATTTGATCATTTTCTTCTGATTATATCAAAAGGATTTTTAATAAAAAATATCTGTGGAGAATCAAGGGGAATGTTCAAATTATTAATTTGCTCTTATCCCTACATGCCATTTGTGTGTTTATTTTTTGGAATCTGCCATTCTTTGTTATTGTTTTCTTTGAGAACAGTAACTGAATTACTGCAGACACTGATAGCGTCGTGGGGGTTTTGGTGTTTTGTTTTCATTGGTTTATTGTATTTCTTAAAAACAATCAAGTCACCTTACTTCCTAAAGTCTCCACCGTGGAGCTGACATGATTGTTTGTAAGCAGCACAAACAATATTACAGACTTTCAGTGAATTTTGAGGTATTTTTTAGCCTTTAAAAGCAGGTGGAAGTGGCTGAGTTTAATAGCTGGGAAGCTCTGACTTTCAGTGTTAACGTCAGTCTGTTTTAAGTGCTTTATCTTTCGTTACTCAATTCTCATCAGTTTGTGTGTGACACAGACATACTCATCCTAGACACAAGGAGTTCCTGAGTTGCTCTTAAAATGATTAAAGAAAGGCCAGTTTCTTTGCCTGTATTACCTCGTTACTTAGCATACTATAGCATTAGTACAAGATTATAATTAAAAATCCTCATCTCCAGCCCTGAGAGTCTTATTTCAGTCACAGAAACACCAGAGAATCTTGTCCTTTTCTCTGCTATTACTATGCAGTGGTTTTTTAAAAAATTCTTTTGTTTTGCAAATTCACAGTTGTAGGGAATGCATTAATGTCACGTCTAAGAATAATGAAAGGCTGAATCAATCTTTATTTATTAACGGATTTAAAAAGTTTGACTCATGAAAAGCAATTAGTAAGTGTTGGCAGTTGCTTGTGTATTAACTGTAGCCCAGGTCAACAACTGACAAATCATCAAGACAGAAAATTACCAAATTGATGACTACAAGGTGAAATTACATTTCTACATAAAAAAACCCGCAACAACAAAAAGGAAAAGTAATTCCCAGAAGAGAAAAAAACCAAAACAACAACAACAACAAAGAAAACAAAAGAAATCACAAAACCCCCCCAAACTTCCTAACCCTCATCTGCCAAAACCTTCCTCCAAGTATTGGAGCTCTAGACGAACGCATTCTTGTAGGTTTGGCAAAGCTCATTTGCTGATCTTAATTGCCAGGATCTATTTCAGAAGAATTAACTTTCTGTCCCTCTGTATGTGTGTGCACATTTTAACAGGATGTCAGTCTTCATCTGTCCCCTACCTCGTAACAGCTGTGGTCGAATACTGTGTTCTTTACATTCCTCCTAGAAACATCACCTTCCTTTCTCAGGTTTGAGTGTGTGAAGTTGTCGTGGATTTTCTACATAAATGTCTGCTCTGCAGGAATGTTGTTAAGGCATCAGTTACCATGAGTTCAGTCAATACAGAGCTGTACTATGTTGGGGGAAGGGAAAAAATTTGGAAGCAGTTTTCTAGGCCAATGGCACGCAATGGAGTAATTTTCTAAACTCTTACAGGAGGTGTTCTCAATTGTAAAGGTTGTTTTTAGGTGGGTATCTTCTCTTTCAATGAGAGTCTTAAAGGTGGAGGAGGAATTAAGATTGTGGACTTGGGTGTTGAAGATGTTCATAGGTCAGTTGTATGTAATTTCTTTGACTGAGACATTTTAGGGAAGACAAATATCCATTAGAGAATCCTACTAGTTACCTATTTCACTTAGGGGTTTTTGGAAGTTTAAGTGGTTAAATGCTACATGATATCCTTGACTGAACACTTGAAATCCCTTTAGGAAAACATAGTGTTAGGTACCAAGATGAAGCACACTTTAACTGCAAACTTGAGTACAGTAAATGCTCAAGAAATGGGTTAGCTGCTCTTTGTAGATATGTCTCGCTGACATTTTAGGTGCATATCTTTCTTAAGATGTTTTAAGGCTACCTTAATTGTTGCTATATTTATAGAAAGAGCGGTATTCTACGTTACTCACAGTAATTTGTTTATGTGCATGCTTTCTTTGGGAAAAAGTCTCCTGTAATTTGAGTAGTTATTCATTGTACATATAAAGAGAGCAGGGGGAAGCCAAGGAGGTGCTGGGCTGAAGCCCGGGCAAGCCTGTGGTCTTCACCAGCCCTGGAAGACACTGTGCAAATTCATGTCATCTCTTAATACGTTGTCTTTCTGTTCTGTCGTAGTCTGTTCAGCCACCAACAGATGTAGTATGGAGGAACCAAGTCTCCTCCATTGGTTCTAAGCTGATCTATGTTTTACAGAAGTGAATTTTAGCTTCAAAATGACAGAAATGACACACAGAGCACGCTGCAAGGAGTTTTCTTCTCAGCCAGCTCTTGCCTACAGAGGTGTCAAGCCCACTTGCAGGTACCGAATGTGATACCTGCCTGCGCAGTTCTTCTGTGCACTCCGGGTGCAGGTTCTGGCTCAGTGGCATTGAGTTTGCAGTAATGACCACTCCTTTTACACCGGCATTTTCCCCAAGTGTCAGCTGCTAGAGGAGTAGCCAACAGAGATGTGCAGCTGTGGAATATGGTAAAAAGTAATAATCTGCCACCCCAAATGAAAAGGTTGGCAGGTCTAAGCTGAGACAGTGTTTTGTTTGTGCAAATGTGTTTAAAGCTTGTTTTTAAGTTATGGAGCCAAGTTTTGGATCCATCATGATCGTTTTACATCTGAATATTCTTTTTCTTCATAAAAAATAACGAAGTGATCTTGTGCTCCTTATTGGGACATGGACACATGAAGCCTGTTGCTGCCTAGGATTCTTGCCTTTTTTTTTGAAATTTGGCTAGGTATTTTTTTTACTATTGTAGTGGTTCTGTGTGATTTTTCTCTCCTACCATATAGGCTGGGCTTTGTTTAAGTTCTGTATCTTTAATTTGTGGTCATGTTCCCAAAAGTAATTGTGAATGTTTTAATTTTTTTATTTTATATATTTACTCTTTGTTGATCACTTCTAAGCTTATAGATGCATATATAATATTGTAAAATAGGATCAATTGTAATATTTTAAAGGGAATTTCTTTGAAACATCAAATATCTTTGTAATATCCTGTGGCATGATACCACTGAAAAATGTATTTACAACTCTGCTTTTGTAGTAGTGCTTTGTGGTAGCCTGTATCATCCGTAAAAATAGTAACCTAGATATTTTTTTGATGAGTTCTTTGTATGATGATGTAGAACTCCAGAAGATAAATGTTTTCCTTATAGGCCTGACCAAACAGCTGAACCCACACATTTGGATCATTGCAGCAGTAAGGAAATGCATTGAAAGCAGCAGCTCATGGGTTCCTCCACGTAGATCGGCTGAACAGTCTCGCTTTCTATAATCTAACTTTCTATAATACTCAAATAATTTGTCCTGAATGTAGCTTTAAATGAGTTTTCAGAAGTTAGAGACCTAGTGACCTGTGGAAATATTTCATGTTATATTGTTTCTTATGGAATAAGAAATACTAAATGGCATTTGTGATGTCACACTCCTAAGGTATAATTCTGAACTTTCTCCTCTATGACTCTCCAACTCTGACAAGAAATATTACCACTTGCATGTTGTGGTTTGTTAAAAAATGAAATTTTATGCTCGAAATTGTTTGTCAGTCTCTCAGAAAATTAGGAGCAATTAAATAGAAAGTTCTACAGATTTGTGCCATTTCTGTACCCTCTCATCTCAAGATGGTGTGAGAAGCAGACAATTGTAATAACTTGCTGCTACTCCTTTCCAGCTTAATTTGATCTTGTTCCTTAATTCTGACAGATTGTTTTTAATTTTCCCATCTGTTCCATAAAAATCTCAAGTGATTGACTCTTAGGAAAAAAAATAATGTCTAATAGCTGAGCCATTTTTAATTAGTTGCTATGAGTTATTTAATGAGACGTGCTGAGGAAGGCAAGCCAAGTGGAAGATTGTGTCTGGGGTGGTGGATGTAAAGAAAGGTAAAGGGCAACCGTGTGCTTCAGGAAGTCTCTTCTCTTTAACCTCAGCTTTAGAGCGCTGCTGTCTCCAATTTCAGGCAGTGCACATCCTTCGACCCATGAACAAAAAAACAAAGGTTCAGTAGCAGTAATTCCTTTCCTTTTTTTTTATTTAATGCGATGCCTGCCCTCCCACAGTATGGCTTTGGGGAGAGGAACCGTCACGTGAAGGAAAAGAGAAAAAAAAAGAATAGTACTTAAGTAAACTTACTTAAGTAAACTTAAAATACATTGTAGGCTGTGGTTTAACTTTGCTTCTTTTAGCAACCTACACTGTTCTAGTGTTAGATGAGAAAGAACCCCTGTGCCAGTAAACAGAGTGAATGTTCTCCTCCAGCCTCTCTGAAGGCTAAAACCTTGGCTCTAAAATTGCTGCAAATGACATCTCCTGGGGCAGGAAGCCATCAATATGCAGTACGGGTCTTTGAGAATAGCAGCCATGAATATAAATGTTAACATCTGGACTTCTCCCTTCTGTTTTGGTTTTTATATATTACTATAATAAACATTAACATTATTTTTAATAATCATCAAATAGCAGTTTCTCTGGCAGCTTGAGACTTCATTATTGAATCAAATCGTGAAAATAAACATACAGCTATTTTACAAGGAAAGTTGAAAGTTTGACTCAACTCTGCAAATATGCCATTGTTAGTCTAATCTATTGTAGAATTCATAGAATAATGAATTAACTTTCCAGTTGCATACAGCGAGGCATAACAAATGAGAGAACACTACCATGGTAATAAGCAAAATATACACTTGTTTTTGCTGGATTTAATGGGCTACCAACTAAGGAGAGAAACTTATATTCTTTTTCTTTTTAAACTAGTAAAATCTGAGAGTAATTTAAGTGAGCGCTTTCAGAGCATTTCCAAATACTCAGCCTGTTGAGTCTCCCTGTGACATGTATTTCAAACAAACAAAGAGGATGGAAGAAAGAGTAAAATGTGACTTTTAAGTCATTGAATGTGGTCACCATTAAAACTGCTTCTGGTTTAAAATCTGTACAAAATTGGGCTTGGATGGTGTCTGTTTTAAGGCCCCAGCTGAGCAAGTAGCCAGAGATAGGAGATGCTTTGTGCTTGTACGGAAATCTCTGGCTCTGATTGAGGTTAGACTATGCCTAAGAGTTAGATTATCCAAATCTGGGACTGCTATAGGGGAGGCAAATATTTTTATTTTAAGGACTTTTTTTTCTTGTTATTACTATCTGGCAGTGTTCCTAGAGTTGAACTTGGTTTTTTTTATGTTGGGAAGGAGGCATTTGATTGGCGGCTTCCTTTGCATGGCAGGATACAGAAGTGACTTAATTTGGGGTAAATTGTCATGGACTTTGGGAATATGACCCATTATCTATCCCTCTTGATGGATTTTTGGATAAGGATCTTGTTGCACTGTGGCTTTAGTAATAAATCTTCTATGTATTTATGTAGTTAAAATTAAATTCATGAGATGTAAGTTTAATAGTTCTTCATTAATCCTTCCTAAAGCATTGATCTTTTGTTTTTTTATCTTCTTCCTCAGTGTGTCAATCCTGATCTTTAATACTTCACGGCAGTGCTTTGTTGTGGTGAAGCAGTTCCGCCCAGGTAATCCTCTTTTTTTTAGATTTACTTTTGCTCTCTAGCAAAGCAAGCTTTTAAGGGTTTAGCAGTTAAAAGTTGGTGCATCTGTGGTGATAAAGTCTTTGTTCTATATTCTGTTTCTTTGTATGATAGCCCAGCCTTTTCAGTTGGTCAGAATTTCTAACCAGGGAAATTTCCATTACAGATTTAACGAATGATCAGCATAACTTTACATTCTGTGTTTGGGCTTGTCATTGTCCACTTTTTGGGTGAAATTACAAACAGCTGTACAATGATCATGCAATAGATGGCTTTTACTTGAAGTTCCTTCTTGACCTATGTCGTATTTAGTAGGCAGCTTCTGTGCAGAAGCACAGTATTTCCTTTTTTTTTTCTTGATCTTAAATATTCATTTTTTAAAATGTGTTATTTTGCATTGTATACTTGGGAATTTAAAATGGGGAAAATTCAAGACTGTATGCTTTTTAATCTATATGTGTCCAGCTCCATCTTACCAGTTATTATTATGAATTTAGGTTAATACACTATTTTTTCCCCAGAATTTGTGTATCAGCTATTTTAATTCAAAGCAATATTTATTTTCTGGAAGTTAAAAATGAAATGCATATTCTCTGCATGTTAATTAAAAAAAAAAAAGACAAGATATTTCACTGACTGTTGCTAAGAGACCATTTCAAGACTGTTCATGGTAGACTTTATGGGAAACTTTCTAGAGTGGTTTTGTGCTGTCCTTCCTTACTGACAGTGATTGACAGATTCTTGTTGTTCAGCACTGTTGTACTGGCAGCACATGCTTCTCATGAAACACTATATTGACTATTAAAAAGTGTTTGTTTATTTATTTATCAATGATCCAATGGCTTCTATTTGTCAGCTGAAAAAAACGGCTCCTATAGCTGTTGCTCTCTTTGAGGCAATCTCAGGCAAAAGCCTTCATATATGTGCATATATATATATGTTCTGAAAGTGACATGTTCATTACATCATCCATGTGGAAGTGTCAAATCTGCCTTAAAAGACGGAACTGTTCTTGGTGTTAAGCTGTTTCAGAGGCTGGAGCTGCTCAGAAACCTGCCCCTAGGGACAGTGGTCAGTCAGACACCCCATTGCCGTTCAGTCATCGCGACCATGTCCTGATGTTACTCACATCACCATAACTGTATTTCTCTTCCATGGTTGTTATCTGCCTTGGTGCGGGTTCCATAAAGCAAAAATAAAGGCTAAGATTTTTCTCTTTGCTGGCTTCTGTCGGGGTCCCACCGGGAAGGCGATAGCTTGTCACTTGTGAGCGAACAGCTGCCGCTCCCACACCAGGCTCAGCCCCTGCACGTGTGCTGGCAGACACATGCGCTTGCCTTTCCTCAGGCTGGGGTGTCCTCATCAAGTTTTCCCATTGAAGCCTGTGCTGCTTGCAAAGGCAGCCATCCCTCCCTGTATGTACGCTCCCATCCCATCCCTTTGGCAGCACCAGCCTTTATGGAGCCCCAGCAGAGGTCTTACACGGCTGCAAGCAGAAAAATTTGAGAATTAAGCAGCTTATTTCACCGGCCTGAAAGAGTTCATGCCGGCTTGAGGGGTGGTAAGAGCACACAACTGGGGTGAGGCAGACAGGACCATATTTTTCAGTGTAATGTGGTCTCTAGATCATCTTGAATGGTGATTGGAAGGAGCAGAGAGGGAAAAGTTACACTCATATATCTCAGCATATATATCAGTAGTTTCCATATTAATTCCTTACCTGTGACTGACTGGCAGTGCTCATTGTGATAGTCAATAGACCACACATTTTCAATTTTGAAAAAAATAATATATTCTTGGGAAAGGGTAGGGTTAGTAGAAACATGTGCCCTGTTTCTTTTCACTAATGACCTTTCAGTGGATTGTGGTGTTTGGGTTTGCAATGGCTTAAAAAGAAACAGTATCAAAGATTTGAATTATAAGCCATGTTCTGTTTCAGGTTTCAGAACATCAGTGCAACCAAAGAGAAATCAGAAGTTTAAAGAAGAGATAGCACGTTCCCCAGTCAGCTAAATCCCACTGATCCCTCAGTCCATACTGTTGTTTGCTACGCTTTAGGGGTAGCAGACATGTCCCTCTGTGAGTCCTCTAACAAAGCTGCTTTTGAATAACATTTATGATCTTACTTGATGAGTTTGATGGAACCACCTATCCTTCGTCCCAGCTTTGCAGAAAGAAAGGCAACTACAGCAGTTCTATTGGAGTTTCCACTCTGTGAGTTCATGCAGCTGAGTGGCTCCGGGGTAATTAGTCAAGGTGTTTAATGAGCACTAGATGATTGATTGAGTCCTCACTGTGGTGTTGCTCATCACATGTGTCCCTGTGATGATGGAGGAGACTGCTCGGTGATGATGAAGGGGCAGTTTCCAACCAAAGTAGCACAAGCCATCGAAGACAAGAGAGCAGACACAGGACTAGTGGGTGGGCAGCTGTACTGGGAACTGAGCTCTTGCTTCTAGTCTTTGCTCTCCAAACTCTTTGTGCATTTGCAATAAGCTGACAGCCTGTGATGAGGAAGAGGAGAGTCACAGGTTTCCCTTTGAGGAACGTGCCTGTGGGCAACAGGATACTGACTGCCTTTCCAGCTGGTACTTTTATCTCTCCTGGTCCATCACCTGTGCAGTCAATTTCCACTTTCAGAAGAGGTATGAGGGACTCCTCTGTTCCCCAATACTACATGTTTTCTAGGATTTGCTTATCTGTGACAAACTGAACCTTTGGGAGGCTGGTGATAGTGAATTCATACTCCAGCTCCTTGGTGACTGCTCTAATATTTGGACTCTCTTACAGAAGTGGCTGGTACCACTTCTTTTCTTCCTTATCTGCAGAGAAAAGCTGTTACTGGACTTTTAAGTATTGGCATACCGCAGGACCTTGCTCTTAAGAGGACTGCTGGGTTAGGGCCTTGTGGGAATGTAGGTTTTGATCTACGTGGAGCCCAGCTGTGCTGAGGGAGAAGGAGAACGGCAGGTGCCTGCTGGAATGACAGGATGGGTTTCAGGGGTTCAGCAGACTTGTAACAGAGAGTTACGTTAATCATAGTTTCATATTTCTGTACCTCACACTTTTACCTGCACCCTGTTTTAATGCCCAAGACCTTTAGTGGAATGCATATGTTGTTCCTTTTTGCATTTGCTGATAGGGATATGTCAATACTAAAAAAGCAATAAAACCCTGAAGAGTATTTGGCTCATCTCAGAGAGCTCTTGGAAGTAGTTCTCATTTATGATAATTGTCATAGCTTTTAGAAGTTTTTGGAATAATGACAATAGACACCCTTCAAAGATCTGTCCCTCAGAGTCTGCATGGAATATTTTTTTACTGCCTTCATGCTGCATTTTAAAAAGAAAACTGAGATTTAGTTATCTCTTTCAATTAAGAAATGGAGGCTTCTCTTTAACCGTTTGAATCTCAAAGGCATAGATGTACCTACTACAAACAGCTTTCAAAGTTTTAAGGTTCAAGGCATCTCCCTTTCAAGTGCTCATCTTGCTACCCTGCACTTCCAAACAGTCGCAAGAAGCATTGCAGGGGGAGCCCAGGCACACGTTTCCGGGGCATGGGCTCCTCCTCAGAGATCAAGTGCTTGAGAAGTCACTGTGATGCTTTTATGTGACTACATTTCTATACAGACCTTGTTGTATATCACAGTTTAAAGAAATAATAAGAAATAATAAGAAATCCAGGAACTGGAAGAGCAAAACTTGTCCATTAAACTTGCGCTCTTTTATACACCAGTTCTGCAAGATTTAGAACGGGAAATAGAAGATAAGCTCATTTGAAAACCATGCTATGTGCATATGAAATACACATTTAAAATATTTGAATGGAATTAAAATAATTTAAAATTTTAAAATAGTTTTATCCATTTTTTTTAATAACACCTTCACGGTAATTTTTCATGAAAAGCAAGGGGGAAGAAACAAATGTGATTATATGTGTAAGTTAAAGCTAAAATGATCCAGAATTATCAGTAGTGATTATTTGTGTGATAACATCCAGTCCTGCAGTTCTCTCTCAAGCAAAATGTCTGTGGACATCAATGAGAGGTTTTGCTTAAATAAGGCCTAAAATCTGGCATTTGCACTTTCTTTAGGAGTGCATTACAGTGGCAGCTGTTTGTAGATTAATTCAAGAAGTCTTTTTCAGACTCCACACAGGGATCTGTGCAAGGACCTATATGTTCAAAAGAGGATTTTTTTTTTTTTTTCAAACAAACATACATGCTTTTCATACCCTTTCTAAATAACAGCTGAGTTGACAGGCTGAAAGACTCATCATTGTGCACATGGTACATAACGTGCAACCCAACTTTCCTGCAAGGTAACTGCGTAGTTTAAATTAAAACCTGATATCTGCATTGCGCAACAAATGGAAGCTGTGTGGATCTTCTGGGACTTAGACTTCTTGGATGAACTCACTTCCTTTTTTTAAATTTTGTTTATTTTAAGGTGTGCAGGAATTCATTCCAAACAATGTAGCACAAATAGAGCTAAAGAATAATTTTGCAGAAGTGACAAAAAAACTTTTGTTCTTTAAAAATCCAGTTTCAGCGTGTCAGATAACACAAATGAATTCCTCGATACTCTCAAGTACTCTGATGGTTATAAATTACCAGGCAAAATTTTTGTGTATCATCTTTATTTAATATGAATATATTAACATATCCTTCCCTTGATTCTTTTTCTTTTGTGTTTTTTTCTATTGTTGTTTTTTTAAAGCTGTTTACATGTGTGAAGTAGAAAAGCATCGTCCTCAAATCTTTCAGAATCAGGACAAGGAGAGCTTCTCTCCTCTAGAGGATCCCTTGCCTGCGGCGGTAGGAGTCACCTATGAACTCTGTGCTGGCATTGTAGACAAACCAGACCTCTCTTTAGAAGAAATTGCATGTGGAGAAGTCCTAGAAGAGTGTGGCTATCGTGTTCCCGTTACAGACCTGAAGAGGATCACTTCTTACAGGTAAATAACAGCATGTTAAAATACTTCACATTTTGTTGTTTCACAGATTGCTGAAGTGGCCTGAATGTAGGCTAATGTTCCCTGTTCCCTTATTTAAGCCACGTATTGGAGAAACATGGACATCTGAAAGTATATGAAAGGTGTAATTTTCAGCAAGAGAGAGGAGTATTTAGAGACTTAAAGAATTACGAACTCATAATTACGGGTTCGAATTCCCAGTAAGAATGATACTGTTGTGATTTATTCCAAAGACTGTTAGAACTGGGAAAAGTTGCATTGGGCTCTTCAGAGCAATTGGTTACAGCGCTAGAAAATAGCCTGTCTTTACTGTGACAGGCATTTTCCATCTCTGATTCTTATTATTCTGATTAACAATAGAAGCTGCCCAAGATAGGCTCTGATTTACTATTAATGCAGTTTTGCAGAAGCATGAGAACGTGTCCCGTTACATCTCTTCATAATATTTGGGCTGTAAACAAGCCTTCTTTGAATAGGACAGTAATTATTGTTACATATGAAGATTTTGCTGATTTTACTATGAAATATTTTACATTATATTTTTGCAGAGTTTCAAATAGTTGTTGAAATAGATTTTAGCATGATTTAAAACGTACTAGGAGTAAGAGAAGAGCTTAATACATAAGAAGAAAATTAGAAGATGTGAGTTGTTGGAGAGGAAGAAAAATACGAAAAAAAAAGAAACTTTGCACACAGCTTTAATCCCATTTTATCTCGTTCCCATCTTTTATTGTTATCCAAAATGTATGTATGTTTGTATTTTACAGAGAAAGCAGCAGGTTTTTTGTTACTTACTTTATTTTGCTTGACATCTCCATTGAACTAGGCCCTGTCATTGGTTTTTAATTTGGGAATTGAATACAAATCCACAGCTGTCAATCCTGGCAAATGTTATTTCCTGCTGGATTAAGAAGCAGTGCTTCTGTTGAAGGGGAGGGGGTGAATCACAGGAGCTGTCTTTTACAACTCCTTGAAACTAGATTAAGGATTTGTTCTACTGAAAGAAAAAGTGCCTTCTGGATATATGAGCAAAAGCTGTCTATAGAATTTCATAGGCTGGGTGACGCTGACAGGCTATAGGATGCAGATAGATGCATATGTATATGTATGTAAGTGTATGCAAACACAGAATAGGAAGAGTAGAATAGAATTTCTGTAGCTGTAGAAGTTTGTAGCTTCAGTGTAGAAGTTTGACTCGATGTTAACAATTTACATCTGGCTAAAACACTGTATGTTTCTTGGTTGATAAATGTATCTTGCAGGTGATTGCTTTTTCACTTGCTTTTTTTTTTTTAATTGCACTGACTTGCAAAGAGAATATACAATTGGAGTTTTCTCTGTTGAGACCCGTGCAAAGGGCACTTAATATGTTAATCCCTCAATTCTGCTTTGTCTATGTGGGCACAGCTTTCTGCCCCTGGTGATCCATGTTGAAGTCAGTAGGGCCTGTATAGTATTTTAGATTCATATGAAAGGTTGAAGCCTCAAATACGGTATTTTACAGTTTCTTTTTTTTGGACTTCCTGTGCTTTGTATTAGAATTTTATTTTGAATGTTATGGTCTTCCTGTTAGGAGTCTCCTCTTCTTCCTTTAGCAAAAGACTGGCATAGCTGTCTGATCCTTGAAGATTTGATGCCAAGACGGGAAGTAATTGGTTCCCCTGTGATCCAAGGACATTTTTTCCTTAATGGCTATATTACATATAAGAATTTCTGGGATTATCTGAATGTAACAGGTTTTAACAAAAGGTTTATGCTTATGCCTAATGCTGTAACTGTCAGTACAAAGCATTGGCATAAAACATTATATTAATGCATATGCATTCTGTTAATAATTACAGTATATCATACTCTTCTTCTATTATCTGTCATACCAGTAACCCATGTAATAGTTGCTCTGTATTATTTGTTGGTCCAGTGCATCAGGTCAGAGATAAGCCTTAGAGAACAGAATTGGAAGAAGTTTGGGAGGATCTCATCTAGACTGTTCCTCACGTTAAGTCTCAGCTGGATTTAAATAATTTCTGACAAATATGTATCTCTCTTTTCTCTAAAATACAATTGTCTTGTAGCCTCTCCTGGAGTTTTCACTATTCTGTCTGAAGTGCAGCTTCCACGTATTTGTTTGAACATGTTTCAGCTTTATTTTATTTTTGCTTTTGCAGAACTATCCTAGTTGATTTAAGCTTTCTCTTTAGACCACGTTCTCCAGATGTCTGATCATTTCTTCTGCTGTCCTCTGCCTCGTCTCTGTCTGGTCTCCATATTTCTTAAAAACATAGTGCCCGAAGTGGAGCACAGTATTTTCACGGGGACTTTACCAGTGTCAGACAGAGTGGAAGCATTATTTCCCCAGCCTTACAGATGATTTTTGTTTATATGCTGTAATATGATGTTTACCTCTTTTGCAGTGGCATTATGTTGTTGACTTAGGGTACACAATGCCTCATCTATCTCAAAACTATTTTATGCAGCAGTGCTGCACTGTCATTCACCTCCTGTCTGTGTTTGTGCTGGTCATTATTGCTGCCTAATGCAAAACCTCAAACTGGCCTTTACTGAATTGCATTCCATTTTTTCAGACCATTTCTCCAAGTTGTTAGGATGATTTTGAATTCTAATATTCATCTCTAGCTTCTTATAAATAATTTATCTCAGCTTTGCTAACTGCAGTCTGTATTTCAACCTGCAAGTCCTAAAGCAAAATATTGAATTGTATTGAATTGTACTGAACGGAGGATGGTCCCCACTGTAATCCTATTTAGTTTGTATTTCCAATTTGACACTGATACCCATTCCATGAGTACCGTTTTCATACTACTTGTGCACCTATGTCACAGTTTCTTCAGTTTCTAAGTATATCGTGATCTCCTAACTTCATGAAACTGTCACTGTAGATGGCATTCAAAGCCTTGATACACTGAAGTTATATCGTGTTGCTGCCCCATCCACAAGACACGTTAGCCTATTGCAGCTGATGTTTGACTGCACTTGATAAAATCCTGACAAATCTGTTAGCTGTTTTTCCTTTCTTAATGCAAATAAAACCACATTAAAACATTTAGATAACTGTAATTAATAATTACTGAGTTAAGTCTATTAGATTTCTGTAGATAAAAACTCAAGAGTTGTGTGCACGGTGAACAGGCTTCTGTACAAACAAGGGTTTCTGTGTTGTCACAACTTTTGGCCTTGCAGCAGGTCATCAGAAGAATTCTGCCTGCCTAGAACAAAAGCAGGACTTGAGTTAGATCTGACAGAAGGACATGGAAAGCAAGAGACATATCTACTGTAAAGAGAGAAATGGTTTTGGCTACCTAGGTCAGTACAGTTGTGTGACTAATTGATTAAGATGGAGAGAGCACAGACAGTGCATAGGCAGAACTTAGAGTAGGGGGAAAATTGGAATAGAAAATATTCAAGTAGAGAAAGAGGAAGAAGAAATGGAGGAACAGTGCAGAGTAAATGGGCTGAGAACTAAATGGACTTGGGGAAAGTACATTCATTGCGGTAGAAGAGAGTTCTCTTTAACAAAATGGGGAAAGTGCTTAGACTGTATTCATGCAGAACTTTGTCCTAAAGTGGTGGGAGCAGTAAAGCTCAGAAGTAATCTGAAGATAGGTTGTGGGTTTTTTCTCATTTATTATCAGGGCCTCCAGCAGTGGTTTTAGGGGAATTTCCTTCATGTTTCTTAACCAGAAGAAATTAACTAACCGCTACAGGAATTTCAAAGGCACGTACCCCATTCTTAAGCTCTGTCAAAGCCCCTGTGACATGGTAGAAGTGAGGCACTGAATTAAGCAGATCTCAGACTTAATTACCTTGAATGATCAACCGTGTATCTGTGGAGTCAGTGAGAGATGAGGGAAGAAGCCAGGAGTTGGGGAATTTGCGCTAGTTGAGTAAGAGTCTTGGGAACAATGAGTTCCAGCAGCAGGAGGACAGTACGGCGTGGGTGAGCGAAGGAGACTGGGCTGGGGGCAGATAACGAGAAAGGCAAACATGTTAAGAGAGGCTTGGCTGGAGGAGCTCAGGGGAATCACACTTTGGAGCATCAGAAATACCTGTTCCTATTATAGAAAAATGCCAGCCAGAAGGTGAATTTAAATGCAAATGGTTCATTTTGCTGTGTAGATAGAGGCAGGCGTCATTCTGACAAAAAATCTGTATTGTTTGCAACTTGTGTGGAGTTTCCTCTTCTCATCATGGCTACAAAAATGGCTGCCTTTGTGCTTAGCGTACAGTAAGTAGCCCCATTTTGGTATTATAAAAAGTTTGGTTTCTATTCTGGCAGCAGCTAATCCACATTTGGAGGCTTCCAGAAAGTATTGATGCCTGTTGGTGAGTTGAGTTCTCATCAGCTCTGTGTATGGCCTCAGTCAGAAGAGCATCCATGGTAGATACAGTGGGTGTAAAGGAACTATTTAGATCAATAATAAAATTCAGCTAATACTGTAGTAGTCTAGTTGAGGCTTCATGAAAATGGTTGCCAGTAAACTGTTAACTTTTAAAAGCTCTAAAAGAAATCTGTGAACTTCTCTCAATTTATTTTTTTTTTTCCTAAATACAGATTTTTTTAAGAGAACAGCTTTGGACTTACTCATGTATTGGATAGAGCAAATTTTCTATCTGTCATGGTATCCCAGCAGTTTTCAGTTTGAATCCCATGTGAAATTCAACTGTGAGTTAGTTTCTTAGGTTGAAGTACTTCCAGCTGTCTTCCTTGAGACTTGTTTCCTTATAACACAGGGGCAGGAAAATACGTTGTTGTTAAAGATATTATTGCTCTTGGAACACAATATTTTTACAGAATCATAGAATCATAGAATCATCGAATGGTTTCAGCTGGAAGAGACCTTCAAGATCATCGAGTTCAACCTTTCAGTTTTTGAAAATTTTGGTCTTCTTGAAAAATATTTATAAAATTATTTGAACTTGAAAGAAAACCTCAGAGCATCAGGATAAAGTTGAGCCAGAGCTGCTGGTTCAACTTTCTTTTCCCCTCACTCCATCTTTATTTTCTCCCAGAGGTTGTAATAAACCCTTGGCTGTCAATTGGATACAAAAGGAGCTGCGGGTTCTCAGCCCCGCTGCAAAAAAATCAGATGGATTAGTGTAAGGGCCTAACTATACTGACATAGGTACTTACTTTAATCTTCCTACATTTGATTTTTTTCCAAAAGTATACAACAAAGAAGAGCATTCAGAGAATTAATATTGGATGTTCCAATTACTTGCGCTATGGCTATTAGCCTCTGTGCAATGGGGTAAAAATGGTTCGTATTCACAGGTTATTATGTAGAAAGAATAATAGCCTTGAAAACGTTGGAGTGCGTTATAATTAGAAAGATCACCTGCTAGTACACCTGTTGGGTGATGGCATAATGTAATATAATTTTATGTTAATTACTTCTTTGCTTTTTTCCTGCACCTGCTGCTTATAATGTCAGAACTGCACAAAGGTCTTAAGAAGTGACAATAGGAGCTGCATGTCATCGTTCATCAATTTACATGTTGCATGCCTAAGTAGATCTTGATTTCAGCATAAAATCCAGAGATTTGTTTCTCATTTATTTGTAAACATGATTCACATGTTCTCTATCTACACATGTTCTGCATCTAGATTGCTTACATCTTATAAAAGGCTGTATTGCATTTAGGAATTTTTGCATTAACTGTGACAGATTAAAACCAAAATATGTGTTTATGTGTTGATAATAACAGGTAAATGTTGACTGTTCGTAGATTTTATGTTTCTTAAATATTAAGCAATGATGAGAAGTTTAGCTTTTAATTGCTGTCTATCAGAAATCAGAGTTAAACTAATAAGGCTTCATAATAAATCAATTTATTTGTTCCCCGCTATGCAGCAGAAGCGTGTAACATATTGTTTATTTTCTCATAAATGTTTGTTCCTTCAAATTGAATTGTAATATTTATGAATGTAATAATCGGTTGGCATAGATGAGCACCCAGACATGGGAAGAGGCAAAGCGACTCCTGAGTACATGCTTTGAATTTTGACCCTGCTTACAAATTTGCACACGTGTACATGCGCTTGGTTGGAAGGAACTCACTGTTACTGAGCATCGACAAACACGTCAGGTGGACTCAATCTCACTTGTGACTTTGAACCTTTTACAGAACTTTTTTTTTTAAAAAAAAAGGCAATAATATGCTGTTACCTGCTTGTGATAAAAAATACACATGTAATGTGTCTTTATGCTTATGGGCTTAGATATGACAAGTGAAAAATCCCATTTTGTGAGCTCTGTTTTATGTGCTCTGTAGTTCCTCGTGCATTTGATAAAAGGGAAGAGCTAAACAAAGGCTTTGTGATAGCTGCTGTTGCCATGTTTCAGAAACAGATTGGAGTGGCAGTCTGTCTCCTGTGTTTTCACTGATCTGAGAAGGAAGTAGAAAATACTCTCGTTACTGCCTCATTCTGCCAACCAGTCCCACCCCTGGGCAGGAGGTGAGAAGAAGCACTTCGCAGTCATTCTGCAGAAGCCGCTTCTCCGCTCTGCTCTTGCCTACAAGTGTGTTGCCCACAGCTTTGAAAGCCGTAGCATGATTTAATCACAGCGTTTGAGTGTTTTATTTAAAATGAAATATGTGAATGCAGCATACAGTCTTGTTTTGATGTGTTAAACTTACTTTTAAGTTGCTGTCGTGATGAAAACCATTCCACTTTGGTATCCTTACTTTGACGTGCTTACATTCTTAGACTTGCTATTGTCAAAGGTAATGGAGGTTTCTCACTGTCCCTGCAGCAAGGCTAAAAGCTTAGTGCTAATAGACTTTTGGTTTTAAAAATATCTCGCTGTTGAAGTTACAGGGTTTGTGAGCTTAAGCCCTAATGATTTGACAAAGAGTATTTGCCAGCCATGTAGCTGTTAATTGAAACAACTATAAACTTCTTAGAGGAAACTGATCCTCACGATAAAAACAGTGCTGTGTTTTGTATAGATCATTTGCATTTGTCCCACAGCAGTAAATAAGAGTCAGTCACCGTACAGACACATCAAAATACATCTGGAACAACCAGCTAGGTCAAGCCAGGCTTAGTAGGTCTGGGTCAGTACGAGCCATGACATGCCTGGTCTGGGCAACGCGGTGCTAAACCTGTGGAGTGAGGCTGAAGTCCTGGGTCTCAGCACGTGCCGGTGCTGTGAGTTCAGACCCTACTCCCCGCCTTGCCCCAAACCAAGCCCCTCGTGTGCTGGGAAGGCACCTTTATCAGGAAGGTGGTTTTCCCAGGGTGAAACTCATCACTTGCCATTCGGGTGTGCTGACCCCTGTGATTTCCACAGATGCAAAGCTAATGAATATAGCTGTAATCTGTTAATAGGTGACTCATTTCAGACCGTGGCAAAAGCATTTTATTTGTAATGTGAAATACTAGGGCAAGGAAAAGCACATGTCGTGGGCTTGGGATAGAGAAGAAGGCAGAAAAAGGAATCTAACCATGATTAAAGGCACATCAAAATTCTGTCATACAAGTGCACATAAATGTGCAAAAGCATAGCAAGTTCCTAATGACAGATAAACCAGAAGCATAGTGAAAACAGAATAGCTGCCTGTTGCCTATTTACTCGTCAGACCCACCGTCTCTCTCTCTGCTCTCTTCTTCCTCTGGCCCCAGTACCCAAAATCACTGAAATGTGTATGTGTTTGCCAAGGATATGTGTTAAAACACTTCATTACCTCAACCGGGTGAAGGCTCAGAACAGCTTCAAAGCAGCTAACCTGCTAACTCGTGATATCCATACAAATCAAAGGTCCTAAAACAAATGAAATGTCAACAGCATCGATTTTTGGACAATTTTGTGAAAGACATCAGTAAGCAATTTGGAGAATATTTAATTTACTAAAGGGCATTCCATGTGGATCCATTCAAAAATGATCAACTGGCAGAGTAAGCCAGAGCATTTAGAGAAATACCAGTTTTAAAAAGGTAAGAAATATGCCTTGTTTAATTAATTATTTTCTTGTGTCTTACAACTTCTTTTTGAAACCGTTGAAATGGACATTTAGTTCAACAATAAATAAAAGCAGTTAATATGTTTGAAGTAATCATAGAATGTGTTGGGCTGGAAGGAAGCTTTAAAGGTCATCTAGTCCAACCCTCCCGCAGTGAGCAGGGACACCTTCAGCTAGATCAGATTGCTCTGAGCCCCGTCAAGCCTGACCTTGAATGTCTCCAGGGATGGAGCCTCCACCACCTCTCTGAGCAACCCGTGCCAGTGTCTAACCACCCTCACAGTAAAGAACTTCTTACTCACATCTGATCTAAATCTACCCTGCTCTAGTTTAAAACCATTGCCCCTCATCCTGTCACTACAGGCCCTTGTAAACAGCCTCTCCCCACCTTTCCTGTAGCCCCTTCAGGTACTGGCAGGCCACTGTAAGGTCTCCGTGGAGCCTTCTCTTCTCCAGGCTGAACAACCCCACCTCTCTCAGCCTGTCCTCATACAAGAGGTGCTCCAACCCTTTGATCATTTTTGTGGCCCTGTTGTAATGCAATAGTCTCCAAAGTCATTCATCTAAATAATGAGGGGCATTCTTAAGTAGTCATAGAAATGTTAAATTTGCTGGTTTGTGGGTCAAAGAGTAGAATAGAATGAGTATTAATAGCAGCACACTTTGTTTTTATTTATAGCTCATTTGGAAGTTTTAATTACCTTTTAATGACTAACGTGTCAGAGTTGCATCAGAGAAAGATAAATTAGGTAATCAAATAAGAAACAATGAACATGTGGCTACAGTACATATTAAATATGTATTGTAGGAAATTTCTTATTGGCTTCTGTGGCAAATTACATGCTAGTATGTATGAATAAATGCCGTAACTTTGGGCATCATAACAAAGGGAAGAAGACATTAATGTCCAGTGCTTTCATCTTGTAAAGGATATTCAGTGTAGTAGCCACTACTTAGTTTTCTTGAGAAACACTGACTTGAGAGAAGTATCACATGAGTAAATACAATGAAATCACAGCATTTAGAAATCACTCCATGCTATTTGAGCTCCAGTGTCAAGGAACTGAATCTTACTGTGTAGCACCTCAGGAAGCAGTCTTCCTTTAATGAAGTGTGGAAAGTGAATTCCTGTGATTTCCACAGCTCCATCTATTTCATAAATAAATGGTCACAGGTGGTATAGGAGGAGATTATGCTGTAAATAATCAAGCCAGCATGTACTTACAGAAGGCCTTCTTAAATAAAGTCTCTATGTTTTTGTGTATAACTGTACTTAATATCAAGTGAACATGGGTTTACTCAATTTAGGTTCATTTTCATTGTTCAGGTGGGGCACGCCAGTTGAAGCTCAGACTTGATGCTCATCAGAAATAACAGAACACTAGACATTTTATGCGTAGTCCTGTTTTTTCATGGTAGCAAGCTGCATTCTTTGTCTTGCAAATTTTACATTATAAACTGCCACGTTTTTTATTTTTATTGTCAGTTACCAAAGATAATCTCTGAACCCCAGTCTTCCTGTGTTTATTTAATTACTAAAAATTCAATTCTTGCAGAAACAATTGAAGAATGAGTAGTCACTATATAAAGAGAAAAACACATCTGGATCTCTAGCTGATTTAAAAAAAAGATCCTTTTCACCTCCTCACACAAGAAAAGAAGGCAAGGGGAACAAAAAATGAACAACCAATCTGCTTTTCCATCAGAAACATGTTCTCTCAGTGAGGCTCCTTCCAAGGGGCATAGTTATAGCAGTGAGGAGTGGGTAGCTCACGGGTCAGTGACAGAAATCAAGGTGACTAAGCTGTGGGAGACTGCTCACTGTATGACCAGAACTTAAATAGCCAACTGAGATGGATTGTGAAATAAACCTGTTTGCTTTTAATCAGCATTTCGTTTCCATTGTTTTAAGGTTAGATATTATTGCTTGAAAATACCAAGAGAAATATATTGTCTTTTAGCACAAAGGGAATCTAGTGAAGTGTGCTGGCATCCTCATAGCCAAAAGGGCACTGATGGCACATGAGCATAAAAACGGCATCCGGCTTTTGTGAGCTGGTTGCTGATAGCAACTTGATGAAAAATGGATCTACCTTACTTTTGTAATGAGATCAGGGTGATTGCGCTGTCATGGTGGGCCCAGCGTGCCACTCCTGCTGCTTTCACAGGCTGCATTTGTGTTGTGGTGTCTGCTGGTGGGATCTTCACTTGAGATGAAGTGGCAGCACGGCTGGTGAACGGCATTACTCTTCCAGGCAGCTTCTCGTCAGAGAAGGGAAAAGGGAGTCTGGCACAGGGAGTCCTGAGAAGACATTTGGTCTGGTGCCAGTGGCACCAGTCTGTGGATGATTGTCAGTCCTGGATGGTTCTTATATTGGCAAACCATCCCAGATGGTCATCGGAATAGCGTGTGAGTACCAAAGACAGTGGCTACAGAGACGAGGTCCTTAGGGAAAACAAATACTGAGTCAGAGTGACTGAAGAAGGAGTTCATGTACTTTGGTGAAAGTGGAAAAGAGAGGGAAAACTGTTATGGCCTTTTGCTGCCTCCTTGTAGGTCACATTTTGTTGCTTCAAACGCATATAAAAAACCCACTACTGACTGGAATAAAGTGATGAGGCCAGAATGAAAAAAATACCGTAATAGTCCTCAAAGTTCCTGGAAATGCCTAAGATGGTTAAGTTTCTCAGTTATACAAGAATGATACTGGCAGGGTGAAACATCTTGCCCAAAGTCACAAAATGTACCAGAAGTAATTTTAGGTTAAAAAATCACTGGTTTTCTCCCTATTCTGTGCTTTAAATAAGAGTGTATATTGGTGTAAGAAACTTACTTCAGTAATTGCTGTTCCCCAAACAAAATAATTGCCAGTGTTCTTAGAAAACTGAGAGACACATGGTTAATTCCTGCTATGGGGTGTGATGCATGCTGGCTTAACTGAAAGATTTAGTTGACTAATGGTTGGGTAAGTATGGATATACACTTTAAGATCGTAACACTGCTACAAATCCTAGAATCCTCTGTAGGTATAATTATATGGAAGCTAATTTTTCAGCTTGCCCTAATGCCTTATTCTTAGTTTCAGTGAACTTTGGATCCAGATTCAATGCGAAAAGTCACTTGTAATCATGTGAAATGAAGAACTTGTGATTATGATGTGAATATTTTCTTGGAAGGACTAAATGAGTGGATTATGTACTTATCCCTTATTTAATAATACCTAAATGAAATAGTCCTAAGGAAATAGAGGATTAACAAATAAGAAGTATAATACACAGCAAGCGATCTAGCTGAAGAAAGACTATGTAATCTAAAATATCCTCAACTAAATCCACTGTAGCAAATTTAGCAGTGAGACTGAATTACTTCAGATACATGCGTGCTTGCCATGGTCCATTTGGGTCAAGGCTAAAGTTCAGGAAGGATAGAGAAAGGCTCTTTCTGTTCTTGTACCTATGCAGTCCGTGAGGAGAGGACTCCAGCTGTGAATGGACTCCAGCTGTGAATGGATGTAATCTTCTTAAGAGTAAAAATATAAATATTTGTGTAAAAAACAAGCAAACAAATGTAGCCTGATAGCATGCGGATACACTGAGGGGCTTCATTTTGTTATTTGTAAATGTCTGTGAGTCATGGTGCAGTCCAGCTCTTGCTAAGGTCAGTTGAAAAAACTTCTGCTGACTGCAGTGTATGTAGAGCAATATTTCACCAATTCAAAAACTGCTTTTATTTTCTCCCAAACTAACATTTTTCCAGAGTTGCAGAATATATTTGAAGACAGATCCATTTCATATGCAGTTGTATTCAGAAGTGTTGGTGTTTCTGCATGAAAGTTGCAATTGATATTTGTATTAATAAAATTGCATTTGCAGTGTCCAAGTGACATCAGCAGAGTCTAAGGACATGCATTTTGATGTTGCTTAGTCACATGTGTTAAGGACCCAGGTTTCTGTTCCTAGTTCCTAGCTGCCTGCTTTTTACCTGAGACAAAGTTTTCTCTCTGCTTTTTTTTTCAGGTCTGGAGTTGGTGTGACAGGTTCTAGGCAGACGTTATTTTATGTGGAAGTGACGGACCAGATGCGAACTGGTGAAGGAGGTGGCCAACCTGAAGAAGGAGAGCTGATTGAAGTTGTCGAAATACCTTTAGAAGACTCCATGAAGTTTGCTTATGATGAAACTATCCCAAAGACGATGGGTGTCATCTTCAGCTTCATGTGGTTCCAAAACAATATAGCACCCAAGCTACCAAAAAAATAAAATCAAAGCTGCACGATTTTAAGAAAAGCTTTACTCCTTGTTCTGTGGATACAGAAAACTGCAGATCTGCCTTCCCTGATCAACTCAACTTTTCACAGAGCAAATCTTTCTTGAAATAAATTTGGAAGTAAAATCTGAATTAAAATCCTGACCCAGTGTCTGTCATTAGCAAAACACTTAACTGTCTTCACTGGGAGCAAGATTTGCCTCTGAGAGGCAAACGTTGATTTTTGCACAGAGGCTACATAAACGTGTCCAGTTCTCCTGTTTTTGTGACACTGCTCTACCACTATTTTGAAGAGTTGCTCAGGATCTCAGCGCAGCTGCCATACGAGCCTGTTACTGTGGTCTGTACGGACTGGCAGCTGTGTATTCGCTGCAGTTTTGGGGGGAGGAGGCAGCAAACCTTAGTAATCGCAGATATCCTAACTATATTCCTGAGTTTTGCACAGCCTTTGGGGAGTAGCTTTCTCCGTGGTGTGTAGCTCCTGTACAGAGAAAACATTTGCATTTTGGAATGTGCAAACCTTTATTTCGTAAGCAAAGATGTCTGTAAATCCTTCTGCTAATGTGTCATTTTGACAATGGACCAGCTGTAAGATTATGTGCTTCTGTTTATTCCCACTATAATGCTGAGCAGCAGCGATGGTGATAGAGGGATGAATGATGGGGGCTTCTACTGGAACACATGCTTCTTTGTTTTGTGGGTAATACTTGATTAATGAGATCAAACTTTGTCCTCTAGAACAGGACTCGAAAGGCCAAATTCTTTTATCTTGACTGTGAGGTGACTAATACAAGTGATTTCTCTGAGGTGTTCTATGGTTTCAGTTTCCTTATCACCCAAATGGGAAGAATGGGATTTACCCCTCAGATAACCCTCCTTGAAATCTAATGATCGGAAGTGCTTTATTGAGAGATTTTATCATCATTTGTGTAATTTACATTGGAGCCCATGCAACCCGCACAAGCACACTGAGCAACACAATTTGATTTAATAAAGTGGTCTAATTAGAACATAAATTACTCTATCAGCGTAGTTTAAATGTGGACTATTTGTCATGTGAAACTGTTAAGAGCATGAATGAAAGAGAATCAAGTCTGGCCATTTAATTGTGCACTGGTTTATATTATTCACTGACTTAATGTTAATTAACATGCCTACATTGTATGTGCTTCTCGGACTGCTGAGGTACCGGGTATGTTTAGAAGATGAGTACTGTGAATATGCAAACTTGCATATAGCAATTAGGATAAATGCAGTACGGATACCTGATGGTATCCAGTGTCTGATTTTAAATCACTATATATCTGAATAGGTGTATAAATAAATTTTTTTAGGAAAAAAAAAAAAAAGCTCTTAGGGCTGGTACTTTCTGATTCTCCTACTGGCAGAGAGGAAAGGCCCTTGGAAAGCCACTGAAGAAAGAGCAGCCTTCGTCTGTGGGAGTCAGTCACCTTTTGTGAAAGTTCAGACACATTTGCTTTGAGCTGTGCCTGGTCTGTGGAGAGTCAAGGGCTGAGTTACGGTGAAAAGCAAATAAATTCTCTCTGTCTTATGTATTTACACTGGAAGGTGTTTTAGGGTGGATTCTCCACTGCTCTGTGTCTTTACAGTCTCTAATACGTGTCCTTATTGCTGCTGAGGCCTTTATGAACTAGTACAGTGAGTATAATAAATAATGTCTTTTATTCAAGCTGTAGTTACCAAAATACCTATTTGATTCTATCAAAATTATTACATAGTGGCTTGTTGATATGTTTAGTGTCAAGCTAGTAAGTGTGCATGTATACATGTCAAAAACCTTTATTGCTGTAGAATGCAGTAATCTGGACAAATAAATCGTTGTAGTGGAGGCAGAGTTTGAAGCTTTTCCAAGCAGCATGTATGTGTTTATACCATATGCCTCAGAATCACAAATGGACAAAACTCCACTTGTAATGAGGCTCTTCATGTGATGCTGAGAGCTTTCCCCCAGCCAGACATTCCCTGCCCTGTCGCATCCTGGACTTGGAGTCGGCGCTTCACGAGGTGCGCTCATGTTGCATTAATGACCTTGGTGAGAGCCTGTGGCTTTGAACCACAGGGGTGACAAGCGTTGAAGGTGAGCTTCGTCAGATTAAATACACATTTCACTGATTAGTCTGTCTGGAAGTGCCTTCACTTCACAAAATCTCAGCGCCTGCATGCGATTTGGACTCATCGGACCACCCTTGGAGGAGGCAGGTGACACAGCGCTGGATCTGTCGTGCCACTGCACAAAATGCACGTCATCAGCTGTGGGCTGCTGGGAGAGCACAGAGCTGCACCCAGCAACGAGGCGGACGAAGGTCCCAAAACCTCTGTGCATATCTCACAGCTGCTGCCTTAGCTGCACACCTTGGGGCTGGGCAGTTTGAAACATATGCAAATATTTTGTCCCCTGGAAGGTGCTGTGGCTGTCCCTCTAACGTACCATCCTCATGTGGGGACACCTTCATGGCACCAGCCCTGCACTGTGCTCCCAGGGAACCTCATCAATACAAGCTACAGGCTTCAGACTAACCATTTCTGATGCATTCTATAGTTCTTTTCTGGTTAACCATGACAGGGCAGTTGCACAAGCTGGGCAGTCTCTCAGTGCTTCTCCACAATCCAGAAGGCCGAGCGAGAAGCTGAGGAACGTTTCCCCCCCACTTCCCAGTCCCGTCCTCCCCAGGGGTGCACTGGGCAGACACCTACAAAATCTCCGGGGACTGCAGTGGCTCTGGAGCCTTTGCGTGCCAAGTGATGCTACCCTGGCCCTGTGGTCTGCCCGACTGTCCCCACTGTTTTTAATTCTTAAACAAAATAGTGAGGGGATTACTTTGATTGCATTCCACAACTTGGGGTTTTTCCACAGACACAGCAGCAATGCAATACAGTGAACGCTGAGCATAAAGCGATGTATCTGGTGTTTGTCTTTGGAGTATGAAATATTGACATATCTTCATCCTTTTTCCCTGCTAATTTTGGTGGGAATTTTAATAAGAAATTAGGAAGGTTTGAAAATGTGTTAGAAAGGGCTTTGACTTTTTTCGAAACAGCAGCTGATTCATATTTATAAAAACAAAACCAGAGCAATTCAGATGCCACTTCTCTCATCAGATCTTATTTCAAATATAATAATTAGAGCAAATACAATATACATCAGCCAAGCCCAGGCAGGAGAAGTGCTTCTAATGGAATCTTGAAATCACAACTACGTTTTAGATGCATCTTTCGGACGTACCACCACACATATGTCCATGGAGAGCAGGCAGTTCAGAATAAAACAGTGTCCCTGTTTGCTGCTAATGAATAATGACTCCAACCTGCAAAACTTATCTGATCTCATCCAACTATCCCCATGAGATCAGTGTCTTTCTTTTATTGAGTACAATCGAGCGATCCGCATTTAGAAAACAAATCTTGGCATTTCTCTCATCTTTATGATGTGGCTTTGGAATATAGACATAATCTAATGAAACTGAAATTATGGCTCAGACTTCTAATGAAGCCTGAAATGATAAAATCTTGCATGTAATGTCACTGCCAAGGCTTGCTATTAGGTGGCAGAAGAGATGTCAGCAGCACCTTGCAAGTGCACGAACCTCATTTGTTACTGTTGTTTATTACTCTATTTGTAAAGTACCTACAAGCCCTGAGCTACTCCCAGGTCTCATGGTATTAAGTGAACAGTGATGTGAATAAAATGCCTTCTCTAAAAGGCTGACACTTTAAATAAAGGAGCTGAATTACGCTGCAGGGTGGGTGGGGGCAGGCGCGAGGGTGGGGTGCAGGGAGCCCTGGCCACCCATGGATGCCAGGGCGCTGCGGGAAGGTGTTCCCGTGGCCAGCAGCCACTTGCCTTTTCGCCTGCTCCCTCATTTCCATCCCTCCCTGCCAGCGATAAAAGCAGCATTCCCCGACTCCCTGCGGGGCCACGGCCGGGGCCAGGCCAAGGGCAACCGATATAATTGCTCCCGAAATACACGTGCCAACCGAGCAGGGCGACCCACTGGACAAATAGGATTTTTGCTAAATTAGGACAATTGCCGAGCACGCTTCATCCCCTCACCGGGGCTCTATACATAGATGAAAGGCACGCCCTGTTGGGAAATCTGTTGAAATGGCACACCTGGTGCTGTCTACAAGTCTATTCACAACCGTTAGCAGGTGCGACTTGGCCTTTGTGGCCATAAAAGTCTGGCTGCGCGGCTCCTGCTGTGCTCCCTGCCCCTCCGCCGCCCCGCGCGCCTTGGCAGGGGAGGCGGCCGCAGATTAATACGTTTGTTTGAAGCTGTTCGGAGCCACCGCCTGAAGCATGTAGTGGCTTCAAGGGGATCAGAATAAGGCCTCTGCACACGGGGTGGATTTGCAGCTTCACTCACAGTGGGTGCGATGGTAGCGGGCTGCTGCCTGAGCAGGGGCACCGTGCGGCATGGTCCCCATTCCTGCAGTCCCCGGGATCCTGCCAAGTTCTTCTGCCAGCAGGTACCAGCAATTTGCAATCTAGCCTCTGTCTGGGCTCAGCCTCTCCAGAAAGGATTTTGCTTGCCTCTGCTTTGGGATGCTACATCTCAAAATCAGCACAGCGGCAAGGTGAAGCTCCAAAAACTCCAGCCCCAGTCCAGACTCTGATTTAAGGAAGGATGCCATGGGGTTTGGAGCAAGTTTTCTGCAGAAATTTTCATTCCAACTTTTTTGCTTGATACGAACAATAAAAGGGATGTTCATACAAATCCTGCACTACAAAAGTTACTCCTCAATTTGTCTAATCCTTCAGAGCCAGTCTCACTCTTTAATTGGGAATACATTTTTACAAGGTCTTTAATTGCTCTCCAGGTGAATCTTGAGAGAGGAGGAGAAGGCGTAACGTAGCTAAATAGCCCAGATTTGTGGTGCTTGGAGCTCTCTGGCCTGCCTCAGGACTGGCTTCAGTGCATTTCTCGTAATTGGAAATACAATCAGATACGTAGTAGACACCGCCAGCCATGCACTGTAATGCTCTGCTGCTGAGGTACTCAATATCCTGTGCTGGCTTCAGTCTCTAATAAAACATTCAAAAGCAGTGGTGCTCTGAGAAAGTCCTTTTAGACACTTGGTTACGATGAAGATGGGCTGAGAATGGGCAATGCGGGAACAGCTGTCAACCACCACCAATTAACGGCTTCCAACGTGCCCCAGCCTCGTTAACAGGAAAATCCCTGGGCTCTTCTTGTGCCCGCCTGTGTTTTGGTGCTTGGGGAATGGGTGTGATGGGTGGAGCATTCAACAGTAAGATAACTATGATTTTATCATTTTACAGAAGCAAAATGTTGCTGTGATGACTAGAAACAGTCTTGTGGCAGCCAAGAGCCAGCCCCGGCTTGGCCACATTCACCTGACCAGGGCTGGACCAGGTGCTACATGAGCCCTGAGCATCATGTGCGAGGGGGGAACCTCTTGGTGTTGAGATCACCCATACAAGAGCCGGACCAATCTGAATGATGCCATCTGAGTGCATGTCCATCACAGTGTAAACACAGCCTGGTTTTAACCCTTGGAGCTGTGGAGAGGTGCTTGGAAAGAAAGAGCAGTTAATGAATGCCCCTGTGAATAAGCCTAGAAGGACAACATCCCACCTGGCTCCCGCTGCAGTAATGATGAGCCTTGCCCAACTGCATCGAAGCAACTGGCACAGCACCAGTCCCATCCCCAGCCCTTTCCAAAGTCCCCAACATGTGCTGACGGGCAGACCCAGGTCCTTGCAGTGCCCCATGGCTGGCACAGCCTCACCACCACCTCTGAAGCCTCCCCAGGAGCTGCGGAACAGGGGCCAGGGCCTTTGCTCCAGCCTAAGGGTCCCCTCCTAAGCTGCAGCTGCTCCTGCGAGCCTGGGGATGGGGATGGGATTCAGGGACAGAGTCACTAATCGGGTTTCTGATGATCATGGCCAAGGGACGTGGTGGTGAATAGAACATGCCTCCAGCTCCTGCTCGCCGTGCGGGTCTCTCCAGCAGCCCTGCTGTGCGTTTGTGGGGACGGGGTGTTCGGGTAACAGGTTTACTTGTGCAGCAATCGCTAAAATAACTGGACAAGGCACAATCACGCACTTTGAGAGTGCTAGAAACAATTTAAGAAATGTTCTTGGGACAAGCGGCGGGCGCTGTGCAAACAGCTCCCCAGGGGTTGGTGAAAGGGGCCTCGGCTGCCCGGCCCTGCAGGAATGCACTCACACCGATAACCCGCTCCGCTCCTTTCGTAACCTCCTTCCTTTCGTCACCTCCTTCCTTTCGTCCTTCAGGCTCCCCCCCTTCCCGCCCGTGGGTTTCGGGATTCTCCTTTTGCAATAAAAATCGAGAAAAAAAAAACAGAGGTGTTGCAAGCCCACACCACGCCATCTCCAGCTCCTCTTTGCTATTCTATATGAAAGGGAGGCACTTTGTAAGGACTTCAACACTCCCTGCAGGTCTCCCCAGAAGCATAACCTGGATTTTTCCCCTCCACGTCTTCCCAGCTTCAGCAGAGTTTAAGCTGGATCTCGCTGACCCGGCTGGGTTCGTACCACAGCCTGAGTCCTGCTGACCCTGGAGCTGGTGGTGCAGCAGGGATGTGAGGGCTTGAGTTACATCAATCCATCAGCTGCTGATCCAGGCTGCCAGCCCCACCACTCCGTGCTGCTATCAATCATGTGCAGAGCCCCAGGGTGGGTTCCCAGCACATTTGCTCACACCCCAGTGGGTTAGCAGAGGACCCCCAAGTGCCCGGAGGTTATACAGAGCCCGTGGACCTGGGACCTTCCCAAGGCAAGAGAAAAGGGAGGGACAGACCCACAACATGTCTCCTTGGTCTTTGGGTCTGGTGTCAGGCTCTGTCTCGTCTCTTCCTGTCATGGTCAGGTAAGTTGGGGAACCAGCACCAGTGCAACTCAGCTGAGGTGACACTGAAGAGTCGTGCTTAGTCATGGAAGTGCTTCAGAGAACCTCATTTGCTATGGCGAGCAACCTCTGCCTCTGATACTTTTGTCTGATATTTATGAAATATCTTTAAAGGGCAGGTGGGAGGGTTTGCAACAGGCTCCCGGCTGAGAAACGGAGCAGAGTTAGGTGGATGCTGGGTGTGCATGGAAATGGCACAGCCTTACGTTGGCCCTCCAAAGCAGCCACAACCCTTTGCATCCCTGACCAGCTGATGTTGTAAGGGTGGAGGCTGTCCTGTCTGCAGCAGCTCTGGTTTGCAGCAGTGGTGTCACGCGGAGCAGCTTCCAGGCTGCTCACAGCCAGAGAGATGTGCGGGAGACAGCCAAGCCAGGTACCAGCTTTGTACCCAATGTTCTCATCTGCTGCATCCTCCCAGTCATGCTGCCAGCTTCTTTTCAAATGGCTTTCTTTTACCTCCAACACCTTTGTTCGGGGTAGGTGGTTTGTTTTTTTTTCTTCTGTTTTTTTTTTTTCTTTCTTCTATTGTTCTTCCATGCAATCTGATCCTAGTCTCTCACATGAGTCAAAATAACACCAATACATCAAAATAATAAGATCTGATTCCAGGGGCTCTCATAAAGGCAAGGCACTGAGTGAAGGCTAACGGATTTATTGATTACAGCAGAGCAACAGCTCTCTTTAGCATAGAGTTTAACTCCTAGATGGATTTTTTTTTCTCAGTGATAAAGGCTATGTGTAAATATTCTGTGAGTGATGATACAGGTCTGCTTCTGGTTCAGTTAATAGGGGAGGTATCAGCAAACATGAAAAGAGGCAAAAAATTGAGGGGAAGGTCTTTCCTTCTGAAGCCTGATCCTAATGCCCTGTCCTTTTTCTATCAATCAAGGCTGATTGACAAAGCTTTTTAATTCAAGTCTTTAAGCAGGATGATCAGTGTTTACTTAGCTAGTGTTGATTTCCACTTGACCAGGCTGCTCTGAAGTGAGGTATCATCTTAGAGTGCAAACCCTCTTATAAGGGATAAAGAAACTGAGACCACCTCGATCCTCCTTCTTACCTCCTCGGACATAATGATCATCCTGAGCAGCTCTTGGTGTGGGTCAGGAGGACAGGAGTCCCACAGGAGCTGGTACCCAGGACCATGGCTCAGAAAAAAATAGGTGCAGAGCACAGGGCATCGCATTTGGCCCCAGCCCAGATGTGCCTCGAGGCAGTTCAGCCCCGTGTCCCGTCCCGTCCTGTCCCGTCCCCCCCCCCCCGCCCCCCTCCCCAATCTGCGGGCCCAAGGCCCAGCACTCCTGCAATATAAAACACCCCTGGCACTGGCAGCGTTGAGCCTGTGGCACATCACCCCTGGCTATTTTTAGCTGCTTTTCCAGAGAAACAGGGCTTATGCAGCCTGTGGGACTCTGGCTACTGCCCACCCGCCAGCACCTCCAACTCTCAGCTGGGGTAGTTGCTTCAGAATGGTTTAATGATGCTTTTGGAGAGGGCAAGCCCATGGAGCCAAGACACGAACATCCCACGCTCCAGGTCTCGAAGCTCTGCCTCTGGCGGGGTGATAATTTTCTTCCAGCATCCCAGGTACCTGGAGGGAGAGAAGATGGAAGCATACAACTAATTCAAAGTTAAACGAAAAGACTCATTTTTATGAAGCAAAGTTGTTTCCTTGTAAAACAAGTTGTTCTGTAAAGTCCAGTTTCTGGAAAGGATCAGAGAGGGTCTGTTGGGTCAGAGCTGAGCATGGCAGTTGGGCTTTGCAGGGCTGGTTTTGTTTCACTGGCATCATGAAGCACACCCAAAATGTGCATATAGCAGTGCAGAATTAACACAGAGCATTTATTATTGATACAAAAATGAGGATTTTTTTTTCCCTTGGGTAGTATATTTAGATCTTTCATGTGGAATAAGAATTTGAGGTGTTTTCTTTTTCAAAAAAAGTAGAGACACTGCACTGGCCCTTGGAAGCAGGTAGGTCCGGGAGAGGAGTCTAGAACCAGGTAGGACCACACTGAGTGCTTGGCGGGGGGAGGGCTCAGGATGTATCTTCAGCTGAAACCCCCCACAGGAGTGCTCAAGAAGAGCCCACGAGGCTGTAGGGGCAGGAGTCCAGTGTCTCAGGCAACATCCCCTACTGCTACAGCCATCCTCCAGCTACACATACCCACTCTATCCACCCTGCCACGTTACACCAGGCTGAGCTGTAGGGATGACAAGGAGACTCAACAGCACTCATGTGCACAGATGAGGAACTAATTGTTTCCCTCTCTTAAACCAGTTTTGGGCTGGCCATGTCATTCTGGGTTGTGCCTGTCCCTTTGTGCCACCTGGACCTGTGCAGCAGCGCCTGATACAGAGCGGATCAGCGGTATTCCAGGTCATTAAACTGATGTAATGCACAGCCCACCCAGCAGCCATTTGCGTGCAGATCATGGTTGCTCTAGATCAAATCAATTCTTTTAAAAATTCTGTAATTTTCAGCATTTGTGTACATAAGTCCAGCAAGTTCAAAGCAGTCAGTGAAGCGCCAGGACTTCAGGAACAGTGCTGCAGCATGAAGGCTGGGATCCCAACTTCCTCACTAATCATTTCTTTGGTCCATAAATTTACACTCTGCCATGAGATCTGTGTTTGAGCACTGACTTTTTGAATGTGCTCGCCTGCTCTGTACCAAATTAAAACATTTAGCCCTTGCTGTTTAGCGTACCAGTGTATTCACTTATTCACAACCAAGATCACACGTCTCAGTTCATAATACTGCCTTAGCTTACGATAGTTCGGCATTCACATTTAAAGAAATGTAAATGCCAAGCAATACAAATACTAGACAATTCTTCTAAGCCTGTATGTACACTAATATTCCTATTAGGCTACAAAGCACATTATTAAGCACGGAAAGACTATTGTACTAATGCTCTTTATAAAACCAGCCTGAGTTTGAATACTCAGAAAGCTGCCTGTCTGTTCCTTTGGATTAAGAAGACTCAAATGTGTTTCATTTATTAAAAGGGATGAATTATGTCTCGAACTGAACTTGGAAGTCAGAGGAGCCACAGACCTCTCTGAGACCTCTGAAGATCTCAGCTTTTCAGGATGAGAGTGTGACTTCAGGAAGGATCCCTCATTTATTTGTTTGTTCAATTGTTTGTTTCCAACCAAACTTATTTCCAAGCGATTTGCATTAAGACACTTTACAGGCTTGGGCTTTCCAGTGATTCAGGGAAACTCCCGGCCTCAAGGACTGTGCCCTCCCAGGTGATCACAGATGGATGTGCAGGGAGTGATGCAGCACCCAGCTCTGTGCCTGCAGGTCAGTCCTCCTCCCTCCCACCATGATGCCACCAAACAGCCTTTTAAAAGGGACATTATTTTCACCTCAAAATCTGGAGACTGGGAGGCTCAGTCTGCTTATTTAGTACAACCTCACCCAGGACCATAACCCTGAGAGGTCTCTGCATCAAGGCATTTATCTCTCTTGCAAGCTGCTAGAGCTTCGTAAATGGAATATTTCTTTGCAGAACACCAGCCCTGGGTAAAAGCCAAGGTCCTGGAGGTTGAAGGACAATAAGAAAATACAGCAGACCTACAAAGATACCGGATATATTTTCTATTTGCAGATTTACATGTCTGTCCTGGCATGTGTTTTTTGTCATGCACATGGCATGAACACTATATTTGACACCTTAAATCAAGGAACAAAGGACTAAAACAGTAGAGGGGACTATGCTGAATTGAATTAATTTGTTTATCCTGTAAATCAACATCTGCTCAGACCAATTTCTTTCAACTCTGAAGTTGTTATAACGGAATATTTTGCCTTCTGCTTAGTCTAATTATAGACATGTAAGCAAACAGCTCTTAATTTTGCTCACAGTCAAGAGCGGGAGCTTTGCTGCCGAGCTGAGAATGGGCAGAGTTAAACCAAGCTGTGTTTCAAAGGGTCTTTTTCAGGAAGGTGTTTTCCCCAGGAAGTTGTGTGTCGGTACCCACCTAAGGGGATGTTTTTACACTGAATTCATTGTATAGCTTCTTTTCAGCATTGATGAAAATAATCACAGAAGAAGACACAGAAGCCCAAAGGATCGGCTCCTCTCAAGCAAGAATGGGAGGGAAGTGCTTGGTGGCACACAGCTCTCTGTCACCATCACCCTGCAGTACCCAAGAGGAGATGAACCTGTGCCACAACACAAATGAAGCGCGTCCCCACCACCACCAGGGTTCCCAGAAAATATCATAACTCCATAAATATCCCCCGTGAAAGCCTTCCCTCTATCTTCAGGCAGAAGTGTGGCTCCTGCAGGATGGAGTCCCACACTTAATCCTGTCAGGTTTCATCAATTTTCTTGGAAATATGAGGTATCCCTGATCCAAGAAGTCTCCAAAAGCAGAGGGCAATTTTCAGCTGCTCGCTGTCCTGTTGGAAATTACATGGCTTTATTTGCAACCTCAGGGCCAAAACAGGTTGGATGCAAATAACTACAACTCCGTTGTTGTCTGAGAAGAGTCTGTGTTGAGTTACATTACCCAGGAAGATAGCATGACTTTGCCTTGAGTGTTTTGGCACAGCTCCTGAAGCAACATGTCCGGCTTATAAAGAACTGTCAACGCCGGACTCCAGATCTTCTGTTGAGGAACAGGAGCACTCGCAGGGTTTCCAGGACCACAAGAAGGACATAATGATGGAAACATGTGGAGGAATTGCTCTTCCCTCCTTCTAGAGCCGTATCTGTCTTTAAGCTCCCCTCAGGACCCTTTTCTGGTCAGGAAAGTGTCTCCAGCATCTGTCAGTGCCTGCCCCCGGGGAGGTCCTGCCCTGCAGCTCCTGGAGATGTTGTCTGCCTGCCTTACTACCCCACTGCTGCTGCTGCTTATCAGCAGCCCTGGCTTGAGGCTACCCCAGTAATTCCCAGTTTCAATGCATGGCCATTATTTCCTCTGTGGAGTTGCAGAGTTGGGTAAAACAAGCTTTGATATTCGCAGCTGTGGGTTGCAAACTAATTAACTCCCCTATCTAAAGTCATCTTTAAGTAAGACTCATTTAAAAAACAGCATCTTGTTAGCAGAATTCGTCCTTATACATTTAGGGTTTTTTTCAGAGAAGCTTGAGGAGATGAAGAGTTTTTGCCCTTAAGCCACACTTTTCAGATTTGAGTGCCTTTCTCTCCATTAGAAACATACCCTGGAAAACACAGCTGCTGAAAGAAACTCTGTGCATATGTCTGCATTGACATACACACAGGAGGGGTCAGGGTGGTCGTTTAACTTCTCTCCTACAGCGTTTTCCTTATCTGGATGTTCTACCTGAGTGCCTCAAACATCCCATAGATCCTACCTCTGTTTGTGATATATTGGACCAGAACTTATGGCAAAAGTTTAATATTGCTATTTAGATATAAAGATTATGTTTAAAAAAAAAAAAGAAAAAAAAAGGTCCTCTGAAAATCAGCTCACCCATTCACACCAGGTAGTTCAGGTGCAGGTACATCCTCCAGAACCCCTGCAGAGGCAAAAGTCCCTCAATGAGGGAAAATGCAGGAGTGGCCCAGATATTCCCTGTAAGATGTGAAATAAATAGCTGGAGGGAAGTTAGTGCTGCAGTTAGCAATTGAGATGCTGCCTAGCAAATGGGTACAGAGACCCAGGACAAAGGGACACGGTAACCATCCTCGTTCCTCCAAACACTGGAAAATGGCCTGTTTAGTCTGTTCATTTTGATATTAAGTTCTACCAAACAATGAAGAAGGGTATGAAGTAGAGCAAGAATGTGCCTGGTAAAACCCTGCACAAGCTTTGGTAGGGCCAGGATTTGTCTCTCTGCCAGCTGCCCTGTGTCTATAACCCTGTGCAAGGAGTGTGCCAGGCTGTAACTCCTGTGCCCCAAACATCTGCAGGACCTTCTCTGCACGTGGCTCAGGCTTTCTCCAAGATGAAACACCTGGAAAATGCAGGTAGCACTTCAGCAATATCCTCTCCCAGGGACCAAGCAGGAATTTGGAGCACTTGAATAGTCCATCCCCAAAGAATCTTTTCCAGGTTTGACCCTGTTCCTGGTGCATGCTGAGACAGGACTATGTGAATTCGTAATCAGTGCTGTAGACATGATTTAAGACCCTATAATATGTATCTCACTGTCACATCACAGTGCTTTGAATTGAGGAGCTCAAAGTATTGTATTTTCATGAATATAGCCTGCATCTCAGATAACTCACAACACTGTAAAAGAACCGTCTTTTGCAAACAAGTACTTAGCTAATCTGCATCCTCAGATAACCCAGGGGTCATCTCAGAGTATCAGTTATGTATGTGAAGCCATGGGTATAGGGTGGCAAGTAGCCATCCTCTTCTTCCTCTGAGCCTCCGCCATCCATTCCTGCTCCCACCTTCTTCCCACAAGAAGACAAATTTTATGCAATTCCTATCTCCCCAGACCACATGCAGCAGATTTGTGATGGGACAACAGAGTCAAGGGCATCTCACGCTGCTCACACCTACCCTCAAGTTCAGTTTTGTTTCTACATGTAATTCATGGTGCTAATTTGGTCTCCACCGCATGTGTTTCCCTCTCAGAGGTAGCTCTATCCAGATGATTTTTCTGAAGCTTGTTTTCTTATTCCCAACGTGGAGTGCAGACAGTAAAGCCTCCCTGATTCAAATTTGCACTCCAGTCTACAGAAGCTTGGCAGAGGAGCTGAGCATTTACAGGGATGCTTGCTGCAGCCAAGAGCCTAAAATTAGACTTCTAATGCCACAGCCAGCACCCAAGAGGTGACCTGATTTTCAGGAGCGGGGGGAAATTTCAAAGCCTGATCCATATATGTCTTGATACTCCACAGAAGCAACCGAGTCTGCAGCTGCCCTGAATCAGCCACTTAAAATCTGTTTTGGGCAGGTCTGCAACATAGAAGGACACCAGGCACATGAAACTTTACTGCCCTCTCATTAGGGGACTTGCCTGCAGATATGTTTCATCTCTGTCAAATTTATTCACCCACCTTGCCTCTTCCAAACTCTTCTCACCCACAAAAATGTCTGATCATCCCTTTCAAGCTCTGCAGTTGAGCAACTTTGCAAATGCATTTATTCAGCTGATGAGACAACGGCAATAATACATTTGCAACATCAGCTCGTGGGCATAGAAATTTGCCAGGCTATGGGGATTATTTAAAAGCATAAATATATTTCAGGGTAATCTAAATGAGCCAAAGAAATAGCCAGCTTCCCACACAGCAGCAGCGATGCTGCTGGGTGTACACAAGGCCAGTCAGCTTTGGCAAGACAGTGACACATAAAACCCTTTTCATAACAAAACCTGTGAGTGTATCAACCCCTTTGCACATGCTGCACCTTGGAGCCTGTGTTTGTTTTTGACCAAGGTCGTCAGACGAATTATATCCTCATTGCAGGGTTTGTTAGAAAGGTCTCTGAAAGCAGATGGGATTGTGAAACACTCTTTTGCTACACCTAATGCATTGCAAATAACAGTGAAAAAACTGACAGCAGGCTGGAATGCCGAGAAAATTGCTTTGATAAACTAAAGTGTTTAAAATAAACTTTAATGTTATTTATTTTAACCCGTGTCAGGAAGCTGAAGCAAGAAACATTCTTTCTAGAGTAAATAAGTTCAGTTTCAAGTCTCTGTAAAAATGAAAAAAAAAAAAAAAGGCTGCAACACAGGGAGCTGGAATTAATCTGTGAAAAATCAGATGTGCAAGCCATCTGAGGAGAAAATAAGCATAGGCTTGGCATCCCTTAAAACTTGCTTTGATTTTATTACTTTCTTTAACAGAGAAATATGAGCATCCTAGCTAGAGCCGTGTGCCCTAGCTTGAGGAGGTGTTGGATGGAGGATGTAGGCAGTGGAACCACACTGTCCCTGGCAGCGCTGTCTTTTGGGCAGAAGAAGGCTCATGGAGCACCTGTGGGGACCCTTCCAGACTCACCTGATTTCCATTACAAAGCCACCTCCATGTCTTTGGTAGCTCTTGTATTGCCACACGGAGACAGCATCCAGTGGTTCAGTCTCTGAAACCGAGTTGGCACAAGCATGTTCACCACCAGGCAATGGCAGTGGAGAAGGCGGGACCCTGGGGTCACATCAAATTGTCTGTTAAAGCTGGGAAACAAGAAATCAGCACTCGCTGGGCAATGCCAGCAGAGAGCTGCTAAGTCTCTGGCCTCCATCTCATCCCAAGCTTGGGGACATGGGTGTTGTCTTTGCATCACTACAAACAGGGAGAAACAACAGTGACAATGCCCACAGAGCTATCAAAATACATAGAATAATAGAATATCTCAAGTTGGAAAGGAGCCATAAGGATTATTGATTCCAACTCCCTGCTCCTTGCAGGACTATCTAACACTAAATCATAAGATGTATTATTCTCTCCCAGGAGCTTTTCTGCCTCCCCCCTTACTCTGATCCCATCCCTCCTTTCTGGCTCCGCAAGTCCCATTTCCACTGAGGGATTGTGCTGGATCCATCCATCTCTACTCACTGGTAGTCCAAGCAGAGGACACAAGCTTTAAACAGCTGAAGAAAAAAGTCAGGAGAGCTGGGAAATGCTACCTCCTGCCCAGGGCATGTCACAGAGCTGGGCTGAGACTGGGGTCTTTGAAATGACCCCAGGATTTGAGGCTCTAGTGCCTCGTCCTGCCCCATGTCCATATCTCCTTGCATGGGCCCTGAACTGAGCAGAGGGTCAGATTTGTAAAGGCTGCCTGCTTGCTTCTTTTTCCTGGAAATCTCCCAGCCAGCTGCTGCCGTGGCCTCATCTTGTTTGGCTCACGAGGTCTGATAGGATCACAGCCCGAGATAGTACAACCGCAGGCCAAAAGGACTGGTGTCATCTGCTCCTCACTCGTAGGAGCGAGCCCCAGAGGACCCAACGGTGTGGGTCCCTCTTTGGGGTCCTCCTGTCCACAGCACCCTTCTCTGCAGAGATGATGTTGCTGATACCTCTTCTAGGTCTCTCCTTTCAAAAAAGGCACAAAAACCCCCTGTGTTTGTCTGCAGGCTTTGATGGATATTGTTGTGTAAAGCAGCTGCTTAACCCCTGAGGGCTCTGTGTGCTCCCTTTGGCTCAGAGTCTCAGGACGTGGAAGCAAGACAAAAACAAAATCTCCTGATGAAACATCTCGGCTGGACTCAGAGAGAGGGGACCCAGGATAGGAATGCAGGACCCACACAACCCAGCTCCAGCCTCATCTTCTCATGTGCAGCACAGTGGTGTCATCCCCTTTTGTGACTCGATCTGTCTCTTCCATAACCCACTCCGCCTTCCTTCAGCAGCTGAGGTGCTTTGCTTTTTGCACACACCAACACCACCTCTCTGCGTATTAAATCCTACTTCAGGTCCAAGTCTTTAAAAATATATATCACTACGCACCTTTTCTGAAAGTCTATTGGAATAGGCAATGCTTCTGGTGTTGGATTACAGAGGGCAAATAACAATAACAATAACAATACAAAATTTCCAACAAACCGTTTTAGGTTAATGACTGTTCCTTGGGTGGTCACTGCAGGCAGGGCCCCACAGGACGATATCCCCCTGTCCTGCCCCATCCCAGTGTGTGCTGGTGGCCACAGGACTACCTATTTTGGAACCAAGGAGCCAATTGTGGGCCAAAGATGGCAGAGCACAGCATAAAAAAGAGGGTGTGATTTGGCAGATGTATTTTTAGACTTTCTATTTCGGACTACTCATCTCTAGCATAACATCTGTTGGATCATTTTATAGCTGTGATTGTTTACTGGTGACCAGCTGACACTGACACTGCAGGGATTTGATAATAGTATTTTTTCGGTGTATCTGTAGATACACATTACTGGAAGGCAGTGGTAAAAGAGCTGTATTTAAACACCATGGCAAAGGGAATACATTTTAAAGCAATAATTTTCTTGCTACTTGTAGGATTGTCTAGTTGGTAAAAGAAAAAAGAAACAGGCTCTATGTCAATGTTTGCTATAAGATTACCTTGAATTTGACCCTTCTGCTCAATTTACTCTGTAGAAGCTGCTGAAATGGTCATGTCCAAGTGCCACAGAGTCAATTAATCCGGGCTTTGCAGTTGCAACTCTGTCCAGGGACTCCATGGTTTGTGCACTGTCAGTTCCTGTAAGAGCCTTATCTGAGAGGTATATCAGACAAAGGAGAGTGAGGGTTTTTAAAATCGTAAAATTGTGGTTTATTCCAACAAAAAAAAAGGGAGAGAGAGGGAGGGAGGCAGAGAGGAGGGGTGGTTTCCATGAGAGGAGAATCAATCCGGGCAGAATTTCCAGCAAGGCACATTTAGATGCGGCGCGTAATGGAGATTACATTGATTTTCCTCCATTTACTGTAAGGTAACTGTGAGTGAAACTGTAACAGGAAACTTAGAAATGCTCTTCACAGAAGCTATATTTAGGCAGACACACTGACATGATACCACTGAATAAAATAAACATGCAGGAGACAACCAGTCCTGAGAGACTTTCAGCTCCATCCGCATGACATGCAGCAAGGGGAGCGCGTTATTCCCAAGCCATCTACGCGACCTTTACTGCAGAAACCTATAGAAAGCCAGCAGGCTGCTGGGCAGCAACCTGGGTAAACTGGGGGCACCTCGCTTAAACACAAGGGTTTTGCCCATCCCTGTTACAACTAAATGCCTGCTAACTGACCGGAGCACAGCTCCTGGGGCTGCTGTTCCCTTTTATATAACAGGATAATTTATGGCTTGTTGTCAACAGAAAGAGCAACAATTTGTTTGCTGTGCAGGCTGGAAGAGATGAGTTTTCTCAGAAGTACAGGTCATTTCTGGAGTTAGGGGGCAGCTGCTTCTTTAAAGCCTCTGGCGTCATCTCCCGCATGAAATTAAACGGAGCAGCAGGTCCAGCTGCCTGGTTTTGGTGATGCCATCACAGTGCACGCAACGGCTGATTTTCCACAGGGCACACAAGGCTTTATCCTCTTGCCTGTGCTGAATTCCCTATTGCTCCTTTCCTGCTGGCAAGAGAAAACTCTCCCTAAAAGGTTTGCTCCCAAAGTCCCAGGGAAAGAGAGCAGCGCTATGCCCCAGGGCTCTGCTGGCTTTTAGGTCCTGCTAGGGTCTTTCCAGAGCAGGCACAGAGAAGTCACTTAACTACCCTGTAAGTGGGAGCGATGATGCTTTCCCTCCTCACAGTCTGCACGTGACACACACTATGTAAATATTTAGTATATGAGCCAACTAATGCTTGCCGGAGCGGCACAAGTGAATATCATATCTGCAAACATTACGTCCAGGAATGCAGCAGAGAACACTGTTTATTTTTATGAGTTAAGTGCACACCTTCTCCTCTTGGCTGCAAAGGCTGCTCTGTGATGGAAGGGAGAAGCAAAAATCTGAACACTGTCCCAAATATCAGCTTATTCCTCCTTGTACAGCATCCACAATGAAGTTAGCCTTGCAGGCATTAAAGACAACATGTGAAATGACCTTGCTACTAGGGTGGAAGACTTCAGGATGCCACCACCTTTCCCTGCTAGTGGGGAAAGATGGGAAGTTTTGGCAGGCATCAGTGAAACTCTCCACCGAGGCTCTGAAGAAATGAGTGTTGAGGCCAAATGCCCTCAGAGAGGAGAAAGCAGAAGCAGAGGATTGTGTGGGGCTGTCAGGGTCTGCAAAGGAGAGGAGGTACAGGGAGCTAAACCAGCAGGTTTTTGCCATGATCTGTGCTTGAGGGTCTCACTTGAGCAGCTGGGGGATAAAGATAATCCACACAGGTGGAGGGTGTATTTCGGTCCAAGAAGGTGACCCATGTAATCTATTCTTCATTATCAAGCAAGCCTATTGTGTTCCATCCTCTGGTTTATAACAAGTGCCAAAATGATGGATTCATTTGTGGGAATCAGCCACGTGAAATCAAGCCTTTGTTTTCTCATACATGGAGTGAAGTCATTTCTCTGTGCACTAAAGCGGATTTTATCTATCTGCCCACCAGAAAATAAATTCATGACTCTTGACCTAGATTGCCAGGTTGGGGGCGTTGCACGAGCAATGCCTTGTTCCATTTCATGCACACGCATAACTTCTGGTTATATTAATCACACAAAACCAATTGCTAGGCCATGTCTTCTGCCTGGCAGAGGCAAACACCCCTTGCTCTGTGGTTACAGACTGCAGAACACACTCAGTGCTGAAGCAACAAGCTAAGATAAATATGTTGTGTAGATATTGCAAACATTTGCAATATCTTGAAATCCAACTGTTTCCAGGACAAGTTTCTGTACAAGTTTCACTTGTTACAGACAAGTGTCTGTAAGGCATCTGCAAGGCTTTTATCCTGTGCACTCTACGTCTTTTAGATGACTACTGTGGTAAATCAGCACGAGACATCTACTGTAAAAATCTGCAGCATGACAATTAGATTTATTTGCCAGTGCCACTCATCCTTGTTATATTTAGCAACATGAGCACCAGGTGGGCCAGTGAGGGCTGACCCGCTGCAAGTGAGAGTGTGGATGATCTCACTCCCCTGCAGCCTCACGGTGTGAGGGAGGAGGAGGAGGCATCAGCAGAGGGCAAGGCGAACAAAGGATAATGTAATTTTCCAGTAATCCCACTGGGGTTTTTTATTGTTTGATACAGGTCATAGGGAGACCACTTGTCAAGTGAAAGAGATATCTCTGCCACCTCTTTAGGGACTGTTTCTCCACAGCATCAGTAGTTAGATCCAAGTGGTACCCACTCATTAGGAGCCCAAATCCACTGGTTGCAGTGGGATATCTTTAACCATGAGAAAGAGCGTGATCCAGCGGTTGCACCCCCAAGAGATGATGTGATGGGGTGCAATGGTGGGGGAGCGAATTGAATCCCAGAGAAGGGTGAAACATATGTGAGGAGTTGTGGACACAACACAAGCCGTCGAGTGCCATCTGCTGCTATCTGGAGATCATGTTAGCCTCTGCGAAGGCCACGACACTTAGGGGTCTGCCTAATATGGGAGGAAAAGGAGGGATGAGCTCAGTGGTGCTGCATCTGCTCTCTCAGGCTAAGGATGAGCAAGGAAGGGGTCTGGAAATTGTATGGATCCACCAGCTGTCTCAGCAAAAACCCCGATGCAGAGCACAGCCATGTCCTCACACTGGAGAGGAAAGTCTTTCCCAGTGATGCTTTTCTTGCTACCAGACATTAATAACGTGGTATGAGGGCCTTGCAAACAGGCAACTGATGCCCTTTCTCCTGCCGCTGCACATCTCCCTGAGGTGTCATTTTTCCCTGCTGCAGGGATGGCTGGTTTTCATGGCCCTTGCTGACACCAGCAGTGGAGAGGGCAGAGCAAGGCTGGCAAACAGCTTGCAGGAGCAAAGGAGCAGCTGTAGCTCCCAAAATAGTTGGGTTGTGCCATTTTGGTCTCAGTGGGCCAAACCCAGCACCCACGAAGAACAAGTGGGAAGCTGTTTGGGCAGTGTCCTTTGGAGATGCTGCACCAGGATGGGACCTCTGGGCCACCAAGGGAACTTCACCACAAAGAGGGTGTGTGACACACAGTTGGCTTTTTACTATAGTCCAGAGAACCCCAATTCATGGTAGGCCTTTGCCAGAAGACAGACAAAACAGTGCAGCCAAAACTCCCTTGCCCGTGCCTGACTCTAGGAAATGCAACCCCTTCCCTTGACTTCCTCCTTGACCTCTCCCTAAACACAAACCCAGGTCAAGTTCTGGTGTCCATGCCTTGCCCCAGTGCATGGTGAGCTGTTACACACAGGGCTGAAGCTACTGAATTACTTTACTCTCATGCAATGCAAGATCTGCGATTTCAGAACAAGTGCTCCGGTGATTATTCCATTACAACTTCGTGTGAGTTTGGCCCCTCCTGTCATTCCCTTCAGAAAGACTGACTCGGTGAGGAAGGCAGGTTGTTTGTCAGTGGTCTAACAGCTGCAGTTAAATCCACTTCTCGTCCCCACCATGCAGCTGACAAGCTCGTTCATAGGCCTACCCTGATTGCCCATCCACCCATAACCTGCTCCATGCAGTACTTAGCAGTGAAAATAATGATTTCTTTAGAAATATGGCTGTATCACAGTTTGTGTGTGGAAAATGCTTTGTTTTCTGATGCCAGACTCCCCCTGTGCACTACAACCCCCTTCCTTCCTCAACGAGAGCTAAAGCAAAGAGTAAATTGCTTTTTTTTTCTCACCTAGATGAGTCTTTGAATGTTGTGAGCTACTTCATGGTAGCATTTCTGTGACCCCAACAGCAGCAGGAAGGGTCTGGGCAGAATCCTTCCCCCACACTGGGGTCGGGGGATGCCAAGGGAGCAGTGCCAGGGCTCGGTACGAAGGCAGGGGTGGAGAAACGGGCACGCGCCGTCTCTGCCAGCAGCACCTGCTGGCATGTGAGTCAACCATGAGGCAGGAGGCTCTTGAGAGAACGTAAGAAGGAAGGCAGATATTTAAGAAATTAGTCACAAACATAATGGTTTAATCAAGAGCCCATTGGGGGCAGTTGGGCTCTGTTTCACCAGGGGCTGCTCCAGCCACCTGGGCTGAGACGCAGGGGTGAAGGGTCTAGTTCAAGAGCATGGCTGGCTCTCAGCGTCTCCACGCCTCTTCAAGATCTCATCCCTTGCCAGAGCCAGGAAATCCCTCCTGTCATGTACCTACCTGTAAGCCAGCCCAGGAAGGCGATAGAGCTAGAAAATAACACAGGGAAGGAGAAAACACAAGGTGCATTTTCCCCACAGTCAAATCTGATCTTGGCCACTGCCCTCACCACAGCCTGATACCCTCTCGTAAGCAAGGCCAAGAGGATGAAGCAGGGCAGGAGCAAGTGGCTGGGAGGGAGGAGTGAGAAGGGTTGGTTTGGCTGTGTCATGGGTTTGAATCTGGTGGGTTTTTTTGTAAAAGCAGGAGTAGACTTGTGCGAAACTTGGAAAGCCTCCTCCACCCTCAGGTAGGAGTCAGACCTGCCTCTGGCCAGGGCCAGGCCAAACAGCACCTCTGTATTAAGGTATTTAAGAGGTGACCCCATTGTTCTCGTTCTCTCTTTTGGTTTTATCTTCTCTTGAGCTGTCATGTCTTTAACATCGGGGAGTTTTTCTGTTGGAGGAGGGAGAGGTGAGAGGAGAACAAAGGAACACCGCCCTGAGAAGAAAGAAGGAGAGGACAGTCCCAGAGGAGAAGGAGAGAGAGAAGGCTGCCGGAGCAGGACCTCTCCCTGGAGCCTGTGGTGGCTGAGATGGCAGGAAGGTGATTGCCTGACAGTTGAGGGACTGACGGTGGCGAGAACGTCCAGGATACGTCAATAAGTGAAGAGCCCCATGTGAGAGGGGAAGGAGACAAAGCACCAGTGGGAGACCTGCCTGAAGCAATCCGTGGCCCTGAGGGACTCACGAGGAGGAAGAGGATTGCCTCCCGTGAGGTGGACACCACGCGGCACGAAGCAGAGACTGCGAGGAGCCCTCTTCCTCAAGGAGGAGCTGCCATGGACACTGAGTAATGGCCAGATGGACTGCACCCCCACCCCCTGGTCCCCTTGCACTGATGGGGGTCAGTGGAGGTAGCCGGGATTATGGGAGGGGTGAGGGCGAAGTGTATTTAAGATCGGGTTGTATTTATTGATGTATTCTTCTCACTATCCTACTTCATAAATGGTGGTGGTGAGTTAGATCTATATTTCTCTCCCCATGTCTCTCTGGTTCTTTACCCATTATCTTAAATGGTAATTACCCTCCCTATCCTTAATTTCAAACCCTTGAGCCTTTTTAGTTGAATTGTCTCCCTCCACATCACTGTGGAAATGAGGGTGGGGGGAGGAGTGAGCTGGAGACCATGTGGTTTTTGTCCCAGTTGGCTTGAACCCCGACAGACTGAGACTCGGAGTGGTTGGAGCTCCTGAGCCCAGAGATGGGTCACTAACCTGGGTTGAGACATCCAGGTGCGTCGTCACAGCACCCCATACCATGCTGGTACCTGGACCACCACGCTGAGCCATGCAGGCATCACCTTCAGGCCTTCAAAGTCTCCAAGGGAGATCATAGAATCATAGACTGGCCTAGGATGGAAGGGACCTCAGAGATCATTTAATCCAACCTCCCTGTCATGGGCAGGGACGCCTCTCAACCAGATCAGGCAACACATGAGGACCAAACGGGAATCGAACCCGCAACCTTTGATGTATCAGCACCACGCTCAACCGAGTGAGCTAAACCAGCCCTCACTGATGCAGTGCTGGCCTCCCTCCCCTCGCACTGCCTGATGCTCCTTTAGCTGTTGCTGTTTATTATAACAGCAGGTCATGTATATGTATTTATAACGACAACCTGGTTATCACTACAGTACAAATCAAGGGAACAGAGGGGTGAGATGCCAAAAAGCATCTGCATGCTTGTGCTGTTCACACTTGGAGACTGATTAGGGCTTCAGTGCAAAATGGACATTGAAGATAAACCAAGTGCATCTCCCAAATGGGAAAATGAGGATTATTGCATGAACAAAGAAAATTCAGACTGAATTATCTGAACATAAGAATTCAGAGGCTGAAACTACTTTGTACTAATAGCTGTCTATCTAATTTCAAGTACTGACTGGAATATATCTTACTAATAGATAGGAACAGAGGGCACACTGCTATTAGTAAATTAAGTTGAAACATTTCTGCTGAGACATTTTTGCTAGCAGAATCAGTAATTTTTACATCAAAAAGTTTTTCTCTGTTCCATAAAAGAAATCCAAGTTTTCCTGAGGAAAGCCAAAATGCTTCAATACAGCTAAAACTTGATTTTGTTGAAAAATATCTCAGGTGGAGAAGGGGAGAAGGGGAGGATTTGCCTGGTCCACTTCAGCCGTTAGCCACTTTGTTGTTTGGTATCTTGATTTCATGACCTCTAATAAAAAGTTAAGCTACACGATAGGGAAGAGTCACTGCACAACGAATTTATTTTTTCTGTCTCTACAAAATGCCTCAATAAATGCTTGGCACAATACAAGAATTTCTTATATGAGATATTGGCAATAAATTTCCAGCGGCATTACAATGTAAACATAAAAGACGAGCATACAAAAAAAAAAAAGGAAAAAAGAGTAACAATGTATATTAAGAGCATTCAGGATGGAAAAAGCAGTTGCTATAAACAAAGCTACAGGTTTGAATTAGATCTTTAGTTTGGTTAGCCCACCTACTTCAGTCTGGCTCGCGAACTGAAGGCAAAATCTGGCTTTTTCAGCCTATATCTACCCTTCGCATATCAGGTCTATGAAAATGTGCTATCAAACTTAAATTGTTTCTTCTCTTCTGTTACCTGAACGTGAACCCTTTTCACAAAGAAGTATGACTAGGTGGCTACGTTTTCCTTACAGTAAAACAAATGAGAGCAAGGAGGGAATAAAGGCCACCAGCAAAACCCACTCCTTCTGTTTAAAATTATAGATGTAAGCAAAGAGCCCAGGGAGCAGCCCATATTAGGCAACGTGCACTCTTTTCTTGTAAAAAGTTTGAAGAATTGAAGGTCTGCTGTCCCCGCTTACAATCGTCAGCGAGCTTGTGTACTGCAAATGAAAACAAGAGAAGATGCGAGGGTACTGGAGCAAAAGGAGAGGCTTTAAACTCCTCACTGCAGGGACTGAGGGGTGGATGGGGTGATGAGATGTGCACAGAGGGAAATCATGGCGTCACCCCAGCTTCAGCTTGGTACCCATGGCTGAGCTGGGGTTAGCATCGTTGCTGCACCTGCATTGCAACCAGGTGGGGACCTTTAGCTGGGCTCCCAGGAGAAGGGGCATCTGCAGGGAGAGCTGCATCCTGGGACCATGTCCAGGTTGCCACTTCCATGCCATGGCTGATGGAGCTTTGCTTGGCAGCTCGGCAAAGAGCACCCCATGCTCCTGAAGCACTTTCAGACAGACTGTGCGCACCCCAAAGACACAGCACTGTGCCTGGGAGGACAAAATCAAAGCTTGTCCTAGTCCTGAGAGCCTCTCTGTACGTGACAGTGCTGGGTAACCTAGTGAGGACATGGCGAGTAATCAAACTTGTTCAAAGCACAATGTAACGTTATACCTGGGTCAGCATCCCAGGTATGGTTTCTGCCAGCCCTGTGGCTGAAAATGTGCTTTCTGGTATCTGGTCTCTCTCAAGCTTCACGGATCAGATTGGTTTATGAACCTGCTTATATTAAGAGCAAACAATTTATCACTGCACATTTTCCATGGAGTCGCCTCGCTGTTGTTCCTCCGGTTTCACAGCTACCTGCCCACGGCTTCTGAGAGCTGTGCAGCTGGTGGTGACTCTGTGGGTGCCTCTCCCTCCTTCTGCCCCCAAGGCACACCTCGAATCTGGCATTTTAAACTGTTTTTTTTTTTAATTTTCCTGTAATTCTTCCTGCAATTCTTCCTGCAAGGTGTCTTTGATGACAAACATTGCCTAAAGGGTTCTGATGCCTAACGTGAATGAGAATGGTACACTCTCTGTCCTTTACACCCATTTTCCTTCTTTACATGTCATAGCTTTGGGCTTGTTACACCATGATCAATAAGGCGTATTTTTTTCCAGATAGAGTCCACATACCATACAGTATGTTTAAAATTGCTGCATCAACAAATCAAAGTAAACAACCTTCTCTTCTCTGTGAGATGATGAAAAACATAAATTATGTAGTCTTTAAACAAATGGTAAAGAGTTTCCTTATTAGGCTTCAGGGTCCTGTGTGTATATATGCCCCTTGTAAAATCCTTGTCACTCCTGGGTCTGTAGGTCTGTATAATGTTCTTCACAGGTTCAGTTGAGTGGTCAGCATGCCATGCTTGGGCTGGGGGATTTGACATAGGCACACACACATCCATGCATATATAGATATTTATAAACTACAGTGAAAATGTTAAAATCTCTGATGATTCTTTTACAGAAATTTTCTTGAGGGCAAAAGCTTGCTTTGCTTTGGCAGGAGATTTCCTCTTCCATTTCTCTTCCTGACAATTTTCTCCATTCCTTGGCTTGCATAAAAATGTCTCCTACATTCAACCCCTTGCTTTACCATGTAAGAAAAAAATAGGCTGGGGACACGATTTTATCCTTCCCAGCTACACAAGCTCCAGTCCACCTCCATATCCCCCAAATGATGAACTCAGACACATTCTTACTCATTGCCCTTCCCTCCCCACCACCTTCTCCTGACCACAGCCACCAAGGCACCTGAAAAACAGGGAAGACCTTGACTGAAAACTGACAAGACACTGGAAACACTGAATAAAAATGCATCACCAGCATTGCTCAATCTTTCTGTGGCAAACCGGGCTGTAGCAGACACCTGGGTGAGCTTCCCAGGGGCAGAGGGTTCTGTGCTTGCTGTCCTGGGCTGGCAGGGCTCATCCCAGCTCATTTCCCAGCGGGAAGTAGCTCGATTGAAACTGGACATTGCCGTGACCGTCGACTACCCGAGAGCGACTGCGAGTACGAGAGTCACAGCGTCAGCCTTTCCTGCATAAATAATTTTCCTTAAACAAATAACATCTAGTTCATTGTACTCGTGATGGGAAATATCTTGAATAAGGTAAATACTGAGGTTATCAGAGAGATATGTCTTATCTAAAGCGAATGGCAATTTTTAAGGGGGTCATCACTGTTGACTGATTAAACATGATCTTGATGGGATGTCTGGCATGTACTTATCCATAGAAATATCTCCATTATTCTGGGTAGCCTTTAAGAGCAAAAATTTGTCCTGGTCTCTTGCCCAACTTCTATTTCCCGTGCAATTATCTGTTATCTCAAAACAAATGTACGACAAAGGAGGAGAACCAACAAGGACTTTGCAAAATGGGATGCTGAACCACAGTTAGGCCTCCAAAGAATTACAGCAACACAAATAAAATGTGTGTGTAGCCAAACGTACTCAATATCTCACCCTCCTGGCAATCCTCCATCTCCTTTCTACAGCAGCTTTTTATCCCACCATGTTGCTGTGTCTCATTTGAGATATAACTCACATTAAAGGTAGAAAATCTTTCAAGCTACCTTAACTGAGTCCATGAACAACCACCCCAGGATCAAGCCATGAAACTGCAATTTCTGTGGATGCTCTTTTTCCTCTCTTCCTTCTGATGGTAAGGAACTGTTCATATCTCTGAAACTATAAATGTGACTGGAAAACCAAGTACTGCACAGGTAAAATAGCAGGATTAACAACATCTTTAAGTACATCATCACCTCAATTTTCTTGTGCATTTGCTAACAATTGTTCTTTGCAGTAGCTGAGCAGTTCGCCAGCACTGAGGAGTTGCCCAGCATCACTTCCTGAGAGACCTGGTGGCATTATATCTTTTTGAAAGCTGGAAAAAAAGGAAAAACTAGGAGGGTAAGGTCAAAATTGCCACCTTCCAAATTACTAGGAGTGCTCAGCTTGACATTTTTCTGAATGCTCCATGTTTTATAGCATCAAGCAGACTTTGTAGTTTGAACATAAAAGCTTTGTACTGCTGTGAGCACTCAGACATCTGGAAATCTGAAGTCCAGTATTAAGTCGATGTTTGTGCCCTTACATCCCTACTGAAGCACAAACAAGTCAATAGATATCTCCCACTTCTCCCCTTTCTTGCCCTGCCCCAGTGCACACAGACATGCATACTTAGCAGATCCACGAAGCAAAAACAGAGACAAGAGAGCAAATAATGCAATCATTGATGTCCAGGGACTTCGCCTTGGCTCTCCACCTCACATGGAAGGCATTCACGTGCTATAAAGCACGGCAGCAATGTATCACAGTCAAATAAATGAATGTCTCATGCTGGACAGATAGAAAATGAGAAATACATTAAAAAGTTGCATGGAAGTAATTTGCCACATACTTTGTGCAACTTGCATGATGTGAGGTAGAGGGGAAGAAATGGTTTCTCCAGCCTGGTGTTGAAACATCCTCCTCAGACCATCTTTTCTACTTATCTAGGTCACCCCTTGCTTTCTTAGGCAGACACTGAGAAAACCTCCTCAGAGCCCTGTCTGCTCCCAGCAAGCCCCCGGCCTCTCCTGGAGCACCAAGACTCAGAGGCTGGAGGGAGGTGGCATCCAGCACAAAAGGCAAGAGTCTCCCACCTTGTCTTAAAATCAACTGAGCCTCCCACCTGCTGGATCCAGCTTGTGTCCAGGAGTAAAAGAAAAGGAAATCATCACTGTCACTGCCACTGGGCAGGGTTTGTCCCTTGCATCCTGCTTGGCTGTGGGAGAAACAAGGGAGCACAAGGGACATGGACAACAGGTTGTTGACCATGACATAGCAGACCATGGCCAAAGGGGAGACATCCCAGCCGCGTGCTGAATTCTGTGTGATTCTGTGAAAGCCTTGTCCAGAGGGCACAGGATCTTGGCTGAAACCAGTCTCCAAACTTAGTTAAGGAGATTGTTTTCTATTAAATGGGCATTTTCTAAGGCAATGAGTAACTTGAAGGTGATGCTTTGCTTTGATGTCATAGCACATACTGCAGTTGGCTTCTTTAAATCACTGCTCTTAAAAGCCCCAAGGTAAGAATATCCACAGTTTCGTCTATGTTTTCAGCACTATCAGTCTTCATGGTGTCACACTATTTTTATCCGATTACTTCTAATTTTACTTGTCTGCCTGGTGAGAATGCCCTGGAGGAACAGCCTTCACATCCTCACCCTTGGGTTTGAAGCAGAAAGGTTCATGATCTGGAAAAGTGGGTAAAGACTTACTTACTGGGAGAAAAAAATCAGCTTATGCAAAGCAAGCTAGAAATAAGCATTTAAAAATCTCAAATACCTGCCATTTAACCTGAGTTCTGCCATAGCTAATTCAATGCAGTTTAACATAACATTAGAGGCCTGACTCCTGTTTCGTTTACATCACTGAAAAAAACCAGAATAAATCCGTTCTATTTAGAGGAACTAAATAATTTTAAAAGGGATTGGAGGTCAGAAGTAGGCGTATGAAATCTAGGCAAATTTACATGATGTAGGAGTCCCTAGCTTTTCAGCCACAGTGCAGCTATTAAGTGAACGATCAGCGGTTCATTATATCAGTGTTGGCACGCAGTACAAGGTAGCAGATGACTGGGTAACACATTTCAAACGATCGCTGTGAATCAGATTTAGCTCACGCTTTCACTGGGGGCTGCTCACCATTATCTCCTGTGGAGAGCTTTTCAGGTGTCGGCTTCGGAGGAACATGCACTGAAATGCTCTTTCCCTACAGATGGATAGGTGTAAGGGAGTGATGGAACAGAAGGTCAATGATCTGCACACCTATGCCCAGCAAAACGAGGCTGGGCACTGCAGAAAGCAGCTCCTACGTGGACCTGCAGAGTTTCAAAGCCCCATTGCAGCATCTCCTATCCAGGGTGGAAAATACTGCCCATCCCTGTGCTCCCAGGGCAGTTCATGCTGGGGCAGGACCAATTAATAGATGCTTCCTCACTCTAAATGTCAGGAGAGTTATGGGGTAAAGGCTTTTTCCAACACAAATGATTCTGATTCTATATTTTGCTTTTGTGTGCTGTGTTTGTGAGGTGCATCCCATGTTTCCTGCTCTCAGTTTTGCCTGTGCACACACTGGTTGTGTGGATACTGATTTACCTTTATCCCAGCTAAGCTTTTTTATCTGGATTCTGCTGTTTATTGTTTAATATGTCCCCATATAGTCATTTGGCAGCTGAACGCATGCCTTGTGAAAGGAAGGAGAGAAGTGGAAGGGCACTTACAGTAGATTTTGAGACTTATTACAGTAACCAGCACTTTGTGCCAGACCCTATAGAGACAAAGCATTGAATAGGATTTCAAAATCTACCAAAATCCAGAGATTTTAGGCTGCTTTTTCTGTTATTCCTCTGTTCCCCATTACTGGTTCAAAATAGTGCTTTTTAGTGTATAAACCCATACCAGTACCACTTTCCCATGTGGGTAAAAGAAAAACCCTGAGGACAAGCATACAGGTCTCCAGTGGAGATAAAAATTTGCAGGTCTGTGCCTCCAAACTGCTCCCCAGCAGTGCTGGTGGCTGGACAAAGTGCTCTTCTGAACACTCAGGGAGGAGGAGCAAAGCCCATCACCCAGCAGTCTGCCACGAAGAAGAACCACTAATGGCATTTCTTAGCACTTGGCAAAAGCTGATGGTGCTTGCAATTTCCATTTCCACCCATTTCCACTTCCCATTAAACCAATTTGTCTCTTGCAGCATACTAGAAGAATAAAACGTTTGCAGTGCTGGTACACGTGGTCACCTTAGTGGCCAGTAAAGCCAGCTGTGCAACACAACTTATTTAGAAAGTCATTGCCATTATTTAGAGACATTCTGGTGTTTTCTTTGCAGCCGATGTCTGCACAGCCCCTGGAGCAACAACATGTTCCATCTGTGACTGATGGTCAGGTCACAGTGCTCCCTTCACACCCATGGGAAGACCTGGAAATAGTATAAATGTCATTGTGTCCAGTATCCAAGTCTAGGGATATGACTTACAATGCCTAAAGCAGGCACCTGACCTCTCCAAACTGCTTTCTGACCCATCCTGGTTTGCAGACCTTCCCTTATCAGGAGGGAAACTGAGGTCTGCAGGCAACAGGATTGCATTGCTTATGCTATAGAGCCATGACCACATTGTTTGGTGAAGTCAGTTGTGCCTGTTCAATGGATGGATGGATGGGATGGTAAGAGTATGGGAGCATCAGGGAAGCCTCTGGGGTCACGAGAACTCTTTACAGTGATGCTGTTGTCATTTCTACTGCACTGGCTGAGCCCCAGCTGTGGATCTGGCCATGTACCGTGTTTTCTTTATCTCCCAAAAGCTGAGTGCAAGACGTCTCTCCTGGTGCAGCAACACTGCTCCTTGTTTTCTTCTCCCTGGAGGGAGGGGAGACAGCTGGCCCCTGAGGTGAGCCACACTGCAGGGCTGGGGCTTGGAGCCCCTCAGAGGGCAGCGGAGTTTGGATGCAGGAGCTTCATTCAGTCTGCAGTGAAGACAGAGCCTGTCTGCAAATCTGGATTTCAGCAGGGCTCAAAAATCCCAAAGTAAAGACATCCTGCGATTTAAATAGGGCACTTAAATGTTCACTTGGGAAAGAGTTTAGCTCTTAATCCTTCCTTCTTGAGCCAGAAGGGAAGGATCAGTCCCCACTGTTTTCCTCCAATTGTATAGGCACCCTCTGAAAAACCATTAGACCCTTAGTGATGTTTAGATATAACAGTGACGGGCATGTCATGAACCCCTTGGAAAAATAAATTTGCTTTGGCTGTTGTAAGTTAATTGGGGATTTACTTTCTTTAAAGCCTGAATTCCCACCTCTTCTGTGTCTGGGTTGGTTTGAATAGGGCTTAGAGGCCCAATGTTCAACCTGGGCTTTGAATAGGATCCCACAAAGCATTTGCTTCATTTAAGACCCCAAATACGATGGTGAGTGCCCAACAAGTGAGTCAGTGAGGTTCTGTGGATCTGTTTATCAGACAGCAACAATCATTTGTGGAAATGTCTTTTGTAGCAACAGAAGAGTGTATTTGATGGTAGCACTGACTAATGTAAATGAGGATTAATTAATGTTTTCCTGCAGTGATGTTGGCACTGATAGCACCTTATTCATGTAATTCAATTTCTATTGACAGGCTGCTAATGGAAATGGATAGCAATGGGTGTCAGTTCCATCAGGCACGCTCTGCCACAAAAATAATTCTCCGAACTGGCAGTTGGACTCATTTGTTGCTGAAAATGTGAGGCAGTAAAAGAGGATGAGTCAGAAATGGGAAACAAAAGGATTTGTCTAATTCATAGCAGTCATCTCCCAGGTATTTGAACCAGGATAAATGTGGGGGGTTTGGGACTGGTCTGGACTCACCTGCCCCTAAAGCCCAGTTTTGATTCAACCTCAAATCCTGGATGTGCAGCTTCACAGCAGAAGTATATTTAAAGTGGGCAGGGGAATGTACCAGCAGTCCCATAGCTCAGGGCTTGGGAGGGGAGAGGCTCAATTCCTGACCTACCTCTCTCACTGCTCAGGACTGTAGCCAGGGGAGGAAGGGTTCAGCAGGGTTAACATACACTAAGTTGGTTTTTTCCCGCCCCAAAGGGAAATCCTGTATGTACAGATGCAGAGCAGTCTCTACTTTGAACAGCTCCCTAGAGAAGCCACTGGTGTTATTCTAAAGCAGTAACCAGAAATTAATGCTAGGGTTCAGGGGTGGTTTGAGTCCAGTAAAAGACTCAGTCTAGGACCTCCTTATGAACTGAGAAAAATGAGATGGTTTTCTTCTGGTGTTCAGCTCCATGTTATCCACAGCTGCTTTCATTAATGTTCTGAAGTGCAGTTGGGGAACTGCAGTTCATTAGAAATCACAAAAGTAGGAAAGCAGAAAAAAATGATTTGGTGAGAAAAAAGTATTCCCTCTTATCTAGCTAATTCATATGCAAAATCCACATTCAAATATTATTTTTTTTCTGTTTAATGTAATTAATTTTGCACATTGCTTACTTCCTGAGCAAAGATACAGTTTCTAAATGTTCCCTTGTCCATGGGAACTCATGGTGAAATTCATGGTGACCATGATTTTATCCTGAGGCACTAAGGTAGGCCCACACAAGTCTGACTGAAAGGTCCTCCACCGCATGGGGATTTACCCCCCCATCAGAGCCCAACACATGCCATTGCCTCTTCTTGCAGAACTGAATATCAGGAAACCATTTTTCAGCATCTCTGTATCTTCAAGCCCCACCAAATATCTGACATTGAGGAAACTTTCACTGTTGAGGGTCTTTCATAAGATCATCCTGAAATACTCAAGTCCACGTTTTTTGGGTCAAGCTCCTGTGCGTGTGACAGTGAGTAGAAAAATACCTTGAAATGTAAAATGTACCTGGTCATAATCAGTGGTTAGGCTGGAACAAGAGGAACACACCTACCTGCCATGACCAACCTGGGAACAAGGCATGACAGCAGCTCTCTGAGAGGCAGGAGCAGCCAAAGCAAGAGCCAGTGGCCGGTAGCTGCCCTACAATTCTGCTTGTTGCCACATGCAAGGGCCTGCGGCTCTCCCTCTAATCTGATCAGCCATTTGCATGCTCACTATCAGCATTTGCTTAATCCTCATATCTTCACTCAACTCCATCCTTGTCCTTTCAAAGGGAGAGCAATAACCTCTCCCCTCCGGGTATGCTGCTGCTGCTGCTGCTATCCCCATTCTCTAACCAAACTGGAGGTTCTAATTTTGTGCTTCTGCGGTGCCCTGCCCTGATTGCAGCAGGAGTGGGGAGAGTCTGGCACCTCAGAAAATGAAATCTTTGCCATCTAAAGTCAAGCAACCAGACTGGAGGAAGCTGAAGTTGTGGTGGGCTGTGATGCCCAAGTGAACTGTGATGCTACGTCAGGGTGTGGGTCGGGGTGAACTCAGCTGTGCTCAAAGCTGCGCCCTGCATGGTGGCAACAAAGCTCTGGTGGCCCAGCCTGCACAAGCCCTCCCACGATCCTGGTATCTGAAGCTATTGCTGCTGCAGCAATTTATTCCCCGCTGCCTTCTGGGATACCTCATTGCTGCTGTGAGCAGGGAGGAGCCCAGCTGTGCGAACCCCATGGTTCCCACCATGAGCACATTCAGACAAGGAGCCAAACCATGGAAGTCCCCCATGAAGGGCACCTGTGCTTGGCTGGGATACGGCAGTGTTCTCCATCCCTCCTCCCACTGATGCTGAAACAAAAATAGCTGAGGCTCCCACTTGCTCAGAGACAAGGAGTGAAAACAGCCCTCCAGCCTCATGCTCAGGGCACCCCTAAGGAAAGCACTCTGCATTTAAAATTAAACAGATGCTGAAAGAGTTGGGGAAACAGGGACAAAAGCACAGGGCTTTCCTCTCTCTGCCATTAGGCAAGGCCAGGGTTGTATGCAGATGTAATGACCCTCATCAGACAGGCTCACATGGTTAAGAGAAAACAGGCGAGTTTCCAGGTCAAAAGCCATTCTTTGGGTTCGAAAAAGAAGCAGCAGTTCCAGTCTAGGGATATCTGAGCACCATTTCTTGAGTTTAATTTTGTTAATTACTTAAGGTAAGTGAAAAGAAGGGTTAGCATCTGCACAGAAGACTATTAACAAAGGGATAATGTTAGGTAAGAGAAGAACAAGAATTACTGCCTAAGGGAGAGAGGTTAGTTCAAGGTAAGGCCTGAGGTAAAGTGTTAATAAAAGCCTGTGGGATCCTTGTTTTTTTGCTGTCAGCAGAGCTATGGAGGTTGGTTTCCAGTCTCACCTTTGTCATGGAGGTATTTCTCCCCTCCCTTCCTACAAGTACCTGCCTGGACAAAGTCCTAAGCATCCATCTGTGACTGGACAGCTATTGTGCTTCCCTTAAAGGTGAAGGGGTTGGAGATTGGACCTCTCCTGCTTACAGAAATGCTCTAATTAGGTGATGGCATGGACAGTGACTCTAGCCCTCTCCCCTTCCCCTCCCTGCCTGGGTAGGGACCTGAGCAGCAGCCCTGGCCCCTTCTGGGGGAGATGCCAGATGGGGGTTTTGCATTTTCCAATATGGCTTCTCTTTCCCTTTCCAGTATCTCACAGCCATGAGCTGCGGATGCTGCCTGGATTGGGCTCATCGTTGCTGACAACATCCTAAACTTCAGTGGGGCTCAGGCAGGAGGCAGACAGGGGTAAGCAAGAGCTCCTATCCACATCACAGGCTTGTAGAGGATGGGTGAGGGAGCAGGCAAATCATTCAGGGGCTGGACAGAAACTGCAGCCGCAGGGCACAGGATGCTTGATGCTCCCAGTTTGTGCTCTGGCTATGCCTATACTTGCCCCTTCTCTGGCGATTTCTCTGTGCTGGGAACTCATTAGCTAATTTTACAGGGCTGTCCCAAGGTTTGCTGTCAGGGTGTGCGCATAGGCAGTTTGCACCCATGGGACACTACAGCTCAGAGAGCTTGTGCCAAGGCTGAGCATTCATCTGCCCCCAACTGAGCAATGGTGGGTGCCCAGCCACGGCCCTGTGTAGGTCTTGAGAGCCATCGCACTGACATGGGCACCGGTAAGGAGGTTGAGCAGCTCTGGAGTGGGCAGAAGAGGTTTGGCCTTGGGTGCTTCCTCTTATTTTTATCACCTACACCCTTTGTTGAACATAGCTTACAGCAGCCTTGCACCAGGTTATGGCCCAGTGGAAGCCATGCTGTGGGGTTGCACAGGGGCTGGCAGACGCCACTGATGCAACTGTAACAGTTGCACAGATGATGGGAGGTGTTTTGTGAAAATCATTTTTGCATTGCTATGGGTTTCTGCATTTTGGGCATTGGTAAACATCTTAAAAAACACTTCCATACATTAGCCCCCTCAGAGCCTGAGCGCTGAGCTTCTATCTGCAAGTGTGCTTATTTTCTGCTGAGGTATCCACCATTTCTCTTTCCCTGCTCCACCCCCCCCCCCCATGAATTTGCTGCTTGCTGAGCCCATGAACTGACCTCTGTGATCATGGCCACTTAGATCATCTGTCAAGAAGATGTGACTGGCAAGACTCACTTTCTGCTGCATCCATCAAGACCACCTAGCAGCATCTGACGAGCGTGCTTGCTATCTTCCGATAATAATACCGTGTCACCCTACATCTTCAACACTCCTACCCCACGCAGGCTTTCCATATCTGTTTCATTTACAGAACACAGTAATTATCTGTTTTACACACAAAGATACTAGCGGCAGCCCAGCATTGTTCAGCTTGAGGTGCTTCTCCAGAGGTTGTAGTCTACCGAGAGGTAAACAAACAGGCTATTTAATAAGTACCAAATTCTGTCAATGACAGTAGTTGCTATGGTGAGAATTCCCAGTGTGGCGCTGCAGCCCTTGGCCACTCTGGGCAGACAAACGTGGGTGTTTCGGATCACAACACTGTTTACTGAGGCAGGTCTGAAACGCATCGAAGGGCAGGGGCGGAAGCTGCTGGAACACGGGAGCCTGCTAAGGAAGCTGCCAGAAACAAATGCTCAGGGATGGGAAGATTTAGGAATAAATCAGGAAACCAGCTCAGGTCAGCAGCACCGGATTTGGTGCTGGCTGAGAGCTGTTCGGTTGCTGTTGCACTGGTATATTTCAGACCGATTCAGAGTATAGCAGGGATCCAGAGCACAAAATCATTCTGCAGAGCAGCCAGCAAAGGCACCAACGAGCAGCTGCAGATGGAGAAATATCTGTTCTTTCAGCCCTTGGGGAAGGCTGTGCAGTAGAGATGAGAAGGCTGATAGCACATTGCCTGATCTGCCTGCTGCATCCTCACTGCGCGAGGAAGATTGTAGGCTCCAGGGCTGTCAAACCGTCAACTTTCACTTGGTTTGACAACAAACTCGCTTCACATATATGGTTACATTTAAAGAAAATACGAGGAGGAAAAAAAGAAAGCTGTTGGAGCAAGTAATGTCCACAGATGCTTCCTAGAAGTAGAACGCTATTTTGCGATCTGGCACCAACATTTTAACAGCCTATAAAAGGTAAAGTTGGTACTACAGCCAGCCATTTGTACTGTACAAATAAGAGCTGTGAATATATTCTGGAAGTAATGTCAAAGAGGACCAGATGGGAAATGAGCAGCATTCATTCTAATTTAACAAAGACAGCTAACCCAGAATATGCATTAACATGTAGCATTTTTCATCTGCCTCCATTTAGAACAGATTCTCAGTATCATTTCCAAGCAAAGGAAATTGAAGGAATACTTACTCCTTGGTGAGTTACTGTTCTCTCATAATTGGAAAAGTTTGGCATCCTCAGCTAGGTGTAATATGTTTTGCCTGGAAATGTATGCAACGACACAATACACCCACAAAACCCTGCGTTTGGGCGTGCAGCCAGCTCCTTGTGTTTTGGTCCATGCTGGATGGATCCAGGGTTTCAGAGGCCCGGGGCACATTGCTGGCCTGCAGAGGGAGATTTCACACAGTGGCAGGAAGGGGAACCTGGGTCTGACATTGGAGCTGGGAGGGGGTGTCTCTGTCCAGACGGGTCAGTTTGCACTTTAGAGTAACAGCAGGTCTGATCCCCTGTTTCCTTGCATACATACACGTGGCTTGTGTGCGACACGTGCTTTGAGGGCTAAAACCAAATCCTAGATGTACATTTTCAAAATGCAAACTCCTTTTTGGTTCATCCGGGACCAGTGAGTAGGGTGAATCTGTTTGAAGGGAGGGATCTCAGGGTACAAGAAACTGATTTTTTTATGTGTTTAGTAGAACCTCTGATCCTATTTTTAAACAAAGCACCATTTCCATTCTCTCTCTTTTTTCTTTTTTCAATATTTAAATGGGAGTAACTACAGAAAATAAGCCACATCCCGAACATCTTTTTTTTCAGCACAAATTCAATCTTTTTATTCAAAATTGTTCATTACCGGACCCTCTCTCAGCTTCAAAGCTCCTTCATGTAACATTTCATTTTCTGAAGTCCAGAACTGCAACACTTCCCTCAAGCCCCACACATTACAAAGCCAAAGCTTGATAACATTCTGCTCAGGGGTGTTTAAAACATATCATTAATTTACAATAGCATTGCAACTTCAACACACAGTTAACAAAGAAGTAGCAGCAGCTCACCCTTCCCTTGTCCGGGAGAAATGCACAGACACAACCTGTGCCGAGTCCCAGAGCTTTTTCTCTGCAATTCAGCATGTTTTCTCAGTTTGTGAGGCAACTCCCAGGCCAAATACTGCTCAGCGAGTGCCCCTTCCTTAAGTGAAGGCGAGGAGCCCTTCTGTAGAGCCTCTCTTTGAGTAACAGCAGAGGGCAAGCCTGAAAACCAGTTGAGGTCAGACCGGATCACCATCAAGTTTCTGCCTGACCTTGAAAGTCTGATCAAAATGCAGCAGATCCGACTGTGAGTTGACACTGTACACAAAATGCTTTTTGCATGACTGAAGCATCTGGTTTAATGGATCCCTTCAGTCCCTTAGCTTTTTCTATGTAGAATTACAATTGAAGCGGCTACATGTAACTCCTGGCCAGTGATCTGCATCTGCAGGGCACAAATCTCCTTTCTGTCTCTCTCAGTAATACCTACAATACCCCCAGCTGGTATGTGAAGAAGCCACCTTCAGAAGCAGAACGTGATTTTCTAACTTTTCAGGCAAAGGCTCTGCCCTTGGTCCCAGGGACAGACCCAATCCAGCAGCACTCCCCGGGTAAGGTCTGCAGCCAGTGCTGGATCCATTCGGGCAGACTTGCCCAAATACCCGCTCCTCGCAACTCTGGGATTCTGCCCCATGGGTCCCTGCACTACTTCCCATGGGGTCATTGCCCTAACATGTGTTGCTGTGTAATTCTCCATGAATAAGTAGGGTGGAGCCTGCGGAAAGCGGTGGCAGCCTGTTTAACTACCTGCTACATCGCTGCGTCGTGTGCTAAGCAGGTGCAAAACTGGCTGTCGGTGAGCAGAGAGGCACATGCTTTGAGCCCTGCTCATTCATGGCTTTGAGAATTTATAAAGAAATGCTTAACAATGTGAGACTGCTGCTGTGTGAGTATGCTGGGGATGATCATGGCCAGGAACAAAAATGCAGGCAGGAAAAAATTTTAACCTGCAATTATGTGCAGTATAGTGAACCAAATCCTCTATGCCCCACAAGCTTTTTTTTCCCATGCTTTCAGCCTCTGCAAAGCAAAGGTGCGGGCTGTGTCCTATTCATTAGAGCTGGAGCAATGACTTACAACGGCTCCCGAAATCACCACCCTTGCTGGCTAGGGCAAAGCAAGCAGTATGAATCTTTATAGGCAAGAAAGACTAATAATGTCTCTCCTTTCTCACTCCCTCTAAAATCTTCCCTTAGCCCTCCTCTCCCGGAACAAACACGCTTTTTAAAAGCCTTTTAAATAATCTCATGTTCCTTAACAAAATTACAGCAGCAGTTTCCTCCTTTAATAGCACTCTTCTTCTTAGTAATCTTGTTTTAGCTACAGTTTTTGATAGAGAGCACTAGTAGATGAATCATCTGTCGCCCCTCTTGGTTATTTTGCCTGGCTCCAGGAAGAAGGAATTCTGTTTCAGAGCAAGGTCTCTTTTCGGAAGAGGAAGCTCTCATTTATGTCTGCTTTTAACTAGGAGTGATAAAAATTTTATTTTAATGGTTAATCAGGGCATAAGCAGATGAATTGTGAATGTAACTCTGATTTAGCACAATAGATGGCATGGTCCTGGTTCTGAGTCACTTATCTCCAATTAATTGAGCTGTCTTCTACAAGGTAGAGGTTTGCTCCTGCACATTGCCTTCTTACAGAAAGCACTGGAAGGAGCTGCCTGAAAGAATCACAGAATGTCAGGGGTTGGAAGGGACCTCAAAAGATCTAGTTTAACCTTCCTGCCAGAGCAGGATCACCTAAGGAAGGTCACACAGAAATGCGGGGTTTTCTCTGCAAACAGAAAGGCAGGTTTTGAACGTCTCCAGAGAAGAAGAGTAAAAGACTGACTGAGTGTTAACAGGCAGGGGCACAAGTATTTTAGTTCAAGAGCTCTGATGTGGATGGTCACTTCTCTGACAACCTCAACTATACAGAAGCCCAGAGAGATACTTTTTCTAAAAAAAATATATTCTTTTATTTATCAAAATACTATTTATCAAAATAGAAGGGGGTAGCGGTGTTAGTGAGGGAGAAGAAAGATTGCATGAACATGCACATGAGATCAAATTATGCATCAAGCAGTGGTTCAGATAAATGCATTGGTAACTGGAAAAATTCTATAGCAATGTCATAGGTATTGGTCTTTGCGGTTTTTTAAATATTTTTTTTCAGTTGGTGTCACTGTGTATGAACTCAGCCTTTGTGCTGGAGTAGTTTCTTTTGCACATCTCTACTGTTAAGGCTGGACTGGCATGATGCCTTGCACTGGGACATCACCAGTGTGGTGTTCAGCAGTGCCATGTATAAATTTGCATTTCCTTAGGTCTGACTGCTTTATTTTCAGGCACATTGTATTACAGTGGACTCTATGGGACAGAGGATCCTAATAAAAAGCAATCCCTCCTCCTCCAGCACTGGGTAGGTTTTTCAGGTGTGTACAGAATTGGTGGACAGTGTCAGCTGAGGATGCTGCTGTGCGAGAGCCTAGTTTCAGTGAGGAATGCATGAATCTCACTCCACTGATGATGAATAGGACGCTTTCAAACACAGAAGATGGAATAATAAAGCTTTAAACACCTCATTTTTATTTCTGTCATCTACCACACTTTCCACCTTACATTTCAGTTTAACAAGCTGTGAGCTGTTCAAGACCAACCACATTGTTAATGTTGTGAAAAGAATGTCCGTATGAAGAGAATTCTAGGTACCATTATGAGGACAAACATTTTAGCAGGGTCTGTAATGATAGGACAAGGGATAATGGTTTTAAACTAAAAGTGGATAGATTCAGACTAGGTCTAAGGAAGAAATTTTTTGCAATGAGGATGGTCAAACCCTGGAGCAGGTTGCCCAGAGAGGTGGTAGAAGCCCCATCTCTGGAAACATTGAAGGTCAGATTGGACTGAGCTCTGAGCAACCTGATCTAGTTGAAGATGTCTCTGCCCATGGCAGGGGGGCCAGACTATACCTTTAAAGGTCTCTTCCAATCCAGACTGTTCTATGATTCTATCTGCGTACATAGGTCTGATACCTCAATCCACTGCACCTTAACAATTCATTGCACAGATACGTATCTGTTTTCCTCCCTACTTATTGAATATGCCCATTCCACAGACGTGGATATTTTCCCAAATTCTGCCACCTCCTCTCGGCAGGATAACAGTACTTCCTGGTCAGCAACAGCTCCTGCTCTGCCAAGTGGTTCAGACACAGGATAGGGATGTCAAGCTTCCCTCCTCTGAGAACAGATTATCCAAGATGTCAGTGGCTTAGTCTGAATCCAGACTGAGTTTCAATTAAATAAAATTCTACTGCATCTTGGATAATTTCCCCATGATTTTTCCATGGGAATTAGAGATCCGACATATTGGCAGTTGGCTAGAACCAACACATGCAGAGTATTGGTCAAACCAGATCATGTATGAAAGGAGGAATGGAAAGTTCCTTCCATGAATAAAGTACTAGCTATTTCAGCTATGAGTGGCATCAGCTACTTAAAACTATTTTCCTGGAAGTAAATATATGGCCATGCAGGTGACATTGCCAAAAAGGTTTTGACTTGCTTGAGCCTGGACAGATGTTCCAAGCAAAAGAACTGGTGATCAGAGTTAGCATTCAACTCACAAAGTACGAAGAGCACCTCTGTGCTCTAATCTGCTGAATTAATGCAAAGACTGGTTTCAAAAAGTGAACAGGTAAATGCAAGCATCAAGTACTCAGGCAGAGGTGTATGAACTAGGGAAAATACCATTACTCATACGTAAATCGTTAGAGGGATGCTAAAAAGAATAATGGATCACGTGATGAAATAATGCAAACTGCATAAGGAATAAATGAAAAGAGAGTAAAACCTTGATACATAATCAAAATGAGAACTGAGTTTGACTCTAACCAAAGAAAAGGAACCACTTATAACATGCAAGAGGAATGCAGCTTGGGTGAGAATGGCCATGAAACAACAGAGTTCACAAGTCGTAGGAAAGGAAGGAAGGAGAACAGCAAAATAAATACAATGGACTTCCAGAAACCATATTTCAAAAACCTCATAGAACTGATAATCATGAGAAACAAGTCTTAGAGAAAAGAGAATTCAGGAAAGTTGGCAGCACCTTAAAGAAACAATGGTAAGGACATCAATTCAGACAATCCCAGTGGAGAAGGGAAAGCAACTGTCGTAATAGACGGACAATTTGCTTAAATCATTACTTCATTGACCTCTAATGCAAGAAAGACTGCATCCAGAAAATGGAGAAGAGATTTACTCGCATGTCAATGTAAATGCATAGGCTGAAGATGTAGGGACCAAACCAGAAAAGCCAAGATGTAAAAAGAAATACGAGCAACAGGATCAAGAGGACATCAGCATAAAATACATTATCAGGGACATGAAGGCCATGGAAAAGCTACCCAACAGGGAAGGAAAGCTAGCAATGCATGACGTGAACACAGTGGAAGTACTTGCCTTTTCACTTCAGCTTTCAGTAAAAAGACTACTCGCACCCAGATGGTTAATACAATTAGAGCCACCAATGACAGAGAAAGATTTCAGTCCAGAAAGGAGAAAGAATAAGTAAAGAATACTTATCTGGATTAAACATTCCGTGCTTAGACTGCTTGTTGAAGGAACCTTGTGGCTGTTAGTAGCTGTCTGGGACCAAACAGAGAACCAGCAAGGTGTCAGAAGACTGGAGAATGGAGACATAACACCTTTATGGAAAAGGGAGGAGCTGAAGAATAAAAGCACAAGCCAAGCTCATTTGGATTCCAACAGAGAACTGGAACAAATAAAAACAATCTTCTATAAACATCTAGAAAATAACAAGGAAGTGAGTAACGGCTAACATAAATTTGTTAAATCATTCAGATATTTTTTCCAGCAGCAGGCAGCAGGGTAGCAAGAGAAGTAGATGCAACAAAACTACCCTTTATTAGGGATTTTGACACTAAGACGTTCTTCACCATGAAGGTGGTGAGACACTGGAACAGGTTGCCCAGAGAGGTGGTGGAAGCCCAGTCGCTGGAAGTTTTTAAGGCTGGGCTGGATGAGGCTCTGGGCAGCCTGACCTAGTGGGGGATGTTCCTGCCCATGGTGGGGGGATTGGAACTAGATGATCTTTAAGGTCCCTTTCAACCTTGACAATTCTATGATTCTATGATAATTCTCATAACTACAAAACAAGATCTAAAGCTCCAAGGGTAAAAAGCTGCTCAATGGAGGGCAAACCAAACTAAAGTCAACAACATGCTGTTGCAACAAAGAAAGAAAAACAAGAAAAAAACCACAACAACAATAAAGCAAGCATCATGCTTGCAGGGATAGCCAGGAGTGACTTCTGCCTGGGCTGTGATATATTCCTCCTACCTCATCCAGGGCTCCTAAGATCTCACTGAAACTCTGTGTCCAATTTTGGGTACTGGATTTTAAGAAAATTGAGGGATAAGAGCAGAGAGACTACAGAAGGACCACAAGAATGATAAAGGGCATAGAAAATACAGCCTACAAACATATAAGACCAGAAAAATACTTTTTTTTTTTCATTGTAAAGAAGAGACATCAGACGGCCGCACAACTTACAGTCTTCAAATACATAAAGGGTAGCAGCAGAGAGGAAGGGAATGTACTGTGCTCCACATCAGTTGCAAATAGGTCAAGAAGCGGGATCAAAGCACAGCAATACAGTAGCATGATGGTTAACCACTAGAACAGGTTATCACAGCTATGAAATTTCTATCTGGGGATGTTTTTTAGAAGAGGTTGGATAGCCATCTGTTATGCAAGAAGCAGGCACTGTTTGTCCTTCCTTGTGGTACGGGATAAACTAGATAATCTCTGGATATCCTTTCTGACCTTATTTTCTGTGATTCATGCACCAGGAAAGTCATAGGTAGAGGTTTCTTTGAGGATGACTGCAATGAACCATAAGAGCAAATGCCAGCTGTGGATAGTGGATACAGCATAGTTCAGTCAGTTTTGAGAAGGCTTCTCAGTTGGGCTGTTTTCTGAAAACCTACAAAGAAGAAAGATAAACCACTAGGAGAGCAAGAACTTCACTTTTAAGGGAGTGGATTGAGTCTCCAAAGTCAGATCAGCTGACCTGGTTTTCTAAATATTTTTTTCCCCCAAGCGACCAGTTAACACCTCCACCCTCACCCCAAGTCTTAACATTTTAGGCAGGGCTTTGAAACGTGGGAGGTGATCAGTTGGGAGGAACTCTCAAAGCCTGTGTTCAGTAGAGCTCCCTCATTTTATTAATATTGCTTGTCGTTAGTACCAAGCTGTACAAACAGACCAATTGAATTCTCGGGCCAGACTGAGCATATGCTTCTGCTGGCAGAAGACCAGGCCCCAAAAGCAGAAAGCATGCCAGGCAGTTGAAGTTGAAACGATAGGAAACCACCTTCTCTCTGTTTTGGAGCCCACAGAGACTAGCGCCAGCTCATAGCTGGGCAACCACTGAAATAGGAAAGGTTGGTGCCAAGATCTCAGCTTCTTTCCTGGCACAATTTTCATCAAGCATAACTTTACTTTCCCAGTAGTAGTCAGGAGGGAAGACAAATATAAGCACTACCTGATGCCTTCTCCACTTGATCTTCTCTTGGGCTTCACTAGCAGCTCAATCTAAGAGAAAACACTCCTAGGTCTTATACTGGAAGATATTTTAAAAGAACATCTTTGCAGTTCAAGTCTGCTTTGCTTCCATGAAGAGCACGCACATGCATGTACGCACTCATTAAAGACATTACATGAGCCATACAAATCCAACAGGACTCTTCAGTCAAGGTCAAGGGAGAAGACATGGCTTTACCCTGCCAAGTCCACAGCAAAGCTCAAAATACTTTGCTCCAGCCAATTTCCACAAAGAAGAGAGAAAGAAAAATCCTTCTCCCCTGGTTACCCTCTAGCTCCCTTCCTGAGCAGTCTTCTCCATTCATATTCTTAGCCCCAGCCCACAAGGCTTCTCATGGAGGAGGAAGGAGAGAAATTAATTCTTCACAGCTGGTTCTGTCCTGCAATGCCTTGCTCTTAGGACAGGCAGCTGTAGCCTTTCTGGACAGAAAGGGAGGTTTAACTCCTACCCTGCCAAGTTTCAGATGGACAACATCCAAAATGATCTTCTTGCCTTTAAGTTTCCCAAGCGGACAGATTCTGGCCTGGGTAAATGAGATATATGTCCATATCAATACCCATATGCATACAACATCCCTATACCTCTGCCATCTCTAAGGTAAATGTATAAAACCTGCCCCTTCCTAGCCGCTATGATCCTCTGGGGATATATTATGCAAATGATTTAATGAGCACACTTGCAAAGAATTTGCATACAGCCATAAACTTAGCACAAGCGCACAGCCAGAGCACAAAAGCAAAAATCCTGGCCCAGAGGGCTGAGAATGAGGAGGTGCGGGATGCCGGTACTCCACCCTGCCTGAGACTGGTGGTGAGCGCATCCCTCCCCTGCCAGAGGGACCGATGTTCTCTAGTCGTGTCCCTTGTGCAGGATGAATAACTGCTGACTGCAAGCTCAAACCCCGGTTAAAAGTCAAGCATGAGTTTTCTCAGCCCTATTTCCATTCCTCTTTCATGCATGGCCCCCGATTCCTACTTGCTACCATCAGCAGGGGTTGCTGGAGAAAGAAGGAGCAGCAGCCAGAGGAAATGAGGGAGCAGCAACAGGAGGATATCTGTGGGTTTTTTATCTGGATCTTGACAGCCCTTGTTTTGGTGGGGAGGCAGTGAAAGAAGAGCACTTCAAAGCTTGTATTCAGAATAGGAAAATTTCTATCAACCTGCCCTGTGCAGCAGGCAGGTGCCTGCCAGCGTGGGACTGCACGGACAGCCCCGTGACTGAATGCAAAGGCACAGGAACCTTTCTCTGGGAAAGGTGAGGGGGGAGATGATCCCGCAGCGGAGAAGGAAAGGTCCCGCTTCGCTGGAGAATGGACGGCTGCCGACGTGGGGTGCAGCCAGATGCAGGACGGTCGGGAAAGGCGGCGGGTTGGGTGACAGCAGGCCGGGCTGCAGGTGTGGGTGTAAGAGGAGACACGTTACACTTGCCAGCCAAGGCCTCGAGCAGGCCTTGGAGAGTGCAGCTGATTGGGAATGAGTTATGGAGCCAGCCGTCTCCAGCGTGCTTGCTCAGAGAGGGGGAAGCCCAGTCCTGCGAACCGTGCTGTGGCAGGGGTCTGGAGCGTGGGAACTGCTGGAGCAAGACAGGGGCAAAGCCAGCCACCATGGTCTGGAGCGCCAGAGTTTGATGGCCCGTCAGAACGGATCAAGGCACCTTAGTGGCTGCATAGGCCTTTTGCTTTTCATCTTACCTGGCTTCATCTCCCCCCAAAATGCTAGCAGGAAGCAGCCCCCGTGAGAAGGCAGGGACTGTGCTGGAGGCTGGACTGTGTCCCTTCATGGGTGGTCCCACAGGGATGATCTGATGCAGGTTGTCCAAGATGTAAGGGTCAGCTCCTCTTAGCCTTACTCAGCATTCCCCTTCAGGTCTGGGCACTGGGCTTTTTAAAAAGCTCAGAGTTCATATTTTATGAATTTTTTACTGCATTTCCTGAGAACCATCACTACTTGTGCATAACTATAATGAAAAAAACTTTCTGTACTTGAAGAAGAGTGGAGTGAAAGTCTGTGGCACTGGAGAGATAATAACCACAATGAGAGAACTAAGGAGTTCAGACTGAAAATGGGGCTGTGGCACCTAGAAGAATAAAATGAAAATTTCTCTGAGCAGAGAAAGAGCCTAGAAATAGCTGTACCTCCCCTCTCTGTTCCTGTGAAGTCAGGTTACAGTGAGAAAATGCATTTTAAAATGGCACCAAAATTTTCAAGTACTGTAGAATATTTACAGAGGCGAAACCAAAGCACAAAAAGAGCATGCGGTGTGCTCAAGGTAACAAAGAAATTCTGTGATACAGCAGGTAACCGAGCTTGGCTCTGTAGAGACTGAGCATATGCTGTAACTACTGGATCATCTTTCTTCTGTATTACATTTGCTTAGCTTGGTGATAAAAATATATGTCTTCCTCCACAGGCATATTGACCGCATAATGCTTCTGAAGGTAGATTATGAGGTTTTATGTTTGTTTATGATGATACATGCAAACAAAATACCTGTCTTGCAAAATATTTTGGCTGCAATCCACCACAAAATAATCTTTAGGCAGAAAGCTCCTCTAAGAAATTCCTTCCCTTCAGCCACCAGAAAAAGTGGCTAAAAACTAAAAAGCATTTGCCTGTCCATTTGGAAGCCAGCAAGCCATGCAGCTGGGCGAGGGTATGGGCCCAGCAGAGATTCTGATTAGCAAAACATAGCAACTTTAAAATAATTCCTCAAACTAACCTACTGGCCCTCCCTCAGCTCCCCTTGCCTTCCCTTTGCCGCCTTCTAAAGGTGGTTGTACCAGAGGTTATCTTAACCAAAAAAATGCTTGAATGCAGTTATGTTGGGAGGCACAGTTTCAAAGAGAGGACACAAAATAATTAAAAGCAATATTCACTGCTCCACTTCAGAGAGCTCCTGTCTGAGCTCAGGAGGGATGAGAGGGAAAGTAAGGGATGCTTCCTGGAGAGCAAGTAAGGTGAATCAGGACAGCATAGGGGTAGGCTCAGGACAATGGGAAGACAGAAAACTGGAGCAGATTGTGGCAAGTGGGAGACGTGGGTGGGGAAGGAGAAGCAGGTCTGTAGGTGGGGAAGCAGGAAAGCAAGGGGAGCAGGGCGGACAAGAGGATTTTGGAAAGCGGCTAGCCAGCTGGCACACATATAGCAGCTGCTGCTGTGTCAGCCTAGGAGAGTAGCTGCAGCTGCACGCTGGCCATGAATAGCAGAGGAGCAGCGTGCCGGCTGGCTGCTGGAGGGACAGGGGGCAGCCGGGGCCCTGAAAAGGCAAGGGGAGGCTCTGTGAAAGGTTTTCTGCACAGGGGAAGGTGACAGCCCTTTGATTTCTGAGCTGTTTGTTCTCCAATTGTCCACTCTAGTGGATGATCAGTACTGAAGAGTTAGACGTGGAGAGGGGGGAGGGAGAGAAGCAAAAGGAAAACTTAGGTCCTAAAGGGGGATCTGGGCTTTGATAGTGTATCCATAGCGTGCAGTTGTTTGGATGTATAGCTTTCATAGTTGTCAGCAGGGATCAAAATCACAGGGTGCTTAAACTAAAGGAGAAATCTCTGCTCTGTTACTCTCATACTTTCTTGAGCCACCACTGGAGGAGGACATGATCCCACCACTTGGCCATCTGCTCTGTGTACCACACATGTCACACAGCACTATATAAGCAATCCTGTGTGAACTTGTGCATGGCTGCTGGTGCATGCATCCTTTGTGCTTATACACGAGTGTGGGTGCACACATCCCATGTGCTCCTCCACAGTCACGGGTACATGCACCCTGCATACTCCTCTGGGGCTGTGGCTGCTCTTACCCTCTGTGTTCCTCCACAGCCATGGGTACACACACTCCATACGCTGCTTCACAGCTGTGGGTGCATGCGCCATGCACGTTCTTCCACTACTGTGCTTGCTCCTACACTACATTCTCTTCCACAGCTACATCTGCACGCACCATACCCCTACATGGCTGTGGGCACTCCCAACCAGCACAGCCTTCCATGACTGTGAGTGCATGCTACTCCTCCACAGGTGTGGGTGATCCCACCCGGTGCACTCCTCCACAGGTGGGGGTGCATGGCCCACGAGTGCTCCTACACTGCTGGGGGGCTCCCACTCCGAGCGCTTCTCCTTGATCGCGTACGCTGGCACCACACGTGTTCTTCCACACACGTGCAACTCCGTGCAGCTCTAACGAGAGTGGACGTGCGTACCCCACGCACGCCTCCACGGCCAGGGGTGCCCCCACCCGGCGCTCCCCCGCCCACAGCCGCACGTATCCCCCAGGTTGTTCCCCCAGAACCGTGGGTGCACGCGCGCTGCTCGCTCCCCCATGGCAGCGCGTTCACGCACCCCCGCTGTCACGAGAGCGCGGGCTCCCGCACCCCAGAGCGCTCCATCCGCGGCTGCAGGCGCTCTCACCCCGCGCCCACTCGCGTTCCCTCTTCACCTCCCCAAGGCAGGCGCCCCCCCTCCCCACCCCGGTGGGGCAAGGCAAAGCAAGACAGGGCGGGGGCCGCCGCCGCCCGCCGCCCTTTAAGAGCCACGGCGGGAGCAGCGCTGGCCCCACCCGCTGGGCCGCGGGGCCGGGCCGTCCCCCTCATTAATATGAAGGCGGCGGCAGCGGCGGCGAATGGGTAATGAAGCTGTCACTCCGGCACCTACTTGTTGGGTGTCCGCGGAGCCGAGGCGCACAGAGGGCGAGCGGAGCCCGCGGGAGGGGAGCGGCGGCGGAGCGCTCCGGGCGGCCCCGCCGGCAGCCCATGCCCTGCGCCCCCCGGCGCGCTGCGGGCGGCTCTCCCGCCGCCCATGCCTCGAGCGGCCGCCGGTCCGTGGCCGGTGGGCTCGGCGGGTTCCTCTGAGGCAGCGGCGGCGCGGAGCAGCAGCAGGCATGCGGGGCGCCGGCCGGCGGAACCGGGCCCCCCGCCCCGCCGCTCTCGGCCTGGCGCTGCTCCTCGCCTCCTGCGTACAGGTAGGGGGGCGGGGGGGGGGGGGGGGGGGGAGGGGGGAAGTGAGGGGGCTGCGCGTTATGCCGCGGAGGGCCGGCGGGTCTCCTTTCTTCCCCGCTCCATTTCCACCTTGCGCGTATTTTCCCTCTCGATAACGTTTTGTATTTATATATACGTATTTAAATGTGTAAGCTGCCGCGGCGGGGTTAAGCCCGCAGCCGGCGAAAGTTGGAGGGCGGGGGGGAAGCGGGGAGCGCCTCGCCGCAGCCCCGCGCTGCCCCCGCCGCGGTAGTAACGGGGACGTCTCCCCTTTGATTTTTATTTTTAGGTCTCCCGGTCTACGGGCTATTTCGAGCTGCAGCTTAACTCGGTGCGGAATGTAAACGGCGAGTTGCTCAATGGGGAATGCTGCGATGGCATGAGAAGCCCCCAGAACCAGAACTGTGCCCGGGACGAGTGCGACACTTACGTGAAAGTCTGTCTCAAGGAATATCAGGCCAAGATCACTCCGGTCGGACCCTGCAACTATGGATTCGGATCTACCCCCGTTCTCGGTGGAAATATTTTCTATTTGAACAGCAACAAATACTCCCATCAAGGCAGAACCCCCGAGACGGGCAGGATTGTTATTCCCTTTCAGTTTGCGTGGCCGGTAGGTTGATGATCGCGCAGTTATCGCCCTTTATTTTGTCGTGGTCGCTCCGTTCCCCGTCCCCCGAACCCCCTCGGTCGGTTCTGCAGCGGTTGCCCGCTCCCCTGTTAGAAAGCCGGGCGAGACGCCGGTGTGCTGCCCGGGCGGGGCCGGTCGCCTCCGGGAGCTGCGGGACCTGGCCGGCGGAGGGAGGTGCGGGGGGTGTGCGTGGCCCTCGCCCCGCGGAGGGGCGCGGGGGCCGAGACCGCATCCTCGCAGGGGGACGTGGGTAGCGGGGCGCTGGCAGGAACAGCCCTGGGGTTGTCGGCGCCGGGGTAAGGTTGCGGAATGGCAGGCGGTTGTGGACTCGCCGAATGACGGGCTGCCGCGCAGATGCGGCTCGCAGCTCTACGTGCGCTAAAAACTTAGAGGAGGCGGGGAACGGGGGAAGCAATAGAAGGACCGACCTGAAAGCCGGAGCCCGACGGCAGCGGCGCACCCCGGGGCCGTGGAGGCTTCGCGCACCGCGGGGCTGTCCCCGGCAGGGGGCGCTGCCGGGCGGCGGCGCGGCGCAGGTGGGGTGGGGGGGGTACCGGGCGCGGCGCGGGGCGCGTGCCGCGGCTCGCGAAGGGCGCGAGCTGCCGCACCTCCCGGGGCGCGGGCGGGGCCGTGCGGCTGCGGCGCGCGCGCGGCGACCGTTGGCGCCGGGGTTGGAGGGGCGGGAGGGCGGAGGCCGGGGCGGCGGGTGGGGGGCCTCCCGAGCTGTGCGAGCCCCCGCACCTGCCCGGGGCTGAGCACGGCGCTCCCCGCCCAACGGGCGGCGAGAAGGGGAGGCTGGAGCTTCCCTCCCACCCGCACCCCTGCAGGCGCACGAATCGGGAGCGTCCGAACGGCGGCCCTGTTGGGATCCTGTCAGAAGGTGGATCCGTGCCAGGGCTGCGCGGCGGCGGGATCTGTGGGCGCGCAAGACTCCGGCGCCCCCCTCGGTCCCCCGGACCTCTGTGCCCCTCTGGTTCTCGGGGCTTTCGGTGACTTGCTGCCACCCCCCGATCCGTTACCTCAGCCCCCACCTCCCCTGACCGAGGGGGCGGGTCGGTGGGGGCTGCAGGCCCTCGGGGGACGGGGGCCACCTCCTCGTGCTCCCCGGCGGTGCTGGGTGCGGAGAGGGGCCCGTGCCGGGGAGCGGCAGGAAAGGCCGGGCTTCTTGCCCGGCTGCAGGCAGGCAGGTAGGGTCCTGCCGGGAGTTTCACAGCTGTTGCTGTCGGCCTTTCCAAGTGGGCCACGGGGTGGAAGCTGGCAAGTTGCGAGGCGCCAAGGAATGGGGATGGTGCAACAGCCCTAGCTCGGCAGGGAGATGAGTATCGGAAGCCCCGGTACCTGCAGATTGCTTTTGGCACCTGGTGACTAATGGATGAAGCGGCCCTTTGCGGACCTCTGGAGAAACATAGCTCGCAGGATCTTTGTTGCTTGGAAAACTGCTGCTAGGAGTGGTTAGGGACAAAACTGCTTGCTACTGTATAGTGCTAAAGAAAACCACCAGTCTGTAATTCTCTTAACTTTCTGTGCTGCCTTCCAACCCGATGTTCATGTCTGTCAAATTAAGAAGTGACCGCTACTTGAAGGTAGGGGTTTTGCTGGAGTTGACTGGCTAAAAAAATAAAAAAAAAAAGTGCAACCGATAAGTTTCTCTGCATGGCGGTACTTAGGCACTGTTTGCAAAATTGAAGTGTTTTGCCTTTATGTTGGTCCTGTGGCCTGTTGAATGTAAAAGGGTTCCTGTTAACAGGTATAGCCAGTACCATAAAAAACAAGGTAGTTGGAACTCTGCTGTTGAGTTATAAGATCAAAGGGAAAATTAAGGTTCTTCCACTTACTTTTTTATTGACCGTTTAATACAGGCGTGGTGAAATCATAAACTTTTCAGCAGGAGATTTCGGTAACGTTAGCACCTCATACTTCATGTGTTATCTGCATGAGGAAGTAAAGGTAACTTAACTCACACTTTTATTTTGCCAGTTTCTAGTATTGCTACTTGAAACAGGAGAAGTGTTTGATAATCCTTACAGTGCAGGTCCCTAAGCCCAGCCTTCTTTGTTTTTTCTCTGTTGGAAGAAGCACATTCCTACCTTGCAGCTGCCGGATATTGTTGTTCCATGTTCATCAAGTCCTAAGAAGGGCTTGTTTGACCTACCTCTTGCAGATGAATTACTGCAATGTCTCTACCATACAATACCGCGTATGCTGCTGTTTCTTGTAGCATTGCCTCCAGGGTTTTAAAGTCTTTGGTCTGTCTTTCCACTGTTTTTTCTGCAGCTGTTGCAAAGCAGCCTGTAATTTATTTACACAGTACCCCTGCAGTTTAGTGGGTGGCTAACTGATTTTTCGAAGGTTTACTGAATACTCTTCCTGCCCACCCTCCATTCTAAAAATATGTTGTTGAGTAGTTGTGCTTTTAAAAACAGTGCTGTATTGCAGTCCATAGATGAAGTTATGGAAACAAGACCCTCCTGTATGTTACATCTTGAACCCTGGATGAATCTGTTGATAGGGAATGTGACATCTTTGTCACAACTGTACATAAGCAATATAGACTCTGCAAGGAGAGGCTTAATTATAATGTGAGTTTAATGCAGGTGTGGGTTTTTTTTTTTTTAAGTAGATTGAGTTCTGGGTTAGGTTTCAATTCCCTGGGGTAGTTTAAAAATTATTCTCAAATAATATACTCTACTCAAGTTTACAACAATGATATGGACGTGGTCTTTTCATGACTACTTTTTTTTTTTATCCAACCCTAATGTAACCCAGCACTGGTATATGTGGACTTCTTACTAAACCTTGTCTGAATGATAACTCCCTCACTTAAGACTAATGTGTTAATGTATAAATTGCTTGAGGGAGGTTTTCTTGATGTCTGTTTGATATTGCAGTGTCCTGAGCTAGGAGCAACTGTAAGGCAAGTGGTATCTTGAAAGGCAGGGGTTTTACCTTGGTTTTATTTTACTGTGTTTTTTTTTATTTTATTTTTTAAAATTTTACATGGTAAAATTTTACTTCAAAATTTGGACAAGTGTCTCATCTGTAAAACTTCAGTACTAGAGTTCAGTGACTTCCACTGTCTGATACAATGTCAGTTATCCAGTTTATTCCTATTTCCTGTCTCTTTTTTTAAATATCATTAGTCTGATCTCTGATTTGCAAGAGGAGCTTGGGGTATTGCCAAAAAGTTCTTAAAATTGTTACCTTGGGATACATCATCCACAGAAATCTGGCAGTGAGAGAGGCTGAGGAACAGCTAGAACAATACAGCTGTCTTCTTCACCCACCTATCTCACTTTTTTTTTCTGTGCTTCCTGCTGTAAAGCTTGAAGCTTAATGCTTGTTTGAAATTGTTAACAAACAAGTGATGCAATTAAAATTTATGTGCAACTTAAAGATGCGGATTTCAGGTAGCTTTGAAGAATAGATTCTTACCACTTACACAGTTTAGGTTTCTTAGTCTTGTGCATTTTTTTTTTGTCCTAGGACAAAGCTGTTTGTTCAGACACTGAAGCTTAAGAAATACCTTGCACAGCAATATTTCTCAATAACAATTAGGCTATTGGCAGAATTTTAGATTTGGGTTTAATTGAAGACTGTTTCTGAAGATGGTGTTTTAAAGTTATAGGTGATCTCCTGGATGGGTTATGTGGAACTATTTTTCGTACTTGTTTGCAAGATGGCACAAAATGGAGTTGTGTGTGGTTTTTTCCCTCCACCCTGTTCCTTCCCTCAGGGAATTCACAGCTTTTCCTGCATCATAAATAGTGGTACGGCATCCATTACTTCAGTTAATTAGTCATATAGAGGAATTGTTCTGACTAGTTGTGGATGTTGTAATGGTGTAATACAGCATGCATCACTATCTCCCCTCAGCCCCTCTGTTTTTCAGATTCTAGTGTAACTGACAGTCAGTGCAGTATATATATTAGTGCAGATACTCTGAACTCCACTGGTCAACTTCAGAGTTCAGGACCATGGAGATAAGTAGCAGAAACAAGCAATTTCACTTCTCTTTTTCCCTTGGTGCTTAGCTGGAACTCTCTGTACCTATCTGAAGGGGGAATAGAGGTTCAAGCAGCCCTCTGAACTTACTTGGGTAAAGGATGCCTTCCCCCCTGGAATGTGGGCAACTAATTTATTATTTTTGTAAGCATTGATTTTAAGTGTTTCATATTTAGGCTGTGATTATAGCACCTCTCTCTAAACTTCTGAAGTGCTGTCAACTTTTAGCTAGATAAAAATGTGCAGAATTATATAAATTTAATATGCAGGCTCTGTGTGAGTTTGATCCATGTGCAGTCCACATGTGAGTCTCATCCAAATGCCTGGTAAGGTTTAGTCTTGATCTAAAACATACACAGGAGCATGAACCATCAAATATATAAAGCTCTTGAGAGGATAACTTGTCTGCAGCAGTAAACATTGAATTTCTTAGAAAGCAACTTCTCCCCTGTCCAAACCCAACAGGAATACTTGACCTTATAGCTTTTATTACTTAAGTACAGTGTTCTGATTGGCACTTTCAGATGGTGTCTGCTTCACTATAGGATTCTGCACCAAGCTCTTTCGATTCTTCTAATTTGGAAAATGAAGGTGGTTATGTCCTAGAAGGCATCTAACCTTGAAACGTGTTATCTGGGATCCTTGGTGTCTGTTGGGACTGTGGGGAGATGCAGGGTGTCTGTTGGGACTGTGGGGAGATGCAGGGTGTCTGTTGGGACTGTGGGGAGATGCAGGGTGTCTGTTGGGACTGTGGGGAGATGCAGGGTGTCTGTTGGGACTGTGGGGAGATGCAGGGTGTCTGTTGGGACTGTGGGGTGATGCAGGGTGTCTGTTGGGACTGTGGGGAGATGTTCTTGTCTATTGCTATTTGGCTGGTAGATGTACAGTTGTTCTGCCTTCTATCTTAAGACAACCATTGCTACTCTCTGATCAGGATCTTGAGGCTTTGTAATGAAAACATCCTGGATTAGATTACTCTGTGCTCCCTGACAGAGTAAACATGCACTCTGTCAGATTGAATGACAACCCATCGTGACAGTATGTAGATATATTAAGCAGGTTAAATTTAGGCCATTTAGCGCTGAAAAAGGTAGTTGTACGGAGCTGTACCTGAGGAACAGTATGTACTTTTCTCATGAAAAAGATCAGAATTTCACAAATAAAGCATCCTCAAGTGATACGCAGCAAACTATTTCTAAGTAGTTGTACTCTGTTGAAAAAAACCTTTAAAAAAAAAAAGTGCATGCAAACACCCAGTCCCAAGCAAGACCTGAGGGCAGGGAATAAGAAACGAGCAATGTCTTATGCCAAAACATAAAATTCACCTGGTATAATGATGGGTTATAATGCATATACATCACACCTCATTAGCAGAGGAACTCATTGTGGAAAATATAGTTGACAGCCATGTACTGATGAGCTACATAAATGTTTAATGTCTTAGGCCGCTGGCAAATAACTTTTTTTTTTTTTTTCCCCGTGGGTGGAAGGTCCTGCTGATAGTACAGAGCTTCCTTTTTAATACTTGACCACTTTTCCCCTCCTGCCCCAAGCTTGCTCCTTGTTTACTGACTCTGCCCGATGGCTTGTCAGTAGACCCTGGGACTGCTGTGGTAACTGGCATGCCAAACTGTTTCTTATTTTGGACGAAACACCTCCAGTCATTGTGTTCCTAAAATCTTTCCCTGCTTGTTGCAATTCATGGACAGATGTATCGAGGATCAGAATATGTGGATCCGTTTCCTCAGTTCATGGGGAAGTAGATCAGGGAATCATGCTTTCACATGCTCAGTGTTGTATTTGCCTTCAAACGCTTTTGATCAGAAATGAAAGGTTGAGGTTGGGGGAGGAGTGGTTTATTACATAATAATATTTCTTTAGTTTCAAGTTACACAAATGCAGAGAGTAGCTTGCAGGTTTTGTTATACTCTTCTCTGAAGAAAATTGGGTGATGTTTTAGAGGTTGACTTTAGCAATGCAGAGTAGTGACAACTATTTGATTTCATTAGCAGCTGCAGGTGTCACCTCTAAAAAAGAATCAAGGCCTTAATGGTGAGCACTTCAGAGCAACCCTTCGAAAAAGGGATTTATTATTGGCATGCTGTGTGTGCCAGCAACTATTTGCAGCTTGCTCGGAATAGAAAGCCTAAAGACTTAAGTTTCATGTAACTATAGAAAATCCGTCTTCTAATTTTAAGCAGAAATGTTCTTTGCACTCTTAATCTTGCATATGTTCATATCACTAAATCTAAAGTTTCTTTTGTCTTTGAAATCAATATGCCCGAGAGGACAGTATTCTGCTAACTATTTAAGCTTTTATACCTTAAAAGTTCTGGGTGGTTTTTGAATGTCACAAAGATGGTCAGATAGGAAAGAACACTTCTATTTATACTCCTTGAAAGCTTCCTTAAATAAACACTTGCTTATTTATTAGAAACACTAAGCCTGAACTCAAAACATGCAGACAAATAACCTTACCTCCCAGACACTGGGAGTGGTATGCTGAGACGCCTCTTGTCAACTTTCTAATCTTTATTCCAGAAGGTACTGCAGCGAGCATATCAGTGAAATGCTACACTTTTAGCCATGCAGCTGGTGCAGGCATTAAATCTTTGACTGAAATTGGAATAGATATTAGTCAGGGATTACTCTTACAGTAGAGGATGTGAGCTGGGGAAGAGAGCGGAGGTAAAAAGAGAGCATGTTCAATTCACTACAGTGTGATGGAGGCTTCGTAGCACTCTTTGGGCTGTTTGAAGATATTTCAAACACTCTCAAAGGAGGAAAAAAACATCTGGATATGAAAGATCTGCAAAAGATGTGACTACTTGTAGCTTTAATCTTAAACAATCAGGTTTATCTTTAACATAGTTGATTGGGATAAAACCGTAATTGATTGTGGTTTTGTCAGACTTGTGATGCTTGGCTTAGTTGGGCTGTGTTCCCTCTGTATTGTAGACTTCTGAGTGATCCTGTGAAGTTCCAGGAAATCTGTCTGTAGATCTTGAGAAGCTTTGTGGTGTAAAAGCTACCTTGTGTGTTTGATGCTACTGCTTGTATTCCTTGCACAAGTCCACCTCACTTTGAGTTACTGTTTGAGTTTGTTGTTTGTGAGCATAAAAGTGCACAAAATGAAGCTTCTATCAAACAATAAATGATGTGAAACAACTACATTTTCTGGATGGAAAAATGCCAGACATAGTTGAGTGCATTTTTGCATTTGTCATTAGTCAGTTGCCACAGAGCTTTTCTTGTATGGGAAGGATTGTGTTTGAGACAGATGTGCAAAGTGAATGACAATATTTGATTTTTTTTTTTTTAATTAACTTTTAAAATTACTTTTCTTTGTACTGTGTCTGTGGCCCAGTGGCTGGCTGGCCCCTCTTGAGCAACACTATCGAGTGTAGGTGAGATGAGTGGTATTCATCCTTTCTGTGTAGTCTGGCTCCTTCTCTTGTTTTTCCTGTAGGTGTTGCTTTGTGTGAGTGTTGGCTCTGAAATACATGCTATGAACATACTTTAGAAACTACTTTATTAAGTTCATAAAGCAGCTGTGATCACATTGTATACTTAATCATCTGCAGAAGCTTTAAATTACTGTGTTTCTGAAAGCTTCCCTCCCTTCTCTTCTGAAAACAAGACCAATGTTTTGTCAACTCTGCGTGGGGCTTGCTTTTGAGTTCGGAGCTTCTCAGCCTACTGAAGAGACTAAAAAGGGAGGATTGCTTTCCTGCTAGCACATTGATTTAATTTCCCTTGGTCCTCTCCAATTCTGGCTGCTAGTAATCCTCTGACATGGAAGAAGCTTGGGAGCACCAATTTGGAAGGAGAGAGGCTATCTCAGAGTGAGGAATAAGGATACACTGGCATTGCTTCTGGCTCCTTAATGCTTAACCAGAGGATTACCCGAAGGATAGTTGCTGCTGTTCCTTGGCAGTAACCTCCACCATTCTCTTCCTCTTTGGCACTCTGATGTGCCTTTGGGCTTCATGCTAGAAAGCTGCTCTGTCTTCTGATTAGTGAGTGTGTAAAATTGATTGGTCTTTGATTGGAGATGGTCACTGTCAGTACTGTCTGCTGTATCCATTTGGTGGCTTTTGAGCTCCATGTTCAGCTGTCATGTGAGCAGGAGGTGGATCATCTCGAGTCAGGAGTGTCCATCCCTGATCTAAGCACAGACTACTGGTGCCTTTGCTTACTGTGTAGGGAAAAATACTGTGTATAAGCTTAAAGATTGCCGTCTTGAGTGGAGACTGTCATATGTCCAGTGATATTGTAGATGAGCAATGAAGCTAAACCAGGACTGAACAGATGAGTGTATTTTTCAGTTACTTGGATTCCTTTGACTTTTTTTCTGGTCTGGTGTCCAGAGTTTTGCTGAAAGATACTTGGTTTTAGAAGTCCATTGTCTGCAACGTAGTAGCTGAATTTCAGCATCACCAAAGATTTAAGTATCATCCAGCTCTGTGAGATAAATGCTTGCTATTTCCCTGAAGTATCTCTACTGCTGCTTTTGATATTAAACATTTTTTTTGCAATTGTTTGGAGAATGTTTTACTATTGTAAAATGTTCTTTAAGAGTTCAGGCATAGCTTAGGCTCATTTATTAAACTTTTTTCCCCAAGGTAATTTTTTTAGAGTTGTAGTTAGCCTTTGTTGTGTATACAAAGGAGGAAATTTTAAGGTTTATTTTATTAATTGCTGTTTCGGATACTAGTAATGGGTAAAAATCATATTTGACATGAATATCTTCTGGTAGCAAGTGCTAAGAGGAACTCTGGACCAAAACACATAGTAAGGATGGATTTTTATCTGTGGTTGAAACGACTGTTTGCTCCTCAGTAACAGTTAGAATGGTGTATTAAATGGAATGGGTAAGGCATTTCAAGGCTAAATGACAATCTTAGTCTTACTTGATTAGAGCTTGCAGAGGTTGCTAAGAAACAGCCTAATAGTCCTTGAGTAACCAATTATATGTCCCTTGGACATATGCACAAGTGCTCATTCTCTGAAGTTAGGGTTGGTTGTTTGTTTTTTTAAATCTGAGATAAGATCAGAGTATTAGTACATAAACTGTAATCTATTTACATCCTGCTTTGAGCTCAGAAGTCCTTATTACATACATCTTGTCCCCAGGAAAAAGTGTTCTAGTGTATTTTGTTCAGTACATTTCTACTTGGTTATTATCACTCTTAAGTTGTTCTTGCAGTGCCCCTTCTACTTCCAGATAGTTAACTAGATCTTTAGTCTCTCCTCTGCTTCCTACTACTCTGAATATACAAGTTTAAGTAACTTTAAGCACCTAATATTCCAGGCTTTCAGTGAGTAGGCAATATTAATATCGATGCAGTATCCTACAAGTGGTAGAGAAGGCTAGTTTCAGGTAGAGCTAGCTTTTCTTACTCCTTCTGAAGAAGTTTGAATGAGCTGCCAGTTAAACCAAGACATAAAGTAGGGTTTTTAGTCTTCTTTTTTACCCTGAATATATATAATTCTGTTCATAGTGTAAAATTGAAATGTCTACCTTAAAATGTGATTGATACTTTTAACGTTAAAGGTCTGGGATTCCAGCTGGAGAACTGAAGTTCTAGTTAGGGAGCTTGCTTGTACTTGGGACACTTGACTGACAGATGCTTGAAGCAGTAAGTTGAGAAACATGTAAATAGCTTAATTATTGATCTGTTCCAGTCAAGACTGAAGTAGAAGTGGTTTAGGGTGTGAAATTTTTGGCAGCATTTACTGCTCTTCCTGTTGTTTGAAGACAATTTTAATAGCACTGGTCTGGCAACCTATGCTGCTGCTTGATAAATTTTAGTGGCGGTTACTTTCTTTTACACCATGTACAATTCTTTTTTCTGTTGGGGGTGCTTTTGATAGTTCTAATTCTCTTTTGTTACGTTAACATGATTTTTCCTTATATCACGACATAGTTTTTAATGTGACTAGCTGCATGTGATCAGCCAAGTCTAGAAGTCAGACCATGTTTACTTGGACTATTAAGATCAAGTAAAATGATCTGCTGTGCCTCACTAATGATTGACTTTTGTACACAACAATGAGCTGATAGCACCTCCTGTGTTGGTTATAAAGTATTATTTAAACCATATGTTTATATAGGCCCAAAGTGTCTTAGTATTGTATCTATCTGTTTTGTGAAGGTCTCCAATAGAGTATTGTTTCCATGATTCATCCACACCAGCCAGTGCTTGCTTCTATCAGAAAGTGAGGAAGGGAAGGAAGTAGAGAAACTGAAATGTTTAGGCTTGCATACATGCTTAAGATGTTGGTTGTCAAATATTTAGTGCTCCTGCTGTGCCTTCTGATATTTGTTTAGCTCTGATAACTTCAGGGTTGTATGGTTTGTAGCTTGTGGTCACTTCACATCTCCCTTTCTGTAAGAGGTAAAGGGTAAACTGGTTGCTCAAACCTAGCTGGTGGCAATTTTTTAGATGTTAATTTCTAGAATTCAGATCAATTTTCTTCTAATGCTGCCTGTCCTGGAGTTGCATTCTCACCATCCACAGTTTAACTGTTGCAGGACTTAGAAAAACAACTGTTGCATATCAACAGATCTTCTCAAGCTATTCATACCTACTCGCAGATCACTGCAAATGTAAGGTAAATAAAACAAGCTTGAGCTGGCAGGAAAAAAAGTCTTGACTTGTGGCAGCTTGCTGTCAGTGCTAATTTGTTTGTCCCTAAGCCCACAGAATGGGTTTTCAAGTTTGCCGAGCAATCTGGAGAAGATAGAACAGTGGAAGAGTCAGTGGCAAGTAAAGAACTAAAGAAACCGAAAAATATTCACTAGTACGCATGCTGGAGTTATGAGTCTAGCTTTCGACTAGCAAAATTTAGTCTTCAGGTTCTTTTAATGTTAGCTTACTTTATGTGACTTGATTCTGTTCTCTGTTGATACTCATCCTTATCAGGAAAGCTGTAACATTGGTATCTACTGAAGAAGTAACTAGGGGTCAACAATGAAATGAAATTGACGACTTGCTGACATAATCTCCCTTTTGTAGCTTCCAAATCCCTGTCAATGGGAGAAGGGAAAAATAGAGAAGCATTCAATTAACTTCCTTAGTGTAAATTTACAGGGCCTGCTTTCAAAGGTTGTTCTGTGTACCTTGCTACACTTGTTACAGACCTGTAGTTCTAGAGGCACATTGGTTTATGTATTTTGCCTGATTTGTAATATAAAGCTATCTCAGATCCTCTCCAGTTTACATTAATCTGAAAGATAATATTTGATATTAAAGTTCTGATGCTACTTTGTTTTGGTGGCATTAATCAAGTCTCAGTTGTCATATTCAGATAGGTACCTTGGAATTGTAGGCTACATATACTGTTCTATGTTGTGTTTATTTTCTACTGTAAGCAGTTCATTTTTAATGGTAATTAAATACAGTGTAATGGTTGGTGCTGCAAACCTGTGATAAAGTTTTACTGCAGCAACAAAGTACTGCTGGTAGAATATGATACAAGCATTTCTTTCAGGAATATGTTCATAGACTTTTATTTTCACATCTAAATCTGGTACTCCTATGTATATTTAACTAAGTGTGCATGTCTGTGTGCAGAATCCCTGTTTGATCCTTGCATTCAAGTTCCTTTTGTGTGTGGATCTACATGAAAGAACTTGTGCCAAAAAATAAGTGACTTATTTTTCTGCTCAACTTATTCCTGTAAATTTGTGGAGAAGAGCAAGTTACTGTTATAGCTTTGGTTGTGTGTCTGCAGTGTCCTGGTTCAGGGAGCTGATGAGGATGTAAGGGAAAGAGAGCATCTATGAAGTTGAAATAAGGTGTTTTCTGTCTGTTTCTCTGCCAGCCTCTTCAGCATTTGCAGACATTCCAAACTGAGCTGACATTCAGTTTGGGGCTGAGATGAAGGACAGCTTAAGTGCATTATTCCTTCTTTCTGGATTAGTGACATCTCTTTTACTAGCCCTGAGGAAATCTGTGATCTATTTAATAAGTGTAAATATAAAGTTCAAAGTGTGACTTTTAGCAATAAAACCTAGACATCTGTGTTCCTTACAGTGAGAAGGCCTGGACCTGCATCTTGTTTGGAGCTATACGATCAGTCAGCTGTTGCCATTGCTGTGGGCTAGTGAAGCCTTTGCCTCCCATGTTCGCTTTCAAATGTGACTGATGCTGCCCAGCTAGCTCTGTAATTGACGCAGTTGGGTAGGACTGATGAGACAGTTAAAGAGGACTTAGAAAAACAGTGCCCTGATCTCTGGGCTCCCTTAGGAACAGAGGTTGAGTATGGGCCTCTCCTCTTCGTAGGGCAAGACATCTAGGCTCATTAGCTTGAATTGCTTTTGTGGGCATTTGCTTTTTCAAAAACAAAGGGAAAGACTGCAGTACTATCAACAGCTAGCATTATTTAAAAGGGTTAAGATTAAAACACTGTTCCTGGGAACTTTGCATACATGGAACTTGGGGGCATATCTATTTTTTTTCCCCTCTATATTTGCCTACCTTCTTAGTATGCATATTTCCAATACAAAAGAGAGTGCATGCAGGTGTTGTGTGTTTAGAACAATAATTAAAGTATGTTATTACATAGTTACTTTAATTCCCTCTTGACTTCAAGTTGAAATGATAATGATGCATGGCTTAAAGTGCCCAGAGGACACTAATATCCATGCCGCATGGAGTGCGGAGGGAGGGGAAGAGCGGTATTAATTACTAGTTCATCTTTGAATTCTAAATATTAGCATAGAACAAGTTTTGCACAAACCATTAATGGATCTTCATGGTTGTTATATACACTTCAAAAGAGACAATCTAGCTACACTTTCATTAATGCAACAAGAAAGTGTATGTATAATGGGTTTAATTTATCTTGGACTTCTTCCAAAACTTTAGGAAAAGAGTAAGACATGGATACTTGGCTAATATCAAGCTTGTTTGAAACAGTTCAAAGGTGGTAGCAGGGCTGAAAGCTTCCGCTTAAATCTAATGAAATGTTAAGATGGTACCCAACTGTCGGCATGGTGTTGTACTTGTCTCGTTCTAAAAGGCTTTTTTTTTTTCTCTGTTCGTGAATTTTGTCAATACTGTCTTCTGTTCTTTGCTGTTGAATTAACTCAGTGGATTTTTGGAAACTGCTAGTGCTAGCTCCAGCTGTGGTGGAGAGGACTGTATCTGAATAGCTGTGTAGTCATGAAAGTATTGTCAGGTGCAAATAGCTTGTTTATTTCCTTTTTGTATAACAATCAGGTAAAATGTCTATTGAAACTTAATCCTGTGACGCTCCTAAAACAGTGTTTTCTGGCAGGTTTCTGACTTTTTGTCCAGTAACATGGGATACTAGCAGAGAAACATCTGCTGGACTTGCTACTCTTATCTCATGTATATAACTTCTGATTTAATCTGAATTAAAAATCAACACCTGGTGTTCTTCCTGAATAGGATGGAAGAGATGGCTATTTGAGGTTCTAGCAGATTGGCAGGGTTGATGCATGTGGTGTTTATTTTCCTTCCTGCTGCTTCTGCTCTTGAACTATCAAAAAGAAATGAAACCAGGAAAGGTTACTCTAGGTTTTCCTGTTTGAGAGACAGGTACAATACAAACTGTGGCACTTGTTTGATTACCTTCAGGTAAACTAGGAGGATGTTACCTCTTCTTTTTGTAGGGTTGTGGTATAGCATACCAAATTCTACTGCTTTGGTAGCTGTTGTATTTGAAATAGTTTTGTTTTTGTAATTGACTGTCTTTTCTGCTATCTGATTTCTTCTAAGGTATAGAAGGAAAGCTTGCTGATGCTATTTTATATCTTAGTTTGTTTTACAGAAGACCACACTGGAATGGACACATTAGCACCTATTTTAAAGGATATTTATAGATCAGTTAACTTTTAATCAGATTGTGTAAAGGTTTAGTGTATTAGGTAAATTAACCAGCAGAGGGAAGCTGTGACAGTGGAGAGGATGACTGATGCTGCTTCTGAGCACTGATATTTGCTGGCTGTGTTAATTCTTCCATGTTCTAGCTCTGATCAGCTGTTTGAAAGAAAGTGATGAGCAGGATGGTTTGTTAAGACTTTGTCTTCATGTGCATTTTACTTTTTGTATATGTCAACCTTCTTTATAGTGTCAGTTGTTTTTCCATAGTGATCATGTATGAAAGGAGCATTGCAATGCTCAGGCAACTACAGAAGAGCTGGCAGGCTTTGAGGCCTGTTTGCCACACACCTAAAGGTTATTGTGGGATGACAGACCTCTCTCGCCAGCAGATCTAAGGATCACCTCCAAGATACAGGCAAAATCTGCCATACTTTTTGTTGTAGATTGGAATGTGTGTGGTGGAATGGGCTTCTTACTAAGTTGTTGAATGGTATTGAGTTTGGAAGTCTTTTTCAATGACTTGTGAGAGACCCGAAGGAGAAGGTCTTCTGTGAGTACTGAACAAAATGTTTAAGGCATTTTTTTTTTCCCTATTGGACAGTGTACAAAAGTTCAAATAAAAAAGTTTACCTGAAATAGGTTTACCTATACAGATGTGGCTCCAGAAGGCCTGTAATGTCTTAATTCTTCTTGCTTCCCAACCTCTGTTGTTCATTTTGGTCTAAAACTTGTTTCCTGAAATCAGAATTCTTAGTGATCTTAGCTCAAATTCTCAACCTGTGTTGTCTGAGCCCTGAGCTGAGCCTCTAGTGACTGTCAAGTACGTAGCTACTGAGGCAGATCCAAAAGACTAAGTGGATATATCTACTGTTTCCCGTTTTCAGGAGTATTCTAGGTATCCACACAAAGTATGTAAGAGCATCTTTTAGTAATCTAGGCAATTAATCTGGATTGTTCTGAAGAGCTTGGACCTTCTTCCTGCAGTTTGCGTCTGTCATCCTGAGTAGTGATAAGGATCCCTTGCAGTATTTGAAGATGGGTTTTATGGATAGCAGTGTTGCGTTTGAGTTGGTTCAGTCAGGTTAGGGAAGCTTCTGTGGTAAGCCTGTGACTCTTTTTTTGCTTCTAGCTTTGAAGTTCTAACACTACTTCTTTCTTATTAGCTGGTATTTCCAGACTCTCACAGATGGTCCTGCCTTCACAGCTTTTGTGCCAGTCACATTAAGCTAGTCTTTTTATTCTATTCTTCCCCTAATTCCTGCTGGAGAATATAGGTGATGTTTTGAAAGCTGTTTTGGTCTTGCTTAGAGAAACTGGAGATGTTTTGAAAGCTGTTTTGTTCCTTTTTAAGATAGACTGGTTCCTGAGTGACTGAGAGGTCTGGCTTTTAATGAGGAAGGCATTTCTTGCTGGCTCCTATGTGGAAGAGCATGTCTGTTTGGAATTGTGATACTTGGCTCAGCAACATATATAGATGGTGCAGAATCACGTTCTTAGTGGAGTAAAAGTAACTAGGAATAGCACCAGCCTTCATCTATGTTACATAGAAGCCCATAGGGATTGGCTTTGACTGCTGTAAATAGAATTGCTAAAGTTTGGAGATTAATTTCCTAATTATTTCAGTTGCCTTTCTATGTAAATTTCAGTTTAGTTTTCCCCAAGACAAATACTGTTGTTTTTTTCTTTTTATGGTTAAACCAGGATTTTTATCACAAGTGTGCTGAAAATTTTTGTGTGAAAAATTGCTATGAAATCAGTAAGATTATTTCACTTGACACTTGCCAATCTTAAGCTAGTTAATAAATGATAAACGCTTGCTCTATTTATGCATTTCTCTTATCATGCCTTGGATGACAGTATGTTCTGCTTTGTGTCACCTGACTTAATCACTCTTAAAAGACTGTCTGGATTACCTTTTCCTCAGGGGAAGTTTCAGAAATCTGTAGTTGCCTAAATCCTTGTTCCAAATAGTAAGATCTTCCAGTTAATAGCTCTAACTCAGCTTGTCTTTTTTCCGAATAGCATTTGTTGCATCTATGGTAGTAGGTATATGGCTTGCTATGCATGTATTGCATATGTGGCTTGGTGATATTTTTTTTAATTTTTTTGTATGGTAGCTACTTCATGTGACATTTCAGTATTGCAAAAAGTAGAATCTTGATTTGATTTTTTCAATTATTACATTTGTCATGATTTTCAGGGAGGAGTTCTGAGGTATTATTATATTTATAATTTAGAACTGTTTCTTGTTTTTCCTGGCATCCCTTTTTTCCCTCAAACATTCCCTCGCTGTGATTTTGATTACCCTGTGATAGATACTAGTGGCTCAGGCAGACATGGAAGATTCTACAGTGTAATTTTTTTAATACTTTTTTTTTCTTTTTGTACTCTGGTTTTTATGTCAGCCATCTGAAGTGGAATATTTGCTTCAGAAAAGCACCCATAGTGACACCAGAGTTTAGGGAACATAAGCAAGACTTCCTGGAAGGCTAAGGGCAACAACATAGAAAATTTCTCATTGTTCTACCAAGCTGTATTTTCAACCTGGGAAGTTCCTGAACTAGTTGTGATGATTCTTGCCTGAGTGTTTGTGCCAGTTTGCCCTTGGACCTACAAAGCTCTTAAACTCACTTTGCCCTTAGGCAACCAATGTACAATTTTCCTAAGCTTTCCATGAAGTGCCGTCTTCTCTTATTTGGTTTCCTCTGACTGTGGCTCCTGTTAGCTTAATTTTTGGTGCCCTTTAGTTCTTGTCAAAACAGGAAAATGGATAATCTATCCCTAATCATCAGCAGGGCCTTCTGTAGCATTGTAGTCTTCAATCACATATTTCTGTTGTCTCTCAGACTGAAGAGTTTTGACCACCTCTTTGATTCCTGTCATGAAAATCATTTGATTCTTTGTTCCTTCTTGTTGCTTTTCTCTGGACCTTTGGTTTCTAACATTTCAGTCTTGGGAGATGGTATTCATCCCATCTCTTGGGAGAGGGAGAACAGGGGAACCGCATTGCTTCCTTCCACCTTCAGTTACGGAATCACGTACTGGTAAAACTTTGAATGTCTTTTTCCTTGTTTTTCCCCCCTGTTCTCTAGCCTCCCCTTCTAGCCAGGATGCACTTTCCTACTGACTTCTGAATATTAAAGTAGTCAGACATGGATCAGAGTGGGAAGCAGATCTCTTACTGTGCTCTGATCAAAGAACATGTGTTGAGCTTGTGAAGGGAACTTGCCTAGCTAGAAACAAGATAACTTTGTTGGATTGAAGGAGTAGCTGTTTATGGAATTGACAAGTCACAAAACTTTGTGAAGCCTTTCCTTAGCAATTAAAATTTGCACAAAATAGGAAAGTCACAGGTGTCACTGAGGGTTATATAAGGCTCTTTGAAAATTAGTTTACATTTAGCAAGGTTGGAAGTTTAAATAACAAGATTTTAAATACTGTACTCCCATTATTACAAATGGTACAAAGAATACTGTGGAAAGAGAAAGAAATAATATCTGACATTGAACTGTGTATGCAGTCTAAGAACTGGTTTGAAGATCTCCTAGAATACCCCTGTTCTAGTCACTAGAATAAAATTGTAGTTACTGATCATCACCTAAGATTAAATTGATTACTTTTGTGAACATTATTTTTGTTCATCCAGTTGGCAGAAAAATTAATTTGCCATTGATGTATTGATTATTTTTATAAACCAGTGCTTTTGTTGACACGTGGTACACAGAAGATGCTTAAAGGTAGCACAAGCAGGAGGCATTTGCAGTAAAATAGAAGTGTTTCAACAGAACTGAAAAATGTGTTAGCTAATAGCATAGATTAGTATTAAATATTGATATTCTTCTCATTTCTTGCTGGAAAATCTCAGTAAGGGCAAATTATTGCAAGATCCCATGTACCCATGTAGCTAAGTCTTCACTGATGCTTTTATGTTTGTTTACTTCCGGAAAGTAAATAATTTGGAAGTTAATCCTGTGATGCTTGTTCAAATTTAAAGGACCACAGTTGACAGCTCGGGAGTTGGAACTTAATCTCCCTGAGTACAGCAGAGATGTGTATATGCTGCGATCAGGGGAGCAGGGATGGAATAGGGTGGGGATGAATGGCAGATAGCTATAAAAAGCAGAGGGAGGAATTACTTCTATTCCACAGGACAAGCAATGCTTCTATGCACGTAATGGTGAAGGGCACTGCTTTAAAATAGGGATGGACTCTTCTAGAACATGTCCCGTGAGCTGAGAGTAGCTAGCAGATCAGCTTTTCAGATGAAGTCCTGACATGACCACTGCCTGGTCAGATCTCCTGCAGCTTTTTAAAGTAAGCAGCTTTCTGGCACTGTGAAAACTGTTAGTGAGGTGCATCCTTCCTCTTTACTCAGGGATGCTGCTGCTCTGTGTGCAGCAGCTGTCTGACAGAGGGTGCTGTCAAAGGTCAGGGCCAGTACTGAGGTATTGGGAACAAATGCTTTGTCTCTTACAATTGTCACTTGCTACGTGGTTGAATGAGTGAGATTTAATTTGAGTTTCTGTCTACAGTAGTGAGTTACAAGAAGCTTGTGGAGTCTTTCTTTCCATGGTTTAGCTTCTCCTGTGTAGATGGATCTCTGGAGGGCTTTCTCTTTTCTCTGCTTGTGGTCTGTGGTGACTGTATTAGCGCCATCCCTTGAAGAGCTCTAGTTGGAGACATGGCATTTTGATCTCTTGTGAGCTACCTGAAAACAGATCATTGTTTCTACAGGCATTAGCTAAAACTAGTATGTGACTTCAGGTGACTTTTTTAGAACTCCACAACTAAAATGTTTGCAGTCCCATGATATATCAAAACTCCTTTGTATTGAGAAACTTCTGCATTCTGCCATTGCAGCAGGATCAGAGAGTATCTTCGAACCTTCGCTTGAAGATCTTCTTACAGATACTTAATCTTGTAAGGTATGTCATGATTAGTAGTTTGATCAGCTTGGAGAGAAGCACAGTATGATCCTGTTCCACAAAGCATTAGGTACTGCCAAATAGATGTTGTAATACCACTTTGAGTTCCTCCTTGAAGTTGTTTTATCTTTTAGATGCATGCAGCTGGTTGTTGGTAGGATTCTTCAACCTAGTTGCTGGGTAATTTTCTTTAACTGAAGGTGAGTTTCTGCCTGGGTGTTAAATTTGATATATTAACTCCAAGACTGACTCTTATTCACCTGTTGTTTTTATTTGTGCTTCTTTTGCAATGAAGTGAGTCTTAATAGTCTAGACATCTAGATTTCCCCCTTCCCACCCCCATATGCATACACACATACACACCCCTCCAGTTTTGACTTTGCTTCGTTTGGGGGAGGAGTGGAATGAAGTGTTTGAACTCGTGTAGGTGGAGATATCAGCCTGTTGGCTGTTAACCATGGCAAAAAAGTTACCCCTTTCTTCCCACTCTCTGGTTTTACAGACTTCCTAAAGATTGTCAGGTGGGGCCAATTCATAAAGAGTTCCCCTCACACAACAGTAGGACTTCAGAGCTTGTAAACACCATCCTGTTTTTGTGACTGGTCCGAGAGAAGTATAACTGCAGTAATTGCTCTCAAATAGAAGGCTTCAGCTTGCTTAACTGCTTTGTGCTGTCTGCTGTTGATGTTTGCAGAACTCTAACTTGGCCTTCCACAGCAATTCTAACAAAATGAGGTTGTTTGGCCCTGGTTTCCAAAGGGCAGGCTTTTGTTTAGGACTCTGTATACAGTCAGTGATGCTTACTGAAAAAGGAGGATTTTAGAGGATGGTTACCTTTATGATTTTGTGTGGTGGAATGGCCTCCATGTTCAGCAGACAAGTTCTTGCATGTGAGTGTGGCTGAAATATCCTTCAAGTTTCAAAAACCAGTCTCCCCTCCTCCACCCAAATGGGGCACGTTTGTTCCTTTGGTAAAGGAATATGTGCTCCTAGAAAGTCAAGCTGCTGACTTGTTTCAGCTGTCTGCCTCTAAACCTGTGTTGAAGATGAGTCCTGGACCTTCTCAGAATCTTCCTTCATTTCTTCATTACTCCCTTTGTGCTTCTGGGTTACTTGTGAGGAAGTCATAAGAACTTGCAGAGCTCCTGGGGAAGGAAATGGGATATGCGTGTCTTGAAGTGAGCTTTTTCTGTGGCAAACAGGCTGATTGGGGGAAGGGGAGAGGTGCTGAAAGAGGAAAAAGAAAAAAAAGGTGAGGGAAGCCCCCAGACTTGTGCTTGCCTCACTTGTCTAGAAGCATCTTAGGAAAGCAAGTACAAGAGTTGACTGTGCTGATCAAGACTTAGTGGACTTGATTGCAAGAAATATTGGTGATGACTTATTCCAAAAGTTACAAAAATTAGATTAGTAGTAATAGTAGTGGTATGTTGCTACTGTTTGACCTGGTTTTACAGTTGAAATGTTCAAATACAAGTGTTACCTATCCTTGATTGAGGTTTGAAAGGAGATGGTATTGACTGGTGATGAGACCTTGTGTTTGCTGTGCGACTGTGGAACATGAAAATAAGGTGGGCAATTGATTTCTCTAGGAGGCATGCTTTTTTCTACTTCGTAGCCAACTCATGATTTCTTCTGAAGTCTTTTCACTGTAGAAACTCCAGTCAGTTGCTTTATTCATGGGAAAACAATAATTCTGTGTCTGTTAGAATAAAGGTATTTTAATACACAGTAGTGTGTTATTGATGCAGAAAATGTCAATTTCAGCTCAACCTTCACTTTTTGCGTTTTTCAGACTGAGTTGAAAAATACGATTTCTATACCTGATTGAATGTGCTGTCAGCAGATTGACCATCTTTATTGGGATCAATAGTCTGACATGTCTGGTTTGCAAAAAAAGAAGAAAGCCACCTTCTGAATGTTGATTTGCAAATATCAAGTTAATAGTAATAGTTCATGAAAAGACAATGCCAAACCAATCTTACAGGTCTTTTTCCCCTCCTCCCCCCCTCGAAAGGAGGTTGCTGGGATGGTATGGGGAGTGTTATGTTTATTGTAAACAATGGAATAATGCTTTGAAGTTTCTTTAGTCAACACCAGTACTGAGGAAAAAACACAAATGAAGCAGCATCACCAGAATAAACAGGCTTAATTTGTACCTTTCGAAGCTGCTTGGTGTATCTACTTAACTCCTACGAAATGGTTCTTGCATAAAGTTGTACTCCTCTGCAGAAGTGTGCTGAAGCTCTTCTGACCTGTAGCCTTTAACACATTTTCTGGTTTTTGATTTGAGCACAAATGCTTCCTTTTTGTATATAAGACTGGAACGTGTGTGTCCTACAGCTGTATGCTGCTACTCGTGTCACAGCAAGGGTTCTGTGCAAGTTATAAAAGTGAATGTGGTGGTATGCGTGTGTTATTCATGAAAGACCCATGTATCTAGGGCAGTCTTAGGATACTTGTTAAAAAGCTATGGAGTTTTCCATTAGATTTATGCAAGAACTTGAACATGCGTGTAGCTACATCAGTAGCCTCTGTGGAGAACTTCTTACCTTAAATAGCTTTTAAGCTGGCCTGTTCTTACTTAGGAGGGAGCCAGCACAGTGCTGGATGATATTTAGGGGTTTAAAGACTTGTTGTCTGGGTAGACCTTAGATTCTGGACAAGAGCTAAATTAATGCAAATTCTCTAACTGTTTTTCATAAGCACAAGTTAAGAAAAATGTCTGGTGTAAATATATGTGCTACAGAATAGTTACTTGCAGCTGGTACTAGCAGATGATGTGCTGGGTAGTCTCAGACTTTCTGTTGAAGAGTACAGATGCGACTCATGCAGGCTAATGGTAGAGCCATTATGTAAGCTAAAAATATTCTTCAAAATTTAATCTATTAGTGTTATTCAGCCTATGGCTCTTACTCTGCTTATTGGGCAGGGTTACAGTATGGGTGAGTGTATGGATATTAACATTTCCACTAATAAATGTTTTTGATAGTCAAATGTCTCTGGTAGTTGAGCAATAACTAGAAAGCTCTCAGTGCAGCATACCATAAACATTTAGTAACACGGCTGCTTCTTTGTAAGTTTTCAGCTGTTGCATTAAAGTGAACTGCAAAAGTAAGAAGAATTTAAGCGTATTTAGTGCAGGGCTTGATACTTGGGGGGGGAGGGGGGGAGAGGGTTTTTTTTAACCAGTAGGTTAAGGATCCATCTCCTGTTTTGAGGTGTAGTAATTGTTACACAATTACACATCATGCTTCTGCAGAGAGGAATTCCTTTTTAAAGTTATTGACTAGCTGGAGGTGAGAAAGAGATGAAAAGTTGGGCTGGTAACCTTAACTGTCTTCTCTAGAGGTGGAAATTGATTTCTCTTCTGGTTACATTTTTACTGTGTCTGTTAGGGGGTTTTGAGGAGTGACTGTAACTGTGGGTAGAAAGTGGGAAGTTGCACAACTGAGAACTGTCCCAGCTGAAACTCGTCTTCCAGTAAATAGGCATTCATAGATGGATACTGCTTACTGCCATTTGGGTAACATCTCTAATCTCCTTCCTGCAAGCGTGACTACAAGGCTTCTTGAAATCTTATGCTCCGTACACTTGCTCATGTGTAAATGGCCAAGTGCTAGCCTGTCAGCCTGTAAGTAGACATGGGGAAACTGAGGCTATGGGGTGCCAATAAGTGAAAGTATTTAATAGTGTGTGTCTTTGTTGTGTATGTTCTTTCAGCTTTTTATAGATGGGCACATAGTGCTTGATGGGCACCATTAGAAGGATGATAAAAGCTAATGCTCTGGACCAGGCCTGTGCAACCTGGGGCTCACAGAGCCACATCCTGGTCCTGCTGCCACCAGGAGGCAGCACCAGCTGTGCGGGCTGCAGAGGTCAGTCCTTTGACCAAGAATTCAGGTTTTCCACATACTGGAGAGTTGTGCATCAGTCAATTTTCCATAAGGTGATAGAGGAATATTTTCAGCTCTGGTCCATACCAGCTTAGATGGCTAGATTTGCCACTGGAGTAATGGGACTCCTTATTTTAAGCATCTTAAAATTGGTAGTATGTCTCTTTACTCCTGATTATACCTTCCAGCATGAGCATGCTGCAGCAGTGCGTTGTGTGGAACTCTCTTTACTCACAAAAATTCTCTAGCATCCCAGGCAAAGATACAAATTGGCTTTCAAGTGAAATGACAGGAAGGCAGAATTGACTGGTCTGTTTCCTAAGACAACAAGTCCAGCTTTAATTTTTTTCCTCCTTAGCCTGTGTGGGCAGTCAAATGCAACAGCCAATTTGCAGTAGGAAAGGCCAGCACTTGCATAAGATGAGTAAATGGACATCTGGAAGCATTTGAACACTGTTTTGTACTTCTAATATGAATCAATGGAATGCAGGAAAGCTGAGAGATATTAGAATATTAGTTGTTAAAAGTAAATGGATAAGAACACTTGGATCATGTACGGCTTTGTAGAAATCTGCCCAAGTTAACACTTGATTTTGATCCAAAATAAGGCAACTTGGAACTGCCAGAAGATAACATTAGGGCAATACTATGTAATACTTATTTTCTGGTACTATTCACTCTATGTTTATTTCTCAAGTGGCAGTCTAGGAGAGGGATGTCTAGGAGAGGTAGTGTTTTCAGAATACAGCAAGATCCTGTCCTGCTTCCCTAAATTGAGATGAGGGCGGGGAGGAAAGCAGGAAACTTGAGTATTGAACTACTGAGATGCTTCACAAATTTTTTTGAAAACAGGTGTGAGTTGTGCTTTTTGGTTATACCTTAGAAGTAGAGGCCTTTACTTTCTCAGCTGATCTCTTCAGTTGTCTTTTTCTAAAGGCAGTTCAAGCTCAAGTATGCCTCTGTCCAGTTTAGTCACTGCTGAGCTTCCTTTTTCCCTCATTTGAGTGTAATCTATTTACTGCTAAACTTTTATCTGTTTCAATAATGGAAAATCATCTTCCCTAGTATATGTCTGAAGCTGGCAGTACAGAAGAAGTGTTTTTGAGACGCATAGTTTGTAGTTTATATGTTAATATAACCAAGTAATAATGCTACTAAGCAATAGAAAAATACGCACTCAGTTAAGTGCATTTCTGAGTAGACTGATCACTTGTAATCATGAAGGAGTTCAGGCAAAGGACCATTCTGCTTAGAGTGCTGCGCTGATCTTGCTGCTGCTGCTCTGAAACGGAGAGATTTCAGTGTTACGATCATCCCTCCTTGGTGGGGAGGTGAGGGGTGTGCAAAGCACTTGTGAGCTATCTCAAAGTAAAAATGTATATCTCTTTATGCAACGGTAAAATATTTCTAAGAACCTTATGAAAAAATAGCTGAATTCTTATATAATCCTCTTCCTAAGATATTGCTTTTAATTTCATGGCTGTAAGTCCTCAGGTCCATGTGAATTCATAGATCATTAGCTTGTGAATTCTACACACGTTAAGGCTTGGCTCTTCTGTATTTAACGAGCTTCAGTTTTTGGTGTGGCTTTGCCTGTAAGCACGAAGATATATAAATGAGAGTTTTGGGATAGTGGTGCAATAGCTCTTTCTGTTCTTTGAGTTTTTTTTTTCCTTGGTTTTGAATGTATGTGAAATTCTCAATGTTAACTTAGACAAAATGGAAGCTATCAAAGCTGAAAGGTTTGACAGCTACTCTTGTTAAACTCAAAACAGGTAAACACGTAATGTATGCATAAGGTAACTTCAGAAAAAAAGTTTCATATTTGAGTATCGACATCTGTACCTACATATTTGGTCATAAAACCAAGAAAAATGCCTGAAGCCTTGCTTTAGTGAAGTAAAGTCTTATAGTTTGGTTTTTTTTCCCCAAATAGTTTTAAAACTGTGTGAAATCACGCTTTTCCTTTCCTCAGGGAAAGTATATTACCAAGTGTGCTTCCTTTAACAATTAGATTTCTGCTGTATCTTTTGCACGTCTGTTTTTCACACTGCTCCTTTCACGAGAGTTCTAAATTCTTGATAGATGAAGGGTGAATTTGTGTTTCCTGTTTCTTTTTAGATATGTTTTTCTACAAAACAGTAAATGTCTGTTATATAGACTGATCTTTTGTGTGCTTCCTAAAGGATCGCTCTGATTTTATTCCTTTTTTTTTGGTCTTCAGTTAATTAAGTCTTAAATATCTTAGCTGTTTCCCAATGCTCAGAACCCCTCACTTAATTCAAACCTTTTAGAGCTACCTCTGAAAAGGATTTTTGTGGCTAAGCAAAGCTGAGAATTAGATGCAGTGGGAGGTGAATAATAATAATAATTCAGCCCTTGGTGTGTGGGGGGGGATGTTTTTGTTTTGCTGTTAGCATGCTTTTCCCCACAATTTTTAATGCTGTTGTATTTCATGCTTTTGAGAAGATGCCTTTAAGGGCTTTCACATAACAGCAGAGAAGTGAAATTTTTAACTGCTTTCAGTTGGCTTTCTTGTAGCAGCAATATTTGCTTATTCCAAATCACTGCTTTGTGTCTCTCTAACAGTTTTTTTTTTTATTACTGTCTAACTGGTGTCTTGTTTCTTTTCAGAGATCATTCACATTAATAATAGAAGCGTGGGATTGGGATAATGACACAAAAGCTGGTGAGTATTTATGTAAAACTTGCAGTTTTCACTTACTCCATACTGCATGTACACAGACTGGAAAAGGGAGAAATGGCACGCTGCTGCAATTGTCCATTCCTCCAAATCAGTCTGAATGCCAGCCTGCTGTCTAAGTAATGGGCATGTACAAATTCAAACAGTGAATATTAGGTTAGAAACTGGTAAAAGTTGTTAGAAAAAAAAGAATGGACAAGAATAAGTGAAGTTTGTAATATATGACTCTTAGTAACTAGCTTTAAAACTGTTGAAAAATCATGGTAGGCTCTTTTCTTTTTAAAAGGAAAACTGTCTGTGCTGTAGAGTTACCCTTCAGATTCTCCTGTTTACCCATAACCATGTTGTGCAATACTTTTCGTGATTGGGTAAACAAATAAGCATTCTTGTTCTGCATAAAGAAACCATGCTTGATGTTTTTGATGAAAGTGTTCGAAATAGTGGTATGATTTCTTCTGTGTTTGTTTCTTCTCAAGAAACTGAAAGTTTCAGCTTTCAGTTTCTTCTTTCTCATTGCTGAAAGTTACCTTGCATCTCCGGTCTGGAAACGCTAATGCTCAGTGTTGGAGCAGGGTTGTTGATATGAAGATAAAGCAAGATTATTGTACAAATTTCAAAATCATATCAAGGTGCTGGTTACCATATGGTAGGACTCCAGCTTGAATGTATTCTTTGGTAATGGTTTACAAACCTGGCTTAAAATAATCAATGTTTTTGGTTACAAGTGTTAAGTGAACTTCAGAATTTTATTGTGATTATTGGACTATTTAATCTTGACTGGGATCAATATAGAGGTAGACAAGTGTTTGGACATGGTGAGAGCAAGAGTTTATGTCACAAATCATCATCAGTTTCTAACTATAGATTCCATTCTCTGCTGCTTCATTGACCATGCAACAAGCATAAAAATGCAACAAGCATAAAAAAATTGACAAAGCTCCATTGCTGTTAAGGCTATGTTAGAGTTTCAAGGCCCTTTTCCCTGAAGATTGAGATCAGTCCCACTTGCATTTTCCTGACAGGCTTTTCCTAACTTAGATTTTCCTGACATGCTCTGTCTCCAATGATAGACGAAGTAATGATGAGTTTGTAGTTGGTTCCTGAGCCCTCCATCTGTTAGAATTAAGCCTTGTTTGTCTTGTTTAACAACTTCTTTAGCCTTTTCTAATAGGTATGTTTTCTTTAGATAACTAGTAATTCATGTTAAGCAACCCTGCAGTTAGTCTGCAGCTTTCTTGAATGATACTTCGCACAGTGTTCAAAATAAGATCTTGTGTGCTGAGCAGAGTAGGCATGACTCTTGAATAAGTTCAGATATTCCACACAGCAACAGATTGGAGGCGTCTTTTTAATGCTTTGTTGAAAAAGTACTATATGAAGTTAATTCCTTCAAATAGTTTTCAGCTTTGGAATATTTTACCTAGGGGCAGCTAGTACAGTGAATATGGGAATATTTATGCCCTGTTTTTAGATGGCAGATCAACTTGTGAGATTAGTGCAGAAGGGGATCAACATGAAGAGCCTATTCTGTGAAGCAGATCTGTGGGCATATAAGTGCTGAATTTTGTTTTTTGACAGATTAATAAATAAAAAATGGTCTTGTAAATTGCTATGTTTCTGTCTTAGAATCTACATAATCCTTTTGCAAAACTGTAGCTATAAAACACAAGTTTCTTTTTAAATATGCTTGATAAGGGGACAGTCACTTTAGGCTTGTTTTAAGTTTTTCTTATGCTTTTTGGTTTTTTAACCTGCTCTAACAATTCTGTTTACTTGCATTTATGTCTTTTTTTTTTTTTTTGGTCGAACTTCAGGCAGCTGGATACACTGTGTGTTTTGGAGGCTCAGTGGGCCAACTTCTTAGTTTAACGGTTGCCATGATCTATGGGAGTCTATATAAGTGTCAGATTACAGTTTAGTTCTCATGAGAACCTGCTAATGGAAAGTGAACTTCCATTTAATATAGGCTGCCAGAGAGGTGCTGTAAAGTTGTAATGCACCTGCAATGTAGGTTTGCCATGTGATGTTAGAAGGGCTTTCTTAGCCTCTAATTTGGCAGTAGATAAACTAAGCTCTTCTCTTGATAAGCAGACTACAGGAACAGTTAACTGATTCTATGATAGAGACCTGTTGCTTTGCCATGCTACAATCTAGATTTGCATATTACATTCCTAGGAAGAATTTCTCAATGCTGAAGGTTGTTTTGGGTACTTTCTGGGGGGGTTGTTTGGGTTGGTTTTTTGAGTGGTGTTGGCAAGGAATCTTCCAGGAAGTTTTGCCTTGTGAATCCCTCAAGATGCAAAGATACTTCCTTGTATTTCTCCAAGGACTACTGAACTGCCAGACAGGGACAGATCAGTAAAAGATTATATGTAAGAGAATAGGAAAAGGAATATGGCAACTCCTCTAGAGAAAAGACAATTATCTGCTTCCTGGAGGGGTGAAGAGAAAGTCTGTGGAAATCTGAACTCCCTATCATATTCTGAACACTGGATCAGGTTACGTGTGTCTTCTTGTGCTACTGTAGGAAAGATTAATCAAAGTAATTGACAGTCTGTTTATAAGCTGATTATTTCCAAAGTCAGGTTTTGCTTTCCTTTAATGGGGGAAGGGGAGTTTTGCTTTCCTGGCTCATGTAAGGCTGAAAGTTAAGTGCAGGTCCTGTTTTCCAACTTGGACTTCCAAGTGGGTATTTAAAGAAAAAAAAAACAACAAAAAAACCCCCAACCAAAACCAACATGACCACAACAACCTATCCAAAAAGCCTTAGACAAAATGACAACCAGCACCCCCGACTCCAAAACCTAGAAAGAGATGTTTCTAGTGAACAACTCAAAGGTTTTAGAACAGTTTTCATTCTTCCCTCCCTCCATGGCCCAGCATCCTGTGTTCTTCCTTACACTCCTCAAAAGCAAGGCAAGGGTGCTCAGAGCAGATCTGTAAAGTAACTTCTCAAGAACAAGTCTGCCAGGGCAAATGTTTCCCCAGTAGTTACCTCAAACTATAAACTGAGGGGCTTTCAGATTGTGATTCCTGAAGTACTCCTATGCTTTTTTCCTCCTCTGTGCAACAGGGTTGGCTCAGGGGGAGGCTTGTGGCAGTGTAGTGTTACTGCTTGTTTGCTTTGTGAGGGTGGAGGAGGGGGAGAGGAAACTGCCTTAGGAAGTCACTGTGAAGGGCCTGTTCTCTGTCATCTGTCCAAGCGGTTCATGCTACTTTCCAGGTAAGTCGTTTGAGTTGGCAAACTCGTATTTCTGTAGCAGGGGTCTTGGCAACGCCTAACCCAGCCCTGTCCTTAGAAGCAAATTGGCCATCTGCACGTGTGTAGTATCTAGCCATTTGACTACGTGTCTACTGCAGGGATACAGTGGTTGCCTTCCTCTTTCATATTAGTCTCTAGGAGAATCAGCTTGAAAAAGGCAGAACAGAATATGCTTCCTGAGATAGGCATGTCCTGTTCCTTTGGATGTGAAGTTCATATGCCACCATGTGTGTGTTTTCTTGCAAGGAGCCATGAGCATCACTTTTATAGTGCCCTGTGAGTGGCTTGTTGGCTTGACCTCTGCTAGAAGTTAGGGTGTTGATGAGTGGTGTTCTTATCTGCGTGTAGGTATGGTTCCTGGTTGCACCATCAATCTTAAATACTCTTCAGATAGGGCTTTTCCAAAAACCAGATGCTTTGGGAACATTGATTCAAGAACCACCTTTTAGTCATCATTTCCTTTTATGTAAATATCTGCACCACTATCTGCTTTTATAGAGACTATTGTAGAAAACTTCTTAGTAATCAAGGAAAAAAAGCCCTGTTGCTTGAGAGGAGGAGGAGTGTAGATTTGAGTAGTGTGTGTTGGTTTTTTGATGAATAACCACAGAAACTCAGTTATGCTGCTCATTGCCGTTATTGAAGGCGAAAAGTAATGTGTGTGAACTCCATAGGTGCAGGGAGGCAAACTTGTACCAAAACAGGTAAATGTGAAAGAGTGAATATCTTCAGAAACACTTTGACATTGTGGGGGAGGAACATGTTCTTTCTTGTGATTACAGATCTCTCTGGAAGATGCACCTTCTGTTTGCGTTTAGTTTTAAATTTGAAGTAGAGCAGAATTTTCATACTTTCAATTTAAGAATTTAGTATTAGAAACTCAGTGGTTTGGAACCGATGTCCTGATGCCTTTTGTGGTTCAGGGTAAATTATTTGGCTTGCTTATTTAGGCTGTTAAGCCCTCTTTTTACTGATACAAGCTAGAGAAAAAGCCCTTAAGACTCAATACGTTCTTTTTCAGAGGAGTTTGTGATGATTGAGTTTGACTGTTTAAAAACAAATAAATAAAGCACTGTTGAGTTATTTCTCCTGTTCTCAACCCCAGATATCAAGACTGTTCTGCACAGTTGTTTGCAATAGGTGTTCCAGTTGTTTAATTGGGTCTGATGAATCTACTTTAGCCTGAAGATGCCTGATAAGATTTTTCTATATATATATATGTGTGTGTGTGTATATATATATATGCCACTCCTTTAATCTCGGGACCTGTTCTTCAGTATACTTAATGCACTTTCAGGAAGCAGTTTTATAGCAGTGGCTGTTGTGGCTGTTTTTAATGAGCCTGTGCTGCTTATAGCTGGAAAATAGCTCTATAATGCATGGTCAAATTCCTTGGCCATCCAATGATTCAGCTTTTTTCCTTTATAGTTTTTCAGATCAATAGTCATTAGAGAGGAATAAAATTATGAAAGGATGCTGAATCTAATTATGAAGCTTTTAACGGTGACTGGTGATATGATATCCTGTTCAGTCAAAAATAAAATGCAGGCAACCTTTTCTAGCCAAGAGGTTTCTTGGACAGTAGCAGAGTGGACAAGTGGTGTTGGATGGCAGAGGAGTTTGCATATAGGAATTAGAGAGTTAAAGAGGCATAGACTTCAGTGTGTCTTGTCTAGCTGTAAAATGTTTTATGCAGACTAGTCCAGGCAAGCATGACTTGTAACGTGCACATGGCAATGCTAATATTAAAGCAGAAAGATACTTTGAGTTCTTAATAGTTGAAGAACCTTTCAATGCTTAATTAAAGTAGCTTTAAAAAAGTTCATTGTTCTATAATTTTATGATATTTATAATATATATAATTTTTATGGTAGAAGCAAGCTTGAAAAAAGATGTTAAGATAACAAAATACATTGCAGAGCCTACTACTTCCAAAGGTTTCCTTTTTCTTTAATGTTGGAATGACTGAAAATTGTCACTGGAGTCCTTTTACATGCTGAGAGGGAAGCACAACTTTGGTAACAGATATACAGGATACCTCTGTGCTTTCATTAACTTTCCAGGTGAGAATCAGGCACTCTTTTGGTTTTATTTTTTAAACAGGTTAATGAGCTATGGAAAGTAAGTAGGTGAAATGCATTTGCTGAAAATGATAATTAAGTATTGCTTGTGATGAACTTGGTGTGTTTTATATCATTAATAATCTGAAGTTTAGGCTTAATCTCACTATCATTACAACCTCTTGCTGTGTGCATATTTTGGTTTTTTATTTTAACATGCATTTTAAAGAATCCTCATTTAAAGAAAATGGACATTGATGCTGTGAGCTGGCATTATCACAGCTATTTCATAAATAGTTATGAAATTCATGTGTACAAGTGGAGTTTCTGTACCTTTTTCTTGTCCTTAAATAGTGTTTGGAGTTCCAGCTGTGGCTTGGAGAGTCACCTAGAAAAACTCTTGCAGTAGGATGCTACCAGCTTTGAATAGGAAAAATATTTGGAAACTGTCATTGAAGTTACTTGCCGTCTACCCTTACCCTGACTGTGCTTTGCTTATTCTTGACATTTACTGAAGCAATTGCGTAATTTAATTGTACTGACTATAATTGCATCTCATGTCCTAGTACTGAAGGTTCTATATCAAGAATAAAATGGATAAAAATACAAAAGATTTGTAAAAATGAGAATGTTTTGTGTTGCCAATTCCATAATTTTGTATCCTAGGATCCTCTTGTCCCATGTGACGGTTGATACTTTGTGCACATTTGGTTGAAGTTGATGAAAGGTGGCAGTAGCAGCACTACTGCGCTTTGTGAGGGCAAGGCGGGATGATTATTGAGTGTATTGCAGAAGGGATCACAATTATCTGTAGTTCCACTGGGGGTGAGGATAAGCAGGATATACAGAGTTGAGAATGGCCCCTTGACAATCCTGGGTTCACTTGTATTTCTTCTCAAAGCATCAACATCAAGTACCAGCTATACCAAACATTCCGTGAAATACTTGTTAAAGATATTTTGCCTTTACTGTAGAGAGAATGATAAAACAAGAACAAGCTAGTGTTTATGTACATAATACCAGTCTGCCAGAGCATTTACTATTGTGTAGTAATTTTGTAGAAAACGGAATACACTGTGTTTTCTTTATTTTTAGAATTAAACTTGAACCAGATAACTTTAATATCTCAGCTAGTAGGTTATGTGGATTTTGCAATTTTATAAGAACAAAAAGGAGGCAAAAAGAGCCTCAGATCAAGATAAAGCTGCTAGTTGTCAGCGTGTGGGTGTGGGTATGTTTGGCTGCCTTGAAAAATAAGCTATTTCCTATGGATTATGTTCCAGGGTTTTTTAATATTTCCTTTGGGACGCTTTTTTAAATTGGCCTTCCTGTAATGAACTTTGCAAGGCAAAGGAAAATTCAGTTATACAGTAGATCTTTTATCATCTTCACATTTTCTTTACTAGGTTTTCTGTTAACCAGTTGAGTACTTTTAATTTGAATTTATATGCTCTTGTGTACTGTCAGACTTACCACCTGTTGAATTTACCTTTTTTTAAAAAGGTGAAGACTTGTTAATAGAGCGAGTGGCACATGCTGGCATGATCAACCCAGAAGATCGATGGAAGACACTACAATTTAATGGTCCTGTTGCCCATTTTGAAGTACAAATAAGAGTGAAGTGTGATGAAAATTACTACAGTGCTTTGTGCAATAAATTTTGTGGCCCTCGAGATGATTTCGTTGGTCACTACACATGCGATCAAAACGGAAACAAAGCCTGCATGGAAGGTTGGATGGGAGAAGAATGTAAACAAGGTAGTATTGTTTGCTTCATTTTAGATTAGCTTTAATGTATATGTGATAGGTATAAACTGCAGTAGGTATTTCCGTAGTGCCAGTGCTGTAACATACAGACTTTATTCTTTGAATATAAATCTTTTTGAAAACATCCTCTGTGAAGAGTGGAACCCAGCACCAGGATACATTATTGCTTGCAGTGTGTGCTCTGGGGGCTACACAACAAATTTAGGGTTTGAAACAGTGAAACGTATTTTCACTAATTGACTTTATTCAATGGTGGTGTAACTTTGAAGCAAAAATGTAATACATCTGTTAATGTAAGGTTTTGTTAGAATAGTGATATCAGTAATAACATAGATTTTAATCTTCTAAAAATGCCCTCGTAACACTATTTTTGCAACTGAAAAATTTCAAATAGAATGTATGCAAAGCTGAAAGCTTTTTGATGGCTCTTAATGGGAACAGAAATTCAAGTGTCGTCATCCTTTTTAATGTACCACTCAATCAGATCTCTTTGCCTTTTGCCTTCAGTCACAGTGAGTAATTAGTACTAAAATTACTTAACATACTCTTTCTGTTGAGGTTTTGTTTTCTGGTTTTTTTTTCAGTAAAAAATCTGTTAATGACAAGACCATTTCTTAGTGCTTACTCAAGGTCTTGTATCTTTTGAAGCTTATGATTTCCAGAATAATACCAGTCTAAGACTAGACTGAAAAGATAACTGTGTTTGATAAATGTTTTGGTGCTGACAATTTTCCAGCAAACCTATGCAGAAGCAACTTTTTCAAGGAGTTACCTGAAGTAATTTTTTTCATAAACAGTTGTAATGACCGTTGTGTTTTGTGATATAATTATCTGGAAGCAGCAACTACTGGAACATGGCAAAAGATACTGTGCTTTGCACAAGCAAAAAATGAGCTATATGACAGAAGCCCTGGCTGAACAGCTCCGGATTGCTGCTGGACTAATGGACACCTAGCTGCTCAGACTGACGCCTAAATCTTTTTCTGTTTACAGCTGTATGTAAACAAGGATGTAATTTGCTCCATGGGGGTTGCAGTACTCCTGGGGAATGCAAGTAAGTCTGCATGCTTGAGTATCTTTTTTTTTTTTATGAGTACTGATCTTTCTAGCATTTTCCATGTATATTGGTACTTCTAAAAAGTCTACTTTAAAATAGAAGAAATTCTGTTGAGAAACATGGATAGAAATAGATCTGAAATAGAGTTCACCTGTGTAAGAACTGCATATACTTCATACCATTTGCCAGTCCTGTTCTGGTTTTTGCACATGTAAGACTGAATAGATTTGCTTCATGTAATCCAAAGCTATGCTTTTATCAAATGGGAATAATCTTTTTTTTTTCCCCTATTTTGTTTTCTTTTTAAAATCTGTAGGTGTATTGATCTCTCTGTACTATTTGTCCCATCATATTAAAAGGGGACCTTGCTCTTTGGACTGTTACAATGAGGAAATGCACACAGTCCTAGAAAACTCAAAAAAATTAATATATATATATGTTTGATCACTAAAAGATAGTAAATTTAACTTTTTCAAGATAAAAGGTGGTTGTGGTAGGAATGAAGATACAGTAGAAGCCCCAACTTAAACTTTCCTACCCCATGTGAATGGTTTTTTTTGGCCCCTAAATATGAGACAAGAGTTGGAAATGTTCCTTTGACTTTGTGATAGCAGGAGTTGTTGATCATTTCCTTGCAAAAGTTCAGGCATCCAATGTAGTAGGTCAAGGGGAAATGGGTGTTATTTTTATACTGGCTGTTGAAGAAATGGGACAGGTCTACCTGCAAATTTGGGATCTTGTTGTAAGTTCTTGAGGGTGTTTTTTTTTTGTGGTCAGAGTTGTATGCATCATTGTGAGGTTGGATTTGCGCAGTGGCTCCTTTGTAAGCTGTATTGAATCTGCTTACTTGAAATGTGAAACTGAAAAGGCTTCCAGAACCCAAGAGCTGAGAAACACCGTTTGTGGCAAGCTGTGATAGTTGAAGGCAGTTCTGCCTAATTCACAGAATCACAGAATGTTAAAGGTTGGAAGGGACCTTAAAGATCATCTAGTCCAACCTCCCTGCCAGAGCAGGATCACCTACAGTAGAGCGCACAGGAACGCGTCCAGGTGGGTTTTGAATGTCTCAAGAGAAGGAGACTCCACAACCTCCCTGGGCAGCCTGTTCCAGTGCTCGGTCACCCTCACAGTAAAAAAGTTTTTCCTCATATTTTTCTGGAACCTCCTGTGTTCCAGCTTCCACCCATTGCCCCTTGTCTTGTCAGTGGACGCCGCTGAAAAGAGCCTGGCTCCATCCTCCTGACATTCCCCCTTGACATATTTATAAACATTAATGAGGTCACCCCTCAGCCTCCTCTTCTCCAAGCTAAAGAGACCCAGCTCCTTCAGCCTTTATCTACTACAGCCATTGCAGAAGTGGCAGAAATAGGATGCACGTTGTTTAGCTTTGCTGAGCCTAAAGCTAAGCTGGGATTGAAGTGACAGTTTGTGAGCTGTGGCAGCAGACATACAAACAAGTCCTATCCTGATGGTGAGCCTGAAGTTTCTGACAGTGGTGTATGGCAGATAGCAAACTAAGTCTTAAACCATTGCACCACAGAGAGGTTTCTTACTGCCCTGCAACTCCATTAGATGCTGCTGACTTCTAGAAGATTTGGTGTGTTGTGGCTCTCAAATCTGACTGTAAATTCCAGTATATGAAGTGCAGCATTTCCGTGCATGTGCAGTTTCACTTCTGAAGAACTATAAAACCTCCCTGAAAAGATTCTTTTTTTTACCAACGTAGATGTTTAAGCCATGGCTTCCTTTTTCTAAGAATGTTTGTATTTAATGTTACTTGTGATTATTTTTTTTTCTTATAATTAAATATGTTGCTTGAGATTTCAAGTATTATGTTTTTCTGCTCCTGCTGGCAATTTTTTCAGAGATTCTTGTTGAGAGCTGTGCCAGTATCACTTCTGCCTAGGAAGTACTCCTTTTCTTGAGCCTTCTAAGAACACATTTTTCTCACTGACAACCTACTCTAAATGATTTTGACTCATGTAAGGGTTTCTGGAATTCTGTGGGTATCAAAGGAATATCCTAGGAGCCTGTGACTGTGTTTTGAATGCAAGGAGCCTTTGAATAAAGGTGTAAAAGCAAATGATTTAAGCAAATTCAAAACAGTAGTACCCTTTTGTGGGTGGGAGCGAGGAAGTGGTGTAGCTTCTTTCTTAGCTTTCATTTCTCTGTCATACTAGCTATATCTGGGAAGACAGAAGTTGGAGAGGAGGAGGAAGGTTTCAAGAAGTGAAAACAAAACCCTTGAAGATGGGTGTCTGGATGGCTATAGTGCCTTTTTTTAAGGTGTCTATCAACGGGTAGTCTCATATGAGTAAAGCCTTTCCTTACAGCACGTTGTTGATGTGGAGAAGCATCTTAATATTCTAACTTGCCCAGCTAGGCAAAGCTCACAAAAATAATACTGAGTCTATTGAAGGACTCTGACCAGAAATATCACTGATTGGATGAATGATCTCATCGGCAAAAAAGTGCTGGAGGGGAAGGAATAAGGGACTTAATGTGTCAGATGGATTCTATACCTATATTCTGTCTGCCTTGTTCCTTAATTTCTGTCTGCTGAAGTGATAGATCTGTGATCAGCAAATTGAAGTAAATCAGCAGTCCTTATGGGTGGCCATTCTGCGGTATTGCAAGAGTTTCTTTCCTTCCTTTTTAAAAGAGATTTGGTGGCTTGAGCTTGATCACACAGGTATCTTTAGTTTGTATTCTGCAGTAGTTATTAGGCTGTATTAGAAATGTTGCTTTTAACCCAACTGGATAATACTTTCTGTAGAAAAAAGATGCTGAACTAAAAATAAGCGAGGCTTACAGACATGACCTTTATTTTCAGCAGTACAAAGGAAGCTGTTATTTAAAAGAAACTGCTATGTTTGGTGCTATTGAATTTAATCTAGATTCCTTCATCCTGGTTTTTGGAGAGATGCCACTGTCATTTAACAGGTGAAAACAATGTCTTTTTTAATTCAGAAAGAAAATGAAAATGTGAGAAAACATGGGTGTGAGATGTATGGAAATCTACTTGTACCAATAGCTACTTGGTTGCCAAAATCTGGAGTGACATTTATAAATAGACAAGTTGGAATATGGTTTCCGTCTTTAACTTGTATGAACGTGCAAGTAACTTAAGCAATAGCTCTGACGCTTCAGCCTAACTCTTATAGAAAGGATCTACCCTCTGTGCTTTGATGTTCCAATGTAATTTAGAGCTGTTCTTGGATTAAATGTTATACTAAAAACAGATCTTAGAAGTAGCTGAATAGCTGCAGACTTAATAAAGTATATGCCATCAGCTGTTACTGTACATCGTCATCTGTTGGACAGGTTTATGTACCTGTTACTTTGAGGAAGGTGGTGTGAAATTTGCCATTTCTTTTTTCTTCTGTTGAGCTTTCATCAAAGAAATGGAAAATAAGTAGGGGATGACCTGATGCAGGAAAGGATTTTGTGGTATGACTGAGTCTAGGTGATATGCGTTTGTCATTACGGAGACAGTTCAGGAAAAATAAAAATTTACTGAATAATGAGCAAAAATACATCCTTGAGGAAGGCAAAGGCAACTTGGCTGAATCTTTTAGAGATGGGAAATTGCAGTCTTAAAATTTTTTAATAACAACAAACAAAAAAGCTTCTACAAACCTAGCCTTTATCATATCTGGACTCGCAATGTTTGGGCATTCTAATTGGAGTTTGTATTTTTTTAGCCTTCAGTGACAGATAAGATTGTCTTTTTGATTGACTTCACCAGCCCAAAGTAGTAGGAAGGATTGTTGAAGCAGCAGCATTGCCAACCATGATGATTTGGGGTTTCCTTTGTGTCATTTGAAGTACTTCGTTAAATTTCCTTAAACTGTCTAGAAAAGAATGATCTAATGGCTTATAACTGGCTCAGGCACCATCACCTTATGAAATGATCCAAGTTGAATATAGAGAAACCACAAGTGACTGTCTCCTTCCTTGATTATAATTGCTGACTTGAGTATGTTTGGTACCACTCATAAACTGTCAGTAGGCTTAACAGCTTAATCTTTCTCTTCCGTGTGATGCAGGGTGGTATGGGTTTGGCAGAAGTCCAGATATGCCTCATATCTAGCCTACATTGTCATATTCCTGCCAGGATGATGACATTTTCAGAAGTCTTTCTGCTTTTCCTTTTGCCTTTGAATGCTTAAATTTCTCTTGCAAAGCAAACCAGAAGGGGTCAAATCTCTAAGACTGCTCAGCTTGTGTTCAGCTTCTGGAGTAATGGTAGGATCTAAGTTCAGTCCTGGGAAATGCAAGTCTTACTTCACACAACTGTGACACGAAAGTTTTTTAGAATGTTTAGACTAACTGAAATGAATTACAGATAGGATCATTAATAGTATTATAATGTGAATTTGTGCAGGGTAAGCAAAGCAAGCATGTAGCTTTTAAGACTTTAAAAACTAAATTGTTTGTGTGCTTTGTCTTACTCTAGAATTACTTCTGAACTATATGTGACAAAATTTTAAGTTTACGATGTTGATGATTGTTTATTTGATTTTATTTAATCATGCATTTTATATTTATCCCGTTGAAGCAGATTTCTCAATCTTTTCCATACCTTTTGTAGTCCTTGTGTTCGACTTCAGCCCTGCTTGTAAGGCAGATTTTTTTTTTGTGTGTGTGTGTTCAGCAGTCCTTAGAGGATGCTTACAGCATCTTCAAGTGTTTTTGCTCCCTTAATCTGTCATATGCCAGAACTATATTCAGTACTTTCTTTACGGTGATGCAGGAACAAAAGTTGCAGTTGCAAAGTGAGCTGCAACTACCTGGAGTGTTGGGGATGTAACAGTGTTCTACAGATCCTTTGTTAGATGTTAAAGGCTTGCATAGTCTTCTATCTTTAGCAGTAGGCCTACCTATATCATTGAGATCTTACTTGTGTTTTCATGACAGTTAGGTGGTTAAGTGGTTAACATCAGCATTGGGAAGCTCTGCCTTAATCTTTTTCTTTAAAAAAAAAAAAAAAGGCAGCTGGATTCTCTTAAACTGGTTCTTGGGTGTAAGGAGATCTGGCAAAACAGGTTGTTACTGAAAGACTGTAGAGGACTAACAAGAGATTGTAGAGGACTGAGAAAAGAAGGAAACACAATGCCTGCTTCTGGAAGTGGCAAGCGGGGAACTTCCACACTAGCTAGATCAGATAACTAGCCAGATTTGAGCAATATGGTTTCCTTCCACAGTTGCTCCAGAATGGAATTATTAGAAAGCTCATAAGCTGCTCTGAATAGCAAACTAGAAAAAGTCTTGTCTGAGCAGTGTACTAGCTGCTGTGCTATATGACCATTTCAGTTCTTGTAATCTTGGGCAAGGTATGGTGCCTAAAGGATGTAGGGCTGTTGTTTGGCCCTGTAGGAATGCACTTTGTACTAGAACCTGGACATCTGTCTCCTCTTTGATGCAAGATGTCGTATCACAGCTTCAAGGTTCAACAAATTTGTAAAATTTCTATGTGTAAGTTCTCTTGCCTGTTAGCATAGCACTATGCTGTTATTACTGGTTTTTGTGTCCTAGTGGTAAGTCTTCTGGGTTTGTTGACAAGTGTTTCACAAGAAGACCTATGAAGTTAGACAGAAAAGAATCCCATGTTCTGTTTCTTTATTGGTCAAGGAATTGAGGCATATACTCTGCTCACTTCCTTAGATGGGTGGTGGGTAGGAAGGCGTGGAATGTATCCTAAATGTGAATACTGCTTCCAGGAGAGTGTGAACAGGTGTACGGAAAGTAAAGCATGTACTGTGTTAACTTGTGTCTGCTATTGTAGGCAAATGGGAGCAGTAGATCAAAGCACTGTTGAGAACTCAATATCTGAAAACACTTCAGGTTTGTCGGGGTTGTGTTTTTTTGTGGTGTTTTTTTTTTTTAATTTTAGACTAGCTCTAATCTGTCCTTATGGACTGAATGCCTGTTTGTAGCTGGAACACATTAGGTGTGCTCCAGCCATATCTTGTCTTGCATTGCCTTAGTTTGACCTAACAGGAATCCAATTCCTTTGTTCTGAAACATCTCTGTGATGTGAACCATCACACACAGCCTGATGGTTCCCGTTCACTTAAAAAGCATGCTCCTGGTGTGATCTTATGCAAATATAGACACACCCTTGGAGCCACTTATTGCAAGTTAACTGAACAATGTTTCATCATATGTTCTGGTTAAACAGTTTTGAACCATCCTATCTATCAGGTCCTTCACAAAACTCTATATAAAGTACTGGAGTGAGAATGTTAGCTTTCAGTAACTTCCTGTTAGAGGACAAGAAAGTTTGTAGGGGCAGTTTTGTATCTTTTGGTTTTAAGCTCTCAGATAATTAAGTCAAGTTTATTAACAAACATCTTTTCCTTCCCTCTCCACAAAACTGTACTACCTATTGCAAAGATGGGAAAGTGGGGAAAGTGTTTCTGTGGCAAATCTGAGTGAGCGAGTACGATATTAGCTATAACAGCTAGACCATATTGCTGCCTGCTGTGCAACAATTAATCTCTTAAAAGATTAAACAGACTTTCTTATAGTTATTTTAAGTAAATAACTAATATAAAGCTATTGTTCTGGCCTATGCAACACCATCCTGTTCACGTCATTAGAAAATTTAGTGGTTTTCCATTTAAGAGGGTTATTTCTCCCCCACCCCTGAATGATGCATTTTGCTTCTGCTCTTAATGTCACTGTTCTGCTTCGTTTTCCTGTGTTGAGTGTTTTGGCCACAGTGTCTACTTGAAATATGAGTGGGAGAAACTCCCTTCAGAAAACCTGCTTAAAAAGTGGTGTGTAAATATGTCACAATGATCTTCCCTGTGACCTTTGTAGGATGTGCATTATACCGGAAAGATGTGGCCTGCAGTAATCAAAAGCTTACACCACCTTGCTTTTATCCTCAGTAGGATTTTTTTTAATGTATTTTTATACCCTGTATTCTGGCCTAGGCTTGAGAAGAACTAGTTTAGTTTTGATTTCCTTGACATTGGTTGTTTAGATGTATTTATGCATTAAGTACTGACAAAGCTCTGTAGCTAGGGGTAGAACAGAATTTATTTAGGTATTCTCTTGTTCTGATGTATTGGGAGCCTTTTTGTAGGTTTAAACAGAGTAGATGAGTGTTTGGATGAGACTGGCAATACGAAGTTTCTGAGCTGAACTTACTGCACAGAAGTTACACTTACACTAACCAGAAGTGACTGAACCAGGAGAATAATGTGTGAATATAGTATGAAACAGCTGAGTTAGTAAAATTACCTGTTGAGAACGAAAGCGCTGCAACTTTTTACTGTGTAATAGGCATCTTGCTATTTTATTAAACTTTACCAGTTTAGCTTTTTTTTATAGCCCTAGGAAAAGCAAAAATTGAAAATCCTCTATCTCTTTCTCCTTTCTCCATTTCCCCCTGCTCCTGCCTATGAGTACATATGTATCTTTGAACTGTTCATAGAGAGAGGTGCTTATGTAGGATTCCTTGATAATGAATTTACTACTTTAAACACAGCAAGATTTACTGTAGAAAGTCTTTCTTTCTTATGCTGGAATTTAGCTGTCTGAAACCCCAGTGTCTTACTGTAACCAAGTATACACTATGAGTTGAATTATTGTGGCTTTATCTTTTTTTTCAATGACAACGGTATTTTTCCTGCACAGTTGCAGTTTCTCTAATCTCAGGACTGAAATGTTATCTAGAACCTTTTGCTAATGTTAACTCCTGCCCTCTCCCCTTCCTTAAGCTTTGCATTTAAATTCTCATTTTCTGTTGCCATCAGAATATCACTTAAGGAAAATAGAAGTTGTGGAAAGTGTCTGTAGAGTTATCAAGATTTTTTTCTGCAAGTTTTTGGTTTCAGGATCACTAGCGATTGTTCTTCTATTCCTATTGCATTCTCTCTATAACAATCCTGACCTGAAGGGACACTTTGGTCTGCGAGCAGATGCTGGTGCTTTAGCTTTCCATCAGGAAGTTACTAAACTGTAACAATCTATTTATGGTAACTTAGCAAGGGCTAAGATTAAGCCATCTCTGATTTTGTTTTGCATGCATTTGGTTGTAAAGACAAGTTAGAACCGATGAAGTCAGCAGAGGGGAAGGACAAAGGAAGTAGAATCTTGATTCCAATAAGAATTTTCTTTGTCTGTTAAACAATGGAAATCCTTATGAATTCTCTAAATTTGGCTTTCTTACTTACATCTAAAAAGTCTAGGATTGCAGAAGCATCCAAAAAATTATTCTCACCTGGGGAGGAGCAGGGAAGAAGTAGCTTCAGCCCACCATAAACTGCACTAGCAGTTTCCTTTTTGCTTTTACACAAGTGGTTGTTACTTGAAAAAGAATTTTGCTTTGTTTAATTTTCTTTATTTTTTTTAGGTGTTGCTTTTGTATTTCTACCTTTTGGTCTTCGGTTCATGGATCATTAACCTTTTTTTCATCCGTGTATTTTGGCTTATTTGTCTCATAAATGACGATGTGCCCAGTTCTGAATTGGTTTCACTTATTGATCACATCTTGCTCTGGGAGTGAGTTGAGATCCATGTAAACATTATCTTTTTAGGAGGAAGTGGGATTAAAGCTGCTCTAGCACCTGCTAATGTAGGATGCGACCAGACTTCCTGTTCAAGAGGAAATCCTAATTTATTCTTCCTTGTAAACTGAAGGCTGATCAGCTTACCACATAGTAACCTTTTGACTTGTAAACACTGTGTTCCTTTGGACTGCTTTTAGCCTCTAGAAATTATTTCCCTCAGGCTTGGTGGTAACTTTAACAGTAAACTTTGACTGTGTTGAGTATCATGAGAAAGCAGTAACACTCTTCTGCTGAACAAATTTCAGTGCAGTCAAGCATACCTACTAACTCAAGTAGGTGCTCAAGATGCCTTCAAGTTCCAAGAAGGTGGCTGTGTTTTTCTTTGCACTCTTACTAACCAGTGCAGTGTTAAACAAAGAAACTTGTTATCCATTGGTTATGGAAAACAAATTGAGATATTGCGATTATTTGCTTTGTGATGCAGACTTTCAGCCCTTGAAAGTGCTTGTTATATGTGGGTGGGGAGTTGGCTCTGGCTAGGATAGTCATGGTGAATCACTGGCAGTAGTGCCAGGTTTGGCATGGATGGAGATTTGGGTTGGTGCCAGTGAAGTGAGTTACAGTGCTTTTTTTTTTTATATATATTGTTTATTATCAGCCCCTGAAAAGATTTTTCTGTCCTTGAGGAGGAAGGAAGAGATCAAATTTAGCAGGAGCAGTATTTGTTTCCTCTTACTGCTAATAGAGCAGAAGAAAACTGGTTCTGAAATACGTGTGTCCTCCAGGCTTCTGCCAGCTTTGCTCAGATGAGTGATCGGAGGCCTCTAGAGTAGAGACAAAGCTGAGGCTCTCCTTAGGGATCCTGCAACTGTGAGGTTTTTGAAGAAGATACTGGGACTATCAACTCAGAGTAGTTCTAGCACTTTACAGGAAAAAAAAAATCTTGCAAAGATCCACATCTAGATACCTTCTACCTATGAAAACAGTAGAAATTTAAATAATACGCTGCAAGCATAACCTGTTCTATTCCTCTTACTCTATTACCACTTACTGAAGTGATGGAAGTGGATTGATTCACAAGGAACCAAGACTCCTCTTTTATACTTTTCCTTGTCTTCTCTCACCACACCTCGAAGACTTAAGTTTCTGTTTTATGGTATTCAGAGCATGTTGATAATAGAATGGTGGTGTTAAATCTTAAAAAGTACAGTTTCTTCTCTAATGCTTTTTTACCCTAGGCATCAGGGCTTCACTGGCATGTATATATCCAGCTCCCATTCAGTTTGTTTTTATGCATCACTTCTATTGCTAGTATTGCTCTTAAATTGTTTGTAAGAAATACTCTTAAAATAACAGGCAGAGCAGTCTTCTAGTCCAAAAGAGCAAGCTTACTATTTCTTTTTAAAATGTGTATGAACTATAAATTGTTGGGGTTTTGTGCGGTTTTTTTTTTTTAGAAAAACAATAGCCTATGTCCTTTTCTCAGTTCAGACTTTAGCAGCTTTATGTAACAAAAAGTTGTTTTTGTTAGCATAATTCTGTTACAGATAACATAAAGATACTGGTCTGTGAAGAAGTCTTGTGACAAAATTTCAGCTTGTTTAAAACAAAATGAATTGTTAATGGCTTTTGCTTCTGTCCTTCTTTCTTTGAAGAGCACTTTTTTCATAATGTCACTAGAGAACACTGAGGATATAATAGAATAAATCTGTAAAAATGGTCCTCTTGAGAAACCAAATCCCTGGAGCACTGATAAGACAGCTGCCTCTCTGGCTGCCTGGGTCTTTCAAGACTGTAGCACTCTAGAGCAAACTAGGTAATACCTTGAAGCATATATTCCGAGAGAGAAAAAAAACTATGGTGCTTGATGCAGTAAGCCAGCAGTCTCCTTTTCAGAAGTGCTTTGAACTTTTTTTTTTATACCAGTCACAGGTTTTTTCCTAGTGTGAGATATGTTTACATGAAGATGAGACTTCTTTTAAAAAAAACATGTAATTTATGTACAGTTCTCATAACACATAATGTTTGGTGGTGTGTGTTGCTATGGTATGTAATACAGTTGAGCAAGATGAGTTCCAGTAAGGATGTTCAGCAGGACTAGTGTGTGCCTTCTAAATAGGAGAAATAAAGTTTTGTTATCTATTGCACATTGAGCAGTTGACCCTGTTCTTGAGAATGGTAAGTGTAGTGTTCTGAATATCTGTAATGCTGATAATTAAGCATCATGTTGCTAACTTTTAACATGTGAACTTACATCTTAGGTGTCATTATGGCTGGCAAGGACAGTTCTGTGATGAGTGTGTCCGCTACCCAGGCTGTGCTCATGGGAGCTGTAATGAACCATGGCAGTGTAATTGTGAAACCAACTGGGGTGGCCTGCTCTGTAACAAAGGTACTTAACATTAATGTCCAGGAAAAATAAGTAAAATTGCATGATTAACTGATAACTCATTAACCTTTTTTTCCTGCTAGTGTGCAACTACCAGAGTATTTCTGTGCCTAATTCTTTTATGGCAGGTAGTGCCTAAATATCCTAAGTGTAGGAAGTTTAAGACAAAGGGCTTGGAATGGTCCCGACTCTTCTAACTCCTGCCATTCTCTTGTTTGTCCTTCCCTGTTCTGTGGATAGTAAACAGATGACAGGCTAGCTAATAGAATATGGGGATGATGTGGGTGAATGATGTTCAAGCCAGAAAGGCAACTGTTTGTCTCACTAGGGATTAAAATGGTGAGATTTGTGTTCCCTGTTGATTGATGCTTTTCTCTGTCCAGATCTGAATTACTGTGGAAATCATCATCCCTGCCTGAATGGTGGAACCTGCATGAATACTGAACCAGATGAATATCGCTGTGCTTGCCCAGATGGCTACTCTGGAAAGAACTGCGAAATTGGTACTTACAGATATTGCATGGCATCTTCAGCAATCTGAAACTGTTTTAGGCATGGCTATGTTCTAGTTAGCCAGGTGGCATTTTTATATGTTCATCGCTGCTTTTTTTTTTTCTTAGTTGAGGATCTGTTTTCTCCTTTCCGAAAACTAGCTTGATTTCTGAGAGGTGAAGTTTGTAAAGTGATGGCATGCAACTTCTCCTTTCAACTTGATTGTCACTTCGTGTGATAGTGAGGTTATGCCAGCTCCATCTCTCCTACATAGTGCCTTGGGCGTGCTATTCAGAAACCACTGATGACAACAAAAATGCTGCAACAGTGTCCCTTGGATTTAGATAAGACTGATATGTCTTCCCTTTGATTTCTTCCTTAATCCAAACATGCAGTTGGGCTATAGTCTCATGGAAACGAGTTACAGGTGCACCTTTCCCGGTTACATTTCTCCCTGCTACAAATTTTCTTGTCCTCTGGCTTGCCTGCAGACATGCATCTCATACAAGCTGGGGACTAAGGAAGGTGGTAGTGATGGACACTTTAGTTTGACCGTGGTATAGGGTTTTGACCCAATTTTTCGCTGCCTGAAGGTGTTTACTATCCTTTTTGATCGACTGACACTTGGTTTTCAATCACATTCTAATATGGAACTTTTAATATAATTGAATTAATAATGCAAGTGTTAACTACTACAGAAATGTACTCAGGTGTTCTCACAGAGTCACTTTGGTCTAAAGGAAAAGTTGGACTTCCCTGTTCTCATTGGCAAAATGGAAGAAAGTATTTAAACAGTATTTCTGATGAAGTATGCCGCCTTAACTGCTTTAGATCTGTATCTATCCATCATGAAAAATTGCCTCCTATCTCAACCACAGTACAAAGATAGCTTTTTTTTGGTTGTTTATATCTGTGTGTGTGTGTATTACAAAAAGACCAAAATTTTCACATACTGGAGTCTATTTTTGTACTTTGAGACTTTTGCTGATTATTATGTATCAGGAGATAAAAGAGCAAGTGTGCAATTTCTATTTCTTGCCTATTTTACTTCAAAGTGAACAAGTTGAACTGAAACCTTTCATACATGTAGTATTCAGTTGGGTGTTCTGCAGTGACTTAAATCCTTTTTTAAAATGTGATATTTCCAGTCTTCTTACTTTGAATTTTGCAGTTCTGTGATAAGTGTAGATAGAAAGAACCCTTTTTTTTTTTCCTCTTTGCCCTTAAATTCACTAAACTCTTACCAGCAGAAGATTTTCTTGTTTTATCAGAATGTAGATCTTCTTTGAACTTCTGTGAAGTGCTACATGGTATTAATGATACTATCAAAACTTGAATTTTCTTCTTCTGTTAGGATGTGGTGCAGAGTTTTGGCTGTAATGGATGAAATCTTGTCTTAGCTTGCTCCAAAAGTTGTGGAGGAACACCTTGGCTCCTCAGATGAGGAGACAGGAAAAAAGGGAGCCATGCGTTTGACAAGTTCTATACTGATTATTAGCAGTAGATTGTTATATGAGCTGCTTTAGGTGCTAGTACTTAACATCATAGATAATGTAAATTCAGTTTGCAAGCTAGGTAATGTCCCTGAAAGAAAGATTCTAAGTATAAAGGCTAGCAACGGTTAGAAAGCCTTACGTATTGAAGGGAATTGGTTTATTCTTTCCAAAAGCTTGGTGTCTGAGAGGGAAAATATCAAATGTGATGGCATACAACTTGTCTCTCCTCACCTTGTTTGTTGCTCAGTGCAGTTTCTGCAAGTGTTACAGCCCTACATGGAGTGACAGCAAGCAGTACTGCCTGTAATTGCCAGTAGCTCTATTCTTTGCCATCTCCAAGGAACAGTATTAGAGTGAAGCTAAACAGACCTTTGATACCTAAACTACTACTACTGTTCAGACATCTGAACAGCATATCTGTTTTATCTCACTGAAGGGAAAAAAAAACCACGTCAGAACATTCTGGAGGTAGAATTGTGCAGCTGGAAGCAGTAAGTTAATGGGGAACTTCTCTAGCTTCTGGGATATTGAGATAGAGTAACCTGTCTACTTTTAGGCTTTCTAGTCAGTAGATATGAAGGATGATGCACCTTCAGTAAAATAGTGCTTCAGTCTCTTACTGGAAATCTTACTCTCTGTAGCTCGGAGAAGGAGGCTCCAAACTTCTGTACAGGCATCTCTCCACTGATCGTGCTCTTGGTCACTTTTAGTGAGAATGCAATTTCTAACTGTAGTTCTCCCTAATTAATACTGGAAGAGTATTTAGCAAGAATTTATTTCCCTCTTTCTTCCCAGCGGAGCATGCTTGTGTATCTAATCCCTGTGCTAACGGTGGAATTTGCCATGAAATTTCATCAGGCTTCAAGTGTCACTGCCCATCGGGGTGGAGTGGACCAACATGTGCTATTGGTGGGTATGCATTTACTGATGAACGACCCATTGGTTGTTACAGCTTGCTTGATACTATTGTGCTCTGTGGGTATGGAATTTGGTGGCCTTTTATCTTACCTGTCTTCTAACAGTTATGTCTTGGGAGACTCTGAAAAGATTTAAGTATAAATGTGAACATAAAAGGCTCTCCCCTTAAAGTAGTAGAAGAGTAGATCAGTTGCTAAATGCTTAAGCATCTGGTTTGGAAGACGGGGAAGTAATTGAAATGTATTGTGAACCTATGTAATTGATTTGCATGTTGCCTATGATTTGAAATATGATTTTTTTTTAATCCACTTCTCAATAGCAACTATCCTCAAAAAATAACCATCACCAAAACTGGCTAAACTTGTGTCCTGATCTAGGAACATGACTTTCAATGACTGTGTTTGTGGCTGGCAGATTAACTGAACCTTCTTGCTGTTTGCAGATAGGGGAGAAAGGAACTCTGAAATTTTCTATCTCAAAGATGTGAGAAAAGCCTAAGCAAAAATTAAGTTAGATTTGTTAGCCTGTTCCTAAGCTTGTCTGTACACTCTCCTCCTTCACTTTAAAAAAACAAACCAAACACAAACAAAACAGATTAAGCCAAGTTTTAAACCATGTAATAGAAGGCTTACTTTGACTTTCTAGATATTGATGAATGTGCATCTAACCCTTGTGCTCAAGGAGGGACCTGTATTGATGGTGTTAATGCATTTGAGTGTATATGTCCACAACAGTGGATTGGAGCAACATGCCAGCTTGGTAAGTAATTACCTTTTAAAGTTTTGGAAACCACTGGAAATTATTCCTACATAATAAATAACTCTGTGTAAGTGTGTTTCTGACATGATTTTAACTGAAGAAGACATTGGAGATGTGTGTTGCTATGGGTATCTTAGCTCTTCTTTAGGAGATCTTAAAGCCAGAGGTTTCAAGCAAACCTGTAGCTATTTAAGCCTCAACTTAAGCTTACTTATAATAATTCTTCTAGAATGCCCAATAACTTCTCTGTTTCAAAATACAGTGTTGGTGATGGTAGCTCTTTCTTTGTGGTGGCAGAATAGTGACTATGAGCTTATGGAGGCAAGAAAGGAATTTGCCCAGACTAACATATTACCTTTTTGAGTTTTGGCAAAGGGAAAAAATAACATGCATGTGCTACTGTACATAAATGTCCGTTAAAAACTTGTGGTATGTAAATGATTTCAGTACCTTACCAATGTATAATATGAGCTTCTGATGCTTGGATTGCATGGGTAGTTTTGCTTGGTGCTGTGGTAATCTGTTTCTGGGTTTGTTCTTTATTCTCTTCTTTCTTTTATCTTCTTTCACAGATGCTAATGAGTGTGAGGGGAAACCCTGTGTTAATGCTTACTCTTGCAAAAATCTCATTGGTGGATATTACTGTGACTGCATTCCAGGATGGACAGGAGTAAATTGTCATATCAGTTAGTATTTATTTAGTATGTATGTTGACCATAGGATGCTTTATTCTTTAACAAAGGTTTTTATGGCGAATGATAGTACAAATACTTGTACACAAAAAAGTACCTGTTGTTGGGATTTTTCTAACTTCCAGCAATGTAACTGAAAAGACTGTTCAAAATTTTAGTTAGAGATGTAATTGATATTAAAATGAGCATAGATAAAGACTTGTGTATCTCTAATAAATCTCTACTCATGTATGGTTCTGAATGATATTACATACTGATTCAATTTAAAATACTTTTAAGCTAAAATGTTAGATATTTATTACAGTGTGATAGAAGTATGTAATATGGAATATGCAATTTTCTATTATTTTTAAGTAAAAAACTTTAAGACCTCAAGCATCCTTGCTTTCCATTGAAACATCTAGAAAAAACCTTTTTGAAAATCATTTGTTCTCCACTTTTATGCTAAACCTGTACTTTACAGCTTAGTCTTCCATAATAAATTCTAATGCCTTGCATATTTTATCTATAGATATTAATGACTGTCATGGACAATGTCAACATGGAGGAACTTGTAAGGTAACTCTTGTCTATTACATGCCTTATTGACAATGAATTTTGTTCTGCCTAGCTATGAATTCTATAGTTTGGAATTACAGGTTGGTTAAATGAGGTTAAAAGTGTAGTGTTGCACTTGCAGACTTTTGCACCGTTTCATGAAATAACCTTATGTGGTGCTACTGCTGTTCACAAATCCAGAACATAGAAATAACTCGAATTCTTGTGTGCAAGTTTTATTGATAAATTTTCCCACTTTTCCTTTAATCTCTGCAGGATGAGGTGAATGGTTACCATTGCTTATGCCCTCGTGGTTTCACGGGAAAAAACTGTGAGATGGAAACAAACGAGTGTGAAAGCAATCCGTGCCAGAACGGAGGCCGTTGCAAAGACCTGGTGAATGGATTCACTTGCCTGTGCTCACAGGGCTTCTCGGGAGTCTTCTGCGAGGTGAGGGCACTGGTGACATTGCTGCAATACTTCTCGTGGATAGAATTCTTGAAAGAAACATATGTCTGGGTTTAAATGGGAGTAACCCAAGGCTGAAGCATTACTAACGTAGCTGTTACTTGATACTCTGAATAAGCAAATTTGTTGTGCAGTGCTGTCGTAGTAGCTGCAGCATTTGAATTTGCAACCTGATAAACTGCAAGTTGTTGCACGTAACAACTCTTGCATGTTTTAAGGCTGCGAGTTTTCCTTCAGCATGAAACATTTTCCTTTGCAGTTTTCAGAACATGTCCTATTGTTACATTACAATATTTTAGGTCTTCATCCTAATTACACTCAAGTACATAGTTGAATTACCTTTCATGTAATCCTCCTGCTGCTGGCAGGAGTATCCATGTAATTAAAGGCAAGCAGATACACAAGTACTGGCTCTCAGAACTTTGAGATAATTTTAGGAACATGTAGTTCAAGTGCTTAAATAAGGATTTAGATCTGAAATAATGAAAGTGCTAGCGATAATTCATAAAGTACTTTGTGATAACGAAGATCATCATCCTACTAGGGAGGACATTAGACACTTCAATATAATATTATACTGCCCAAATATATACTTTCTGGCTTTCACAAATAGCCAACTTGATGTGTTACAGTTAGCAAGACAGCATCAACTAGAGGCATTGCTTACAACTGTGTTGGATTTGCTCCAGAATTTTTTGTGGAGGACATTCGAGTGATCTCTCGTAAATGCTGAAGTAATTTTATTCTATGTTACTTGCACTGTTAACAAAACAATGCTCTCCTTTTATTCAAAATTTAAAAAGATTGCAGTTACTGACCAGTTTAATAAAACTGGTGCAGCACTTAATAACTGATGTACTATTTCTACATCAGGATCATAGCTCAAGTGCTCTGCTCTTTACTGATTCATACTGTACTGTGTAATTAAAGTTTTAGCAAATATGTTTGAATAATAGGGGAGAGTTGGCTGCTTGCCTTGTGTGTTGCAGGAAGTATCTACCATTGATTCCAGATGCTAAAGTACCAGCTACTGAACTTGCATTGGGAAGGGGAAATTTACACTAATGGAAGGAAACAAATGGAGACATCTGATAGAGGAGATCTGAGAATCTTTCTCAGACCTCAGTTGGTTTTTTTTTTTCGTTGTTTTGAATGTTCCATATGAGAGCGTAAAATAGCTTGCTGAAAATCTCCTTATAGAAGCTGGAATTGTATGCAACCCTCTAAATTAAATACTTAACACCATTTGTGTTCCTCCTGTTTTGCCTAGCTTTGAATTTTTCTCCTATTTAGCTACACAACTACTAAAAACAGGGATGAAGTCCACTATCAGACTTAATTTTGTCTCAAAGGTTGAGAAAAGCTATCTTTCTCACAAGAGAGATGTGAATATGGAAAAATTCACTTGAGGGGAGGGAGAAAAGCAATCTGTAAGAATAATAATTTGAGGGAAAGGTACTGTGATGTAACAATATCCATTTGGAGGCCAATTTAGGGCATCAGTGAATCTTGTGTGTCAGTCTAAGATGCAGAAGAAGCAGAATTGCTTTGCTGCAGCAGTTCACGTGTGTTAAGGGTTATACTGTGAAAGCTGGGTTTAAATTTTGGTTTTTTGAATCAGATGGTAAGAAATGTTCAAAAATCTACCTAGTATTTCTATGTGTAAATTGGCATGGTGATGGTATTTGTAAGAATAAGGCCCTGAGCAGCTTGGTCTAAGTAGACCTGCTTTAAGCAGGAGGTAGGGAGTAGCTGACCTCTAGAGGTTCCTTCCAAACTATGTGGCTCTGTAATAAATTCTATGTATTAATTGAGATGGGAAGAGAAATTGCTCTAGAGGATAGAATTTTTTTAAGATTCTCTGTATTTTAAGTGTCATGCAGACACAAAGTTGACAAGTGCTCTGGTATTTAAGTTGCATTATGGCACTTAGTATGTGGGTGTGAAGGACAGAGAAGTGAATTATAATGATCCAGGATAGTTACAGTAGCATATTTCTTAATGGCTTCTTCTCTGTTAACTAAGTTATTGCAAATGTGTTTATTCAGCCTCCTTCAAAGGACTATCTTTCTTGCAGTATCAGAAATGCTTTGTATTAAGATTGACGAAAGTTTCTTCCTGTATTGCAGGATGGAATGCAATATATGATTCGTAAATCTTAAAACTTGAGATTCGTTGTATATTAGCTTCATCTGTGTCTTTTGCAGCACAGATAATGCTTACTCCTGGGAAATGAAGCAGCTGCTGCTAACTGTGGTCTCCTTTACAGATGGATATTGATTTCTGTGAACCTAACCCTTGCCAGAATGGGGCTAAATGCTATGATCTGGGAGGAGATTATTACTGTGCCTGTCCTGATGACTACGATGGAAAGAATTGTTCTCATCTCAAGGACCACTGCAAGAACAATTCTTGTAAAGGTACCTGCCATTGTCCAGAAACTTGTTTTAATGTATTGGTGGTACATTAGAAAAGAAAAAAATGGTATTTCTGGGAATAGCATAATACAGAAACATTTTTATTGTACTTGCTGTGACTTTGTGAAATAGTGAAACAGTGAGAAGAAATGCTTGTAACAGTCCTTACATAATATAAAGAGATAAAAGCGTAACTTCTAGTTAATATAACTTTTAAATTGTGATTAGTCATAATTTTGATAAATTTTTAAAACTAGGAGCTGATTAGCGATGCTGATTATTAGTTTGATGATATGCTTCTCATTCATAGTAATAGACAGCTGTACAATAGAAGTCTTCACTAATGCTACCCAAGAAGGAATCCGCTTCATTTCATCTAACGTTTGTGGACCTCATGGACGGTGTATTAGTCAGCCAGGAGGGAATTTTACTTGTGCCTGTGAAAGAGGTTTTACTGGAATATACTGTCATGAAAGTAAGTAGGAGTTTCTTCTAAATTATTTTATTGCTCTAAAACTTTCTTAAATTTTTTGTTATGAAGCTTTACGACATGAAGTAAAACAGTAAGATTTTAATGAAGTTGTATAGAGCTTTGTTTCAGGTGTACTGCTTGAAATCCAGTTTTGTCTGGTAACATTTGTCTTGGTAGTGGTTCACACTTCCTCTGTGAAAGAAAACTGGGTTTAGTCCAACTTCAGTGTGAATGTGTCTGTACCTACTACCTTGATGTACTGTTGTACAAGAAGCCATGGATTTCACCAACATGGCAACGATAAAGGGACAGACACTTTGACAGCACAGCTTAGGAGCATGTGTATTATTGTTCCAGGGTGTTAGTGTTTTAACACTTGGATGTTTTTGCCAGGTAAACTTAATGCTCTGGTTCACCTTGCTACATGAGAGAGAATACATCTAGAAACCTTACCAAGCTTGTAAACAGATGTTTGAGCTGGTCTTATGTATGTACAACTGTATAACTCTGTATTGCTGTTCCTAGAGGCACAAGTGTAGATCACTTATCTAGTTAGGTGAAGAAAACCTTGAGCAATAATTGTTGATTTCTTGTCATAGATATCAATGATTGTCTTGGGAAACCTTGCAAGAATGGTGGGACATGCATTGATGAAGTTGATTCATTTAGATGTTTCTGCTCAAGTGGCTGGGAAGGAGAATTGTGTGACACAAGTGAGTACTGTTCAGTGTTGCAGGTTCAAATATTACAGCTCTGTTGTAACAGTTGGTGGTGATTGGTACATGGTTAATAGTAATAGAGTAGCTTTTCTGTTCTAGAATTACAATCTACCCAGTGTTGTTTGCAAAAGTATTTTCTTGAAGATTTTTGGGGTGGCAACTCTAAAAGGCTCAATTTCTTTAATAGGACCATAATCTGGTTTTTGGTGTACTACAGGATGTATCTCAGGAGGAGGGAATGTATTTTTCTACTGAGGAGAGGCAAAAGTGAATATAATGTTTTAAAGGTTTCTACTCATATTACTTTTTTTTGCTGTAAGTGTATGTACTTAGTACATACTGGACATAAAAGTTTGTCTTCTATTCATACACAAGTTTCCAAATTTGAAAAGCTTTTTAACTTGAAGCCAGTGTGAGCTATAATGTGCTTCCACCTGAATGAAAGCATTTATAGATTTAATATCTATTTTTTAGTAAGAAGAGAACCACCGAAGCCTGAATTTTTACTCGGTGAATATCAGGAGTCTTGTATTGGTTCAGTGGGAGTGATCTTTACTCTTGCTACCCTGGCTTGAGACATATTGGGCCTTAATTGAGCATACTAGGCCAGCTTATGGTTAACTTACCTCAGAGGAAACTGCATTTGGTTCTTTTTCAACTCTAAATAATATAGTTAATATAGTTAATCCATCTAATGGCTTTAACCCTCTGTATTTTGAGTCAAAAAGCAAGAGAGGAAGCCCTAGGTGTCTCAAGTGGATGTACTGGTTTGGGCATCCTTTTCAGGACGTTATGGTCTCTAAAGTTTTCTCTGAAATTCAAAACACAGCTGTTTGGAAAAATTAAACTACTTTGGTGGTCTACTTAGAAGCCATACTGAATGATAATTTTCCTCATAGGCTGTCAGAATCTTTCATAATTCATGTTGTTCTCTATTTAATCAGAGGGCCTTTTTCCTTGCTTAAATAAAGATAACCACGTAACAATTAGGAACTCTTTTCTTCCCAAATAGTGCACAATTTATTTCGCCTATAAAGACGTGTTTTATACTTTCTCATGGGCTTGGCTAGGCTAGATAACTTAATTTGAATAATTCTTTTTCCAGATTTCAATGATTGTTCTCCTAACCCATGTCACAACGGTGGCCGATGCATTGATTTGGTAAATGACTTCTATTGTGAGTGTAAGAATGACTGGAAAGGCAAAACTTGCCATTCACGTAAGTGTTCTTTACTTTGATCTTTAGTTTACCCAAAGATTTGTTTTCTTCTCATGAGACTAGAGTTCCTGAAATTTAAAATAAAACAATTGCAGTGAAATAATAGGCATATTTTCATTACCTCTTCCAGCTTCCCAGCAACAAAATGGAATGTTTAAAAATTGTATTTTTTTACGTAGTGAAAGTGTTGTAAGAGATGCCCTTAGATTCCACTCTTCTGGTTGCTTACTGTATTACAGCAAGTGGAACTAACGTCTAGTATTGCTGCATGTAAATATGAAGTCACTTTAAAAGTAATTTTGTGACTAATAAGTACCTGGTCTTTAAAATTCATCAAAACCAATGGAAATTAAAACTGTTTTATTGTGATGTATAGGTGAATACCAGTGTGATGCAAATACTTGTAGCAATGGTGGAACATGCTATGATGACGGAGATACGTTCCGCTGTTCGTGTCCTCCAGAATGGATAGGAAGTACTTGCAACACTGGTAAGCTTTTTAAATTGTCTATGGATCAAGTCAGAAGAAGTAGAGAAGCGTTTTAAGCAATACTTAACTGATTAGTGAGTAGACATGCTGTTTTTTTCTATCTGGCTAGTGCAAAGCTGTTCTGTTTGGCTGCTGACTGAATTTTGGAGTAATTTTTTTCCACTCACTTGACATGATACTGATTTTTAGAAAGCTGTTCTCAGGCTGCTTACGTGGTCTTTTTTCATAGCTTCTCCTAAGCAGATTTGGAACACTTGGACTTGTGTCTTGATTTCTTTGTTAGTCTTCAGAGATGCTGTGTAAAGGTTTTCTTGGGAATTCAGTCCCTCACTTGGCTTGAGTCACAGTGTGACTGAGCTTGTGATCAAGGTGTGTGAGCACACATACTTGTACTGAAATTAAGTGTTTCTTCCTAGGGGAGTTGCAGGGTTACTGCCTGCCGTAGGGAATTGCTGTTGATCTTTTGGGGAATTGAATGTAGTCTCCTTGGCACGTTTTTCTGAATATGAAACTTCCATTAGACCAGGAAGTTGGATAAAGGGAGTTTAATGTATTTTTTTGACTATTTAGAGACAATTACAGCATTTTATTAAAATCTGAACTTTAAATACATAATTTTATTATGAAGTACACCTCATGACCAGGGTAACTCACTGATGAAGCAGGAGTTTGGCAGTATATAAAGGATGCTTACACAGTTAGGAAAAAATAGATAATTCTCTTATTGAAACTTCATGGTTCAATCAAGCAACTAAATTGGGGTGATGGTGAAAGGTAGGTGAGAGATTATCACACAGTGTGACTATTTCTGGAGTCTTTTGACCTTCTTGTAAGTCTCGCACTTTTGACTTAAATGCTATTCAGGATTGTGATATTGATACATCCAAATGATGGATGATTTTTGTTATCTGTGCTGAATAGAGACCTTTTCTGTTTTCAAAGCTAAAAACAGCAGCTGTATTCCAAACCCCTGCATGAACGGTGGAACATGCGTTGGCAGTGGAGATTCCTTTTCTTGCATCTGCAAAGAAGGATGGGAAGGACGTACATGCACACAGAGTAAGGCTTTTATTCTTTTTTCCCCTGCTTTCTCCATGGATGTTAGGAGTGTCTGGCACAGTGCTGTTAACTGAAACAAAGCAAGTTTACAGAGTTCATCTGCCAAACTATATGAATCATTCAGGGTGGGAGGTAGGCAGACATGATGCTGAAGTAATGAATGAAAAAACTTGTCATGCTTCTTTTTGTATCTAGTCTCTGCCAAAATAAGACTTTCAGCCTTCTGTAGAAATATAATTCTTGGGAACGTGTGCAGAGTGAAAAGAAATCTTTATAGAAATACTAATTTTAATAATGGAAAGTATGTTGAAAGGCAGACAGTAGTGTATAATCCATCATTTTCTCTGAGGATAACAGTTAACCACTTTGACACACCGATACAATGAATTGGTTAGGTGGAGTAAAGCCTGCAATTTCAGTTTTTATTCTTTTCTATTAACGTGTAACAGAGGAAGAAAATAAATTTCTAAATTTGAGCTCTGTTTTTAGTCTATATCTGCTATGATATTGTTGTATTGATGTATGCCCTACTTAGCTGTTTTAAAGCTGGCCCTGCTCATATAAGTTGTAACAAAAAATTTGGAGTCCCTTATAATGGGAGGAATTTGTGTAAGAAATTTTGTAGCTAGTTGCATGCATGTGTGTGAAAGTAGTACTAATCCTTTAGAAAGCTTTTGGAGCCTGGTTGAATTATCTACTGAATTAATGAATTATCTACTGATGCACCCAATACCCTGATTTATTTGTTAGTGTCATGCTACGTACCAATCTGTGTTGCTGATATATCAAAATACACCAAAGTTTTAAGGTTTTGCATTTGCTATTCTATTCATAAAATTTAAGGTATTTCATTGGTCTGTTCGGTCTAATATAACTTTCTCTGTGAGTGTGGAAGAAAATGTTCGATTCTGCATTATTTTTCTTTGCTTTCCTTATCAAATATAGTGTTTCTTGAACTATAATAATATATATTAGAAAATAAATATTCCACTAGTTACACTAGTCTGTATTTTTTTTAATAGATACCAATGACTGCAACCCTCATCCTTGGTAAGTATGTGAATTCAAGTTCTGTACCTGTTGTGAAAATAAAAGTGAACACAGCAAAATGGATTTCCATTCCAGATTAGAACTAATTCTACCCTAAAATAATTGAAACCAGCCTCTGTACAAATCTTAAAACAATTTTTGCCATGCCTTATCTATTCCTTGACAGCAACAAAGACCACAAAACAATCTTGAATTGATTCACATATGAACAGATAAAAGTATTTCTAGTGTAGTCTTTGTGGCCAGAACTGACTAGTAAATTACTGTGATATGAAACCGATCAGATTTGATAACATTTCAGGCACCTACAGTTGAGTTTTACAGTAAAAATGATAAATCAAAACCTGTTAATTTACAATAAATATTTTTAGATAATGTGAAAGTTACATAATATTTCGTCTATAAATGTGTTTTTAAAACAAAATCAAGTTTTCTGGAAGATACAATGGGAGCAATTAGAGGCTGATACTTATGACTGAAGGGGGAAACTACTGATACGTGGATGAAGCAAACCAGCTACCTCATCTTTTTGTTGTCCATTCTGATGCAACAATCTCTACTTCATGTATTTAAAAAAAAACCCACAAAACTACACCCTGCAAAAGCTAGGGCTTTCTCTGTATTTCTTTACCTTAAAGGGTTGGGCTAGAAGATCCTTGAGGTCGCTTCTAACTTGATGATCAATGATCTACATATTCAGTTTATGGTGCTGTTTTATCTCCTTGAGTTCTGTTGATATGCTTCCCCACGAGGCATGCACACACTTCTGTAGAATGTTATTTTAACAGGTGACTTCCCAAGTAATTGTTTATCTAAGATTATCCTTTCTCTTTTCATGGGAATAGATTGTCCCCCTAAACAGCAGCAGAAGGTTTAATTAAGAAAGCTTTAGAATCCACGTAAACAACCAAAGATGGCTTGTTAAATAGACTCATAATAGAGACCTTTTAATTCTGCATTGCTGAGTAGAGAAAAAGTACTATGAATAGGAACAATAGAAATTTATGTGAGACCTATGGTTTTACTCCTCTTGAGACTAGTGAATCTACCCTGACAATGCTTGATGTAATGATAGGTTTATTATTTTTACAGTTACAACGGAGGCATCTGTGTTGATGGTGTGAACTGGTTTAGATGTGAATGTGCACCTGGATTTGCTGGTCCTGATTGCAGAATTAGTAAGTACCTGTATGGGTAAACACCTGAAGGATTGTACCATTCTGACACACAAATCAAAGAACACCCTGTAACATTTTTTTGTATTAAGTTAACCAAATTCCAAATAACGGCGCTAAAGCCTCCTATCAGTCAGCCAGACACTGATACTTTGTAAATAATGGTAACTTATGTTGTTTTCTTCATTTAGTAAAATGGAACTGAAATGGGTTGGCTTAAATTGTCTTCAAAGACTTGGTTGCTGCATTTCATCACATTTCTGAAGATTCCGGAGTGCTGGCTTCATAGAATTTTATTAAGTTTTAAGTACGCTTCTTGATAAGGAGCTTGTCGTTAAAGATGGCATATATCACTAGGTGTTTGATTTAATATTGGAAACTGAAATCCACTGAGGCATGGCAGATGAAAACAAAAACATCAAGGGTGTAGTGCTGGCATATGAATAGTTTAGAGAAGTATGATAAAGGCCTTTCAAAGCTATAAAACGAACCTATTACAGTGTAATTATCCTGAAGAATAAAAAGTGAAAAGAAGGAGCAACAAAAGACCCTAAAACTGCATTCAAGTGTTGCGAAAGAGGTGATTTTTGTTTTATTTTGTTTTTAATGGAGTATTACAATTTTCACTGGTATGTGACGGTTACCTTATTTTTATTTAATTTTATTCCTACCTCTTTGGAAGACCAGACTTTGTCTTTGGTAGCCCCCAAGGTGATTGGGCTTGATTCTTCCACTCCATCAGTACAGTGGTGTGCTCTTAGGTTGAGATTTCATCCTCATTCTGACAGACAGTAAATGATCCAACACCTCTAGTCAGAGGGTGACTGGCATTTCTGATGGCATCAGCTTGGTGATCTCTGGATGTAGAACCGGGGCCTGCAGATAATTTTGAATCTAGATCTAGACACATTGTAAGGGACATTGACTTCTCCTTTTTCAGACAAGAAATGCAGAGAGGACTATTTGTAGTCAATACTGTGCGTTTGTAATGGCAATGCAGGCTCTTTGTTTTTTTTCTTTAGAGTGATATAGACAAGAGCTCTGACAAAAATGCCTCTTATGGCTGATAACAGAAAAAGAGTTAACAGTCACCATTTTCAGCATACAGATGCTAGAGAATCTTAAATCAACACAGCTTGAAGAGAGGAGGATAGGTGCTCCTGTATTTGCATTAAATTTCATCTTAGTGTACTTCTGAAGGAAGGTAGTATAGAACCAAAAGCCTTTCTACATTCATTTGGTATTTTCCATTGCCTACGTGAGTAGCTGTCTCACTACTATCACTTACCACATTTGCTTTCTAAGTACAGTTGTTTAAACACAGAAGATGAGCTGATATTGTGCATCAGTCAAGAACAAGCGATTTTTCTGAGGGAGTGGAGTGAGCATTTCATTTCAACGGAAGCATTTTGAAAGATACTTTAAGAGTATGGTTATGGTTGAAAATGAAGCAGTTGGTGCCTATGGCTCACAGGTTCATGGGCTGTTTTCTGTTGCCTTTTTTGGTAGACTTACATAAAATAGTATTGGTCACTTACCCAGGATAACAAATAACATTGCTGTACATCTGGATGGACTATGCTTCCCAGCCTTTTTCAGTAGATTTCTATGACTAAGATTCTGAATCTTTGAAGGTTACTTTTTCAAGAGGTTTTTGTGCTAAGTGTGTATGTATTCATCTAGTATACTCAAGGTTACTGAGAAAAGTAACATCAAATGTCTGTTACAAACTGAAGTATTATTCTTCCTTATGGTGAATTGTATTGCAGTAAGTCACTTTTTTTTGAGCACTATTGAGCCAATTCATTGTTCAGCTCTTGCACTGTGATAACTTCCTGAAAGCATGTGCTTTTCTAGGAAGTGTAAATGTCTGAGATTAGTGCCAGAACAGGATGTGGGACTTCAGTTCTATAGCTGAATGTGGAGAAGGCATTAGCACCTTCAGCTGTCTGACACCTCTGTGAGATGAGTCAGCATATGACTGCTGCTTTGGGATCACCAGAACTTCAATTAGGGTGCAATTACAAGAGATCTGTTGGAGCTTACTACTGAAATGGTAGAACTATCCCATTGGGAGATTTATTCTGGAGCCAACTGTCCTTTGCTTGCTAAAGAAAGCAGGTTCAGACTACGTCTCAGTAAATGTAAAATTACAATGTTCTCTGTCCTTGCCAATGGGTTTTACCAATTTTCTATCTAGATATTGATGAATGCCAGTCTTCTCCTTGTGGATATGGTGCCACGTGTATAGATGAAATAAATGGATACCGATGCACTTGTCCCCCTGGAAGAATTGGTCCTAGGTGCCAAGAAGGTATTGCTATTTTTGCTATCCACCTTTACCCAATATACAGTAGGGTACAATGGAGTCAGTATAGAATTTATATGCATTAGTCTGATATGCAAGAAGCAGTAATTTTTTTTTTTCAATTTAAATTTGTTTAGCTTCAGTAAGGTCAAGAGTTCAAGTGTGGTGTTTGTGTCTTTTTTTTTCCCCCCTTAGTGATTGGAATTGGAAAACCTTGCTGGCTCAAAGGAATCACCTTTCCCCATGGCAGCAGGTGGGATCAAGAATGCAACAACTGCCACTGTCTGGATGGCCGTATTGACTGCACCAAGGTAAACATTTTGACCTATTTTCTTGAATCTTTTTGGCTGAAATGAACTTACTGTTCTTCATGCACAAGTTAATCCTTGGTTATTTCCATCTAGACTCTTGCATAAGTCTCCCCAAAACTACTTTTGTTTTATGAAACAAGGGGTGTCTAGTGACTTCCTGTAAAAATACTTATGGGATTGTCTTTGTAATCATAAGCTACTGTCCTGCTCTCTACCTCCTAGAACAAGCTCTCTAGGAGCAGGCAGACACTTTTTCCAGAAAAGAAAATATGAACTGGAACAGAATAGTGATCCTGGAAAGGCTAAATAAATAATTCTGCTAACACTTCGCAAACACCGTTTTACAGCTCCTAATTTTGTGAAACATTAGTTCCAAGATAAAGGATGTGCAGGAGTAAAACTTTTCTTCAGTGTGTAATAACCACCTTTTTGGATTGTCCTTCAGTAGGCTTATGAACTGAAAAATTGCAACTTTTGTAGATTTATTATGGACCGTATCCTGGTGGTGTGACTTAAAAGAAATAAGGCTAATCTAAATGCAGTTTGAGCATGTCAGTATATGTGCTTGGAACCTTTCAGCCCTCCTTAGATCATGTTTCTCAGTGAGTTTTTTTTAGTACCTGTGCAGCTTTACATCACAGCTGGAGAGATACAAGATCAGTGCTGTTTATAAGTTGTAAGGCTGGGTGGGTGGCTCCAGGTGAGCACTAACTGCACTTACAGCATTGCCTCACATGGCACTCTCCCATGTCTCTCTGGAAGCACCAGTTTAAAAACCTCTGGATCTTTTTAATCTATCCAGCCTTAATGTTAATTTTTTTTAGCTAGGTATGCACTGTAGGCAAAGAAGTAACTAAATCTTGCACTTGGGCCACTTAGAAATGCTGTTTTAGACCCTCTACATCTCACATTTGAAATCACAAATGTGATTTTATATTAGAAGGTAACAGCATGTGAAGGTACTTAGAATCTCAGAAATGGTAGTGTCATAAATGCAACTCATCCCTATATGGTATTTGGTTCTTTCACATGTAATGGAACAAATATGCTTTCTTACTGGCAGTTGTGCTTTAAGAAATCCTTAAGTTCCTAAATTAATAGCTCTACAGTATTATATAGAATCTTAAAGGCTACATCATGAAATGGAACTGTGTTTGGAAGCTTGCTGTGCGTCTGCCTTGGGGGTACCAGCATACAGTTTTCTTTTGGGAGAGTTGCTGAAGTGACAGTGCTTATCACCAATGTGCATTGGCTTTTGACATCTTTAGCATTGTGTGGCGAGGATCTCAATATAAATATTGAAGAGAAACAGCTCCTTGTGGAGGTGTTTCTGGGTTATAGATAAGTAGTTTTAAAATAAATGCTTGAATTTCTGTATAATTCAGTTATGTGGGACAAATCCGTAAGCCTCCAAGGAGATATGCTCAGTCAGTGGTGCCTCCAGTAATGTTTGCACAGTTTTTACTCTTTTGTTTCATACAAAACATCCTTATTTTGTGGAAGAGCAACTCCATCTGCTACTAGGACCACAGCAGTATTGAAATGTGGATTTTTTTTTCAGTCAGTAGTAGATCATTACCATCTATGTGAATTGCTTATTTTGATTTGGTGTGTATAAAAGCAATTAACTCTAACAGGACTTTGTTCTTTTTAATTTCTAGGTGTGGTGTGGGAAAAAACCTTGTCTGTTACATAAACACTGGGATAATTCAAATAATCAGTGTCCCATGGGTCAAGAATGCCAGGAGAAGTATATGAAATGTTTTCAGCCACCATGCACGGACTGGGGAGAATGCAGTGCCTTTGAACCTCTGCCTGCCAATATCAAGTGTCAGCCTAATTCTGGATACTTGGACAATGACTGTGCTAGAATTACTTTAATTTTTAACGGAGACAAAGTCCCCCAGGTGAGAACGGAATTATTAATAAAGTATGGCAATATACGTAGGGATATATTCCATGTCAAAGCATGGAAGATGAATGTTTCTAATATAACTCCTTACTTGTCATAAAGTTGCAAAATTTGTTATTAGACTCCTTTGTTGCTATTAATTGTACTTTGTCTAAAGGGCGAGGCAAAATTAGGGTGTTTACTGAATGTTCCTTTTTTTTTTTAAATATCAAAGAACTAATTTCTTACATTTGAAGATGGGCTCACACTGTACTAGGGTAGTCATGGGCTCAGACTGTACTAGGATATCATACTAGGATAGTTTCTCACCCTTCATTCCAAAACTCTGTTCTTAACTTTTTGCGCTTTCTTGCTGCCGTCTTTGCGTCTTCAGTAACTGGAAAACCTTTGAAGATGTTTATTTTTATGTACTATTTCTTTTATGTAAACTAAAGTCATACAATCTTGCTTGCTTTTAACAGGGTACTACAACTGAAAATATTTGTTCTGAAATCCGGTATTTACCAGCTACTAGGACTGTTTCTAGGGACAGAACTCTCATAATACTATGTGATCTGTCTTACTCCACAGAAAATGCAGTGGAAGTTGCTATTGTAAGTATGAGACTTGTATTAATATATGTATAGGAAAATGTTTTCTTATTGATTTCAGCTGGGGAAGAGGTTGTTTAAGCTTGTTTTGTTTCAGTGCAGGAACTGCGATCTGTGGCTTAGTCTGACTGCAGAGCAATTTTGTGAGCTTGCAATTTCCTAGAATGCTAGATAGCTGAAACTGCAGGCTCAGTTAATGATGGAAGGCTACCACAAACTCCTGATAGATTAGTCCACAGAGTAATTCAGCCCAAATTAATGAACAGGTGCCTACCTATTCTGTGAGAAATCTTGAGCTATTGACCTTCTCAGCAAGGAGATGTGGTTGCACGTGGCTGGACTGGATCTTGTGAAGAAGTTCCTGCTGTGCATTTAGGGTATGGCTGCTTCAGGATGCTCATTAAATGCCTAACTGCTAAGTGGGAAGTGGAAGTAGATGCGGGTTGAGTAGATGAAAGTAGCTGTTGCCCTGATGACCTAAAAACTCACTTTAGAGGCATTGACAGCCCAATCACTCAAGGCTTGTGTATTGCTTAGTTTACAAGAAAGTCTTAATTTTCATAGGTGTTTATCTAGGCAGAAGCTGGTCTGTCTCTACCAGTACTGTAGAGAACACACTGAGCCATGATGCAGGTAGCAAATTGTATGGTATAAATAAAGTGCAGACTGTTATAGTCCAAGTTTCTATCTAGGTAATTCACATGTCTTGAAGTGCTCCAAATTATACTAAGTTTAGCTCTGCAATGTAAGTAACATCAAAGTCAGGAGCCTTTTATTTGAGGTGTGCTAGAATAGGAGGTAGGTGTGTTACCTGCCAAGTCTGACATTGCATCTGCAGTTTAGATAGAGCCAGCTATGTTATTGCTACAGTAAAACTTTAGGGTACTGTTTGGCAGGGAAATTCAACCTAGTGAACTCAATTAAGGTGTAGTTGTATTTAAAAAGCAGGTTTCCATGGTTAGATAATTGTAATAACTTTGGGTTTCACCTTCACTCCCATTAGTCCTTTGTCCCACATCGAGATGAACAAGATAATAGTCTCATACAGAATGCTGCTAATATAATAGTAAACGCAATCACTAAGCGGCAGAACAGCACTGTTATGTTGGCAGTAACTGAAGTCAAAGTAGAGACCATCGTTGTTGGGAATTCATCATCAGGTAAGGTTCCCAGTGTGTGCATACTCTGTGTGTGTGTGTAAGCATTTTCTGTTCCCCATCAGTCTTTTTTTTTTATTATTTTGGTGGAAATGATGGAACAGGTTGTTTCTTAGTTGTTATTACTAACTGAAAAGAAAGTGTCTTTACCATCAAGACTCTGCTTGTCTGCTAGTTTAAACTTAACCTCATCCTTGGGATAAAATTCCTGCCTACACCTGCCACTCTTTTGACTCTGACTTCCAACTCTGTTCTTCAGCCTAAGCATACCGTTCACAAGATTAGGAGTTCTCAGACTGTTCAAATCCTTTCCAGTGCTCCTATATATTAACCCAATCTCAGCACTTGATGCTGCTGCCCTATAGAAATTGAGGCTGTGAGGTCATGGAAATATGGGGTGGGGAAAGACACAGCATGATACCAAATCTCTTCTGAAGTGCTTATGTATTATTTACCTTAACAAGGGTTAAAAATACCTAATTTCTCCCAATACTTGGCCATGTTAATGTAAAACTTTGCTCTTTCTTTCAACCTGTGTTTCTCATTAATTCACAGGAGGCTTAAAATATTATGTTGATTTCTCTTAATGAGGATTGATGTGTTTGGAGAAACATTTATCTCTGAATATTGGCTCTCCAACAGTGATGCTAAAACATGCTTGTGTTGCCTCTTTCAGGCAGGAAACAGTCTTGTGGAACACTCCTGGTAGACTCCAGTTCAACTGGATTTTCCCAGAGTGGAAACCTTACAATGGTGGAACACTCTCCCAACATTTTCCTAGAACTCCCCAACATAATCTTCTGGAAGATCTTCCACCCATAGTCCAAACAATTAGAAAACTGCCTGGTTTCACTTCCCTTGCATTTCCCTTCTAGGAAATGCCTTTCATCTGCTAAAGCCTTGGCAAATATACTATTTCCTCAGCTCCCTTAAAGGAGTGTACAAGCTTTGTTCTTGAACAGAAACTGTGTAGATGATAAAGAATTGAGCTGAAATTCTGACTTGTTTCAGCCTCTCTTTTTTTTTTTCTGGTTGTGTGTTTAAATGCTGGGGCAAAAGGGATGTTAGAATGAATGATCCTGGCATTGAAGCAGTTGGTTGTTTTTGTACAACTGTTTGCAGGTTATTTTGTAAGCAGTTGTCTTAAAACTGCAGAGAGGAATTTACATTTAGATCAGAGGTTAGAGCAGTAGATTGGCAGCATTTGTCTGCAGAGCTTTTAAGCAATCCTGCTGTCTCTACACAAAGCAAAGCACCTTGTGTCTTATTGCCTCTTATTGTGTGTGAATTGTTGCTTACTGCAGGGAGCTTGGACTAGATGACCTATAAAGGTCTCTTCCAACCCAATGCATTTTATGATTCTTAGAGAAATATTGTTCTAGCAGTAAAGCCCTTAAGGAGGGGATGGGGGGGGAAGTCCAGGTGTACCTAAATTCTCAGGAGTGGCTTCCTAGAGAAATAATCTAGGTCTGTGTGGCTGGGAGAGCTCTAATGGGGCTTGTGATTGGGAATGTGGGGAAAAGCAGTTGCTTCTACTCCTGTTTTTAATTTGTTGAGCAGTGAAGACTCTTAACTCTAGTGACATTTTGCTGTATTGCTCAAAAGTAAAACTGGAGCATCCTAAAGATTGTGTGATTGATTTAGTTACATAGCTCTCACCTGATATATTTTATTTTCTAAGACAATCAATACGTAAATATCTCTGGACTTGGTGGTAAAGGCCTCTTCTGATAGTAAACACAGGCAATAATTTCTGTTGCAAGTGCTAGTAATTTCTAGAACAACTTACAGTCATAGTACTCTTTATAGCCTACCTCCTGCAATGGTGAACTTCTTTACTGAAGTTTTGTGAGCCAACTTAGCTTAGGTGCTTGAGAAGGGTGCTACTTAATGAGTTTGTTGGAGGGGACAGGACATCTCAAATGTGACATTCACCCTCTCATCATTAAGCGGGAAAACCTCTAAGTTAATTTTAAACTAGTAAAGAGCATTCCTAGAGGGACTAGGGCATTCAGACAGTTACAATTATGCTGTAATGACATCTTATTTACTTTCTCTAAAAAATCTTTCTAGGGCTAACCTGTAGTTCTGTATGGATACTTCTTTTGCAGATGTCCAGTTCTGTATATCTAGTTCTGTTAATTCAAGACTTTGTTGTTTTTTCTCTCACTTACCCTCTAGATTATTTGGTTCCAATTCTTTGTGCGGTATTTAGCATTGTGTGGCTGACTTGTATAATCATCTGCGTGTGGTGGACTCGGAAGAGAAGAAAAGAGAGAGAGAGAAGTCGTCCTCCCAGAGAAGAGGGTGCCAATAACCAGTGGGCGCCTTTAAATCCCATAAGAAATCCTATAGACAGATCATACAGTAACAAAGACATTCGTTATGAATGCAAAAACTTCATATCTCCTCAAAAAAGAACTTGTGATGCAGTAGAGGAGTATGTAGAGTATGAGGAAGAGGAGGATGAAGAGGAGGAAAGAGATGAGGAAATGGACAAATTCCTCTCTCACAAACTTGCGAAGCCTTTGCCAACAAAGGCATCCGATACATCAGAGAGCAGTCCAGTCAAGAAATCCCATCAAATAGGCAAAATGGACAACAGATCTGTAAAAAATGTGAATGCATCAAACTTTGAAGGCAGTAGAGACTAACCTGTGTTTGGAACGTAGGCAGACTGCGCCTGCGCTTACTGGGGAGGGGAAAAATTGGCATCTCCACTTTGCATCAAGGACTAAAAATATCTGGAGTCAAATGTTCATAGTTTCTTTATTTTGCGTAAAAAAATAAATAAAAATAATAAATAAAATTTATTTTGTTTCTTTAGCCTTGTATAAATTATTCAATGACTGTCAGATGAAAAAAATGAGTAATCTTTGATAGTTGCTATTTTTGTAAAGTTTACTTATAATACACTCGTGTGGCAGAGGAGAGGTTGTATTTTCAATATGTGTAAAGTTTATTACAAAAGACTGTACACTGTTTACAGAATGTATTTCTTTTTATTACTTGCTCTAATTTAATGGTGGCTTTAAAACCTCCTGGTTGAGGAAATTGTGTGAACTTTAAACTGCTTTCTTGACTTCGAATCTCTATTAATGGCAGCTCACTGCACTTGTTACGTTAGTAGCTTCTGTAAGATTTTTCCCAAATTTGCCTTACACACTTTGTAATAGGAACAAAAAAATTATAGAGATCTTTCAACTGTGGTTTAAAAGTGGCCTTTTTATTTCTGTTTAATTACTTTAGAATTGCAGTATTGAAGCATGTGACAAGTGCCTTGAGATTAAACTTTTTCTATAGCAACTGTCAAAGACTGCCATATCAATATAGTAAAATTGTGAGAACTCTAGGTTCCCCAACTGACACAATTTATTTTCTAATGGTGAAAGTGCTTTTTTTTTTTGTAAATATGTATATATTAAATGAATCACTCTGTATATTTGATTTAATAACTTAAATATTTTGGTCTTTTTTTTTTTACATGTCATTCCTTTTAATTTATGTTGCAGAAAAGGAGGTTTTATGGCAGTTTATAAGACATTTTTTGGTATTATGTCCAGATTAGAAAATGATGTTAATACAATCAATGTTAGGAATCTGTTGGTCATTTGTATTTACATAGGAACATAACCACTTACGTGTAAATAGATCCAGAAATGTTTGTTTATCCCCATGTTCAGCCCATCTCAAGAACACTAACGGGTACATCTACTGTACAGTACCAACATAGCAAGGCATTGTTTATTTTTTTCTTTTGTGAATATGTTAATTACATGTGGTATTACTTTTTTGCGTTTAAATACAGGCCTAATGAAGGGAACAATATTTTCCTCAATCTTGTTTCTGTTGTGCTTTATTCATCTTTCGCTCTAAAGAGAAAAGGCTGGCAAGCTCAGATGATGGGAGTACCTCAATAGAAATGGTTCTTTGTAATGGAAGGCTTGTGCATTTGTGTTTTTTTCTTTTTTTTAAAGGCTTTATTATTGCTATTAACTGGGCAAACTATAAGTTTATTTTAATTACTGAAAAAGCGTTAACACTACATACAGCTACTTACCCTACCAGTGAGAGAAGCGGATGTTTGAGAGTGTAAACTCTGGCCCATGAACAATGTAAACGTGAATGTTTTGACACTAGTTATTTTATACAGAAACGCAGGATTTGCTTTGCAGGATCTTCTGTTTTAGTACTTTTTTTTTTGACATGTTCTTAAAAAATAAAAAAAAAAAGTTCAGAAAAGAAACTATTTATTAAAGCATTTTATAATGATGTTTGTTGTAACTTTTTTACTTGTGCTAAATATTCAAAACTTATTTTGATAACCTGGTTAGGAGTTAGTTTAGAAAAGGGTACTATCCTTCTCATGTTCCCCAGTATAATCCTGAGTATTTAAACCAAAAACACTTTTTTTCTGCTACTCTTGTAACTTTTTGTACTGTAATGCTGCTGTCTTCCATAATCTAATAAAATGATTCCCTCATTGTGTGTAAGACACTTCAGATTGTGTTTGCTTTCCCAGAGCTTGGAGTTCTCGTACCGTGAGGCTGGCCGAAGGAGGAGTCAAAGTCCTGATTTTGTATCTGGTGCTTCCTGCAGCCCGAGCTCACAGCCTGCCTCAAGTGCTGGTGCTTCCTCGGCCAGCTTGGCAGCGTTGTCCTCTGCCCGCCGCTGTGCCACGAGCGGTGTGCATACGAGGTGGTGGTATTTTCCCACGCACAGCCTAGAGACACGGGCACCTTCAGCACCTCAACTGGGACTCTCTTTGCACAGTACAAAGGCTGGTTTTAGCTCACAGTTTACTGACCGTGTGTACAGTGTGTCTTTTCTGATGCAGCTCTTCTCCGAGCTGTGAAGCAGAGGCTTGTCTAAGCGGCATTGTCTTGCTTCCTTGGTGATAAGAGAGGGCTGTTGAGCATGCAGGAGCTCTCGAGGTATTTTGCAAAATGGAGTTAGATGGAGTAGTACAGGTCTCCTCTATTCTGCAGCCATTCAGACCTTTTGCTTATGCTCTGATTTCGGTTTAGTAGCTCTCTGCCTGTTTATTGTGGTGACTTGAATAGCTTTTGCATAGAACATTCTCTGTAGTAAAAAGTGAACTCCTATGTGAGATAATATGGAATGTGAAAGTTGAATTTTTCCTAGTAGGTTTCAATCTCCAAAGCAGAGTTCTAGATCCTAGCAGATACTTTATTCTAATTGTCATACAGTTATTTTGTTATTTTCCTTGGAATATTGGCTTATCCTATATAGATATGTAAAAAATATATAAAGTAAAAAATATATAAAGTGTATATATATAGTGAGAGATGTTTCCAAGTCAGGTCTCAAACATGAATTCCGTTCTTGTTTTTGATTCCCACTTTTCAAGTATATTTCGTGCCCTTGAATGGGAGGGGAAATCCAAAACTGAGCTAAGGAACCAACACTTCTTTTCACTTATGACTTTGTAAAATCAGCTCTGTGGTGCCTTAGGAAAACTTAGTTGCTGCCATTACCTCCTCAGAAATATTGGGAGCAGTGCTATAACCATTCAGGACAATGCCAGGTTAGAAAAATGTCTTTCTGTAAAATATGATACTTTGCACTATTTGTGAGTACCTGCTGCAGGGAGCAATTTCTCATACAGTGTACTTAAAATAGCTGAGAGAATGCATCTTGTTAGAGGTTTTACATGAATACAAATAAATGTGGTGGGTGTTGCTGCTGTAGGGAAAAGTAGAAATAATGGATTTTATATACATACAGATTAAGGCTGTTGCTGTTCTGTCAGGCAGCAGTGAGCTGGCTCAGTGCTCATGAAGGCGCTAGTTCTGCTTCACATTATGGAAATAGTATGTAAAGTAACGAGGTCGCAGCGTTGGTCATCACCCACTGTTCTAAACAAAGGGTCAGAGAATTCCCCAATAGCCGATACCGTGTCTAGGATGTATTCCCCTGTGAATTCACAGAACCAGCATGGACAAGTGTTGAACTTGGTAGCTGCCTGCAAAAAACAGGATTTTTTTTTTATGCCACACCCTCATGTGATGACGAAGGGTGAATTATGTAGATGGAAATATGTGAAATAAGATGAGAAAAAGAGGGTGAACAAAAAGTAAACTTTTACTCACAGATTAGCCTTGATCTGTTTTATGCTGATTCTATTTCTATGCTACTCTTAAATAAATTGCATGTCTTCTCCACTTGATCCGTATCACCTTATTCGGTAGTTTTGTTTCCTTTTGTCTTGTTTTTACATTAAGTGTTAAACTCACACATCTCAATTACTTGTGGCGCACATGTGCTAAGCGTTATGTTACTTGCCGAATCATATCTGTTACAAGAACTGCCTAACGAAGAAAATTAGTAAATGGTCTTTTCCATGAGATTTTTCTAAGCAATGAGTAATTCCAGGTTAATTTTTCGTCTTTGGTACTCTCTTCAAGATCTGATGCTAACCTGAAACACTTGGTAAGCTTAATTCTTTTGGTTTTTGCTGTCGTCTTATTTGTTCTCCAGCAGACCATGCAAGTAGTCCTCTTGAAGTCAAACTATGCTTGGGTGTAGAGTTAGTTCATGTAGCAAAATAACTCAGTGCTGCTTCATACTTTTTCAAGAACTTGAAAGTTAAAGGCATTTTAGTCACTGCCTTGAAAGCTGAAGTGGACACTAGTTGCAATGCAAGTTATGAGGTAGCTTGAAAAATAAGGGGTTGGGGTAGAATGGAATTAATTTGCAAAGAAATTTGGGTTGATTTTATTCAGTCACGTGTGGTATCTCTTATGGTTTTGTTCTTGAGTGCTGATGGGGCTATTGCAGCCCTTTGGATGTGACAAAGAAAGGATGAGCCTGAAGAAGAGTTTGAGTAGCTTGTGAACTGTCCTAGGCAGTTAGCATCCCTTCTGTTAGGTGGTCTCGCCGTGACCTGTGTTGGGCTTATTGTGAATGGGGAGGGTAGGGGTTGGCTTTGCTAGTTCTGCTCCTCAACAGTAAAAAAGGTGTTTGAGTCATCACTTGCTTTCGGAAAAATTAGATGATCTCAGACTTGCTCTGTTCAGTGCTGCAAAGCAGTCCCTAAGTAGCCCGTTTCCTAATTTCATCACAGATGGTGGAGTAAAGGATGAGTTTATAAAACAGTGAAGGAAGAAAAGCTCCCACTGGGAGTGAGCCATGACTAAATCCTTCCCATGCTCTTTCCTTTTACAGCACCTGTTCTCATGTACACAATGTATCTATACAGATATGTGGAAATGCTTTGCTTTTGCTGTGTGCAAGTGATTTCTTTCAGCATGGCAGGGACTTAGTCTAAGTACAAAAATCTCTCTTCAGACACTTGATTGTAAACATCTGTTTGCCATAAAATGTTTGTAAATGAATGTCATAGGTAGATTTCCTAAATAGGATGTTAGAGTTTTTTTCCTGCAAGCATCATTAAGTTTCATAGTTCATTGAGTCACCTTTTCTCTTACAGAAGCCAGTAAAATTCGAGTGGTTTATATGAATATCTGTTTTATGCTGTATATGCTACTTCTGGAGCAGGAAGAAACAGATGTACAGGGCAGTGTCTGTATTCATAGCACCAAGTCAGTCTTTCAGCTGAGCTGGACAGGGACCCAACTCTCCTTTTTCAGAGATAACAGTCCAGGTTATCTGCAGAGAATTGGCATGATTTGCACAAAGCATGTAATTTCTCAGATTGAACAATGCTACCTTGATTCTTGCAGCCAGTAACAAATCCCGTAGCTCATACCTACAACCTGTTGCTGCAGCTATGCAGGTGGAGCACATCCTTCTCAAAGGGTACTTTGCCATACCTTTATGAAAGGAGTATGTAAATCAATTAGCTTGAGTGAAAAATGACCAGGTCTTTAGAAACTCAGAGGAGGACCTTTAGTTAATTTCTTTTTTCTGGCAACAAAACTGCTTCCAATTTTTCTAGGTGGGCAAAAGAATTCTTGAAACATTAAACAGGCAGTGTTTAGGAGACGTTATGCTTTTGGATGATACTCCATCCATACTACTTTTTTTGACCACAGAGACACAAAGAACATGTGCTTTTCTGAAAACCAAAATGACTTTTTTTTTTTTCCCAGTAGTGGATAAGGCAGAAGAATCACTTTACAGCTGTAAATATGACAGCCCTGTAAGGATGCAAGACTGTGACTATGAAGTCACGCTGTATTCCAGCCTATGGGTTCCCAAGAGAGACTATTAATTTCAAATGTTCTGTCAAAAAAACCAAAACCACAAAACCAAGCAAATGCAAATTCTTCAGCCCTGTTTGTTATGGAAAGACTTGTTAACTTGTAGATCTTTCTCAGCTGCAATCCTGTCTTTTCTCCCACCCATCTGAAGGAGGCTTGGATTGGAGGGGACTTCTCTGTGTGGCAGATGTGCTCCGCTGATAGGCTATATATGAAAGAAGGTTGAGCATGGAGCTGCGGAGCAGGTTTGGAAACTGCTTTGGCAGCGGCATACGTAAGGCCCTTTGAAGGCTTGGCCATCTGCCTGTAGGCATAACTCCGGGCATAACCCCACCTATTAATTAGCAAAGCCCTACCTGTGTGTGGAAGTTGATTCAGCCAACGGCCATGCTGATTGTAGATCAACGGTCCATCTAGTTCTGTCCTGTGTCCTGCAGTGGCCAATGGAAGATGCTTAGAGAAAGTGCAAGAAAGATGCAAATTGCATACCCATCAGGCTTCTGTTGATCAGTGGTCTAGGGGCTTCCTGAGCCAGATGTGTTTGATAGGCATCTCTTCTTCATGGCATTACATCCCTTCTATGCTTTAGGCCTCCACAACATCCTGTGGCAATGAGTTCCACAACTGCACTGTGAGTTGGGTGGAAAAACACTTCTTTCTCTTTGTTGTGAGCTTCTTCCTTGGTAAGGTGATGTGAATACAATAAATAGTTGTTCCCACTCCACCCTCTCTACAACATTTGGGATTTACAGTGCAGAAACTCCTCTCTACCTAAGTCTTGAGGTTCAGAGTCCCAGTCTCTTCTAACTTCATTTTCAGAGATGCTATTCCATATCTCCAGGTGTTTTTTTTTCTGTATGAGCTCCATGCCCCTCCAAATTATTCTCTACTACTTTTGAGTCAGGATGACCAAACTGAACAGCATCTGATGCACAGGCACCACACAGAGACTCAGATGAGGATTGTTCTCCACTTCATTCAAATCCTTTCCTGACAGTCCCTGGTGCCTGGTTATTTTTTGGCCCCTTCTTGTTTCAAGACTGATGCGGAAATGAAGATGGTAGTTTCATGCCTTGGCCTCTGTATGTACCTAGTTCTTCTTAAAGTGAGAGTGCAAAGCTCTCAGTCCTACTGCTCTGAGTGCCAGAATCCCCGAGAAGCTCACTCTACTCATGACTGTCGGTGAGGAGCAGCACTGAGATGTGGGATGAGAGGGTCCACCCTGGGCCTGAGTGTTGTAATCCTGTCTGAGTGGGAAAATATGCCAACGCCCAGGATTCACGCACATAAGGCTAGTGGAAGAACTAACCCTGCAGCCTCCCCAGTGGGGAGGAGACTAAAAAGGACGTGGGCACCAGTGAGAGTGCGAAGAGGGAATGCTACATCAGCAAGATCGAGAGATGAGAGGCAGGTACCATGCTGCATTCCTCTTCGGTGTCTCTGCTGCTGAAGAGCTGTGCAACAAGTCACAGCTGATGGAGTCTCTCAAAAGCGGCATGTCCACAGCACCACACTCTCGAAGGTGAGGCCAAAATAGCCATGTTCATGCTGCGCCACCAGCGGTTTGCTGTTGGAGGAGAGGCAAAAGCGAGAAGGGAGAGAAGGAAGATGTTTGGGTTGCTGGTGCCTGTTATCCTGTGCCTAGTCCTGGGCAGATACACAGCAGCTCAAACCAGGAGAAAAGCAACCGGGACAGCTTCCCCACACTGTTACTTGGCAGAGAGCAGCAGCTCCTGTTTGTCACCAGGCTGCCCATTATTAAAAGCTTGCCCATGTCTAAGAGCTGCTGCAGACAGCTTCTTATTGCAGGAGCAGAGGAAGTACTCTGGCAGGTCTTTTCTAGGTCCTGATGCTTCCCAGCATTGGTAAAAGCAACAACATACCTCCATTCAGAAATGGCTCAAAATTACAGTTTTGTATATTTAGGAGGTGTAATTTTATATAAAGTTATAAGTGTCACATCACTTATAAATAGTGTATGATAGCTGTTGGGGAGAAGGGGGTTGCACCTTCTCTTGTACCCTTGTTAGATGCTGTCCCGAGACCTGACCTCTCTATGGCTTAAAAATTCAGAGACAGTTTGTATCTGTTTCTCCTTTTGTCATGTGGCTTATGTAGTTCTTCCCTCTTTGGTGGTCCCTTCACTGATGTATGTCTACATGATTGGGCAATGCTCCAAAACCCTGCACGTGTAACAAGGAGGTGTAAAAAGACAGTTTAGTGCTGAAACCCCACATCAGCCTGTGCAAATGTGCAAGCTGGCGCTTGCTCCAGCCAAGGTGCCTTCCCTGACCTGGCCTGTCTTGCATGGGGCTGAAACTCCCCCTGGCAGGGCTGGCCCTTCCACAGGGCACCGGAGGTTCAAGTGCTGCAGCATTTTCTTATCTTCACTTCCTAAAAGCAAATGGAAATGGTGAGTGCAGCAGCTTCTCAACATGAGGCAAAATGCTCAATGTTTGGGCAACTTAAATGGTGAGTGTGGATCAGTAGGCTATTTCTCCCCGCCTCCCACTTTTCTCTTTTTAAAATAACAGCAAAAAAAACCCACTCAGATTAAAATAATAGGTAGAAAAGAGCTCTGCTCTGTTGCAATATCCTTGAGCATGTGCAGGGAAGCATGAAGGTGCCTGGGTTCCCTGGGCCCCAGTGGGCTGCTGGGGGTGCCTGGATGCAAACCTCATCCTGGCAAGGGTCCCCAGCGTGGTGGCGCAGGGACAATCCTCATGCACAGCCCTGAGGAACCACAGTCACATTGGCTTGGCAGGGAGGTGCTCTGACAGCCTGCTGACATCGCTTTCAGTACAGATAAACTAGCGAGGTTATCTTGAGTGCAGCAATATCCTCTAAAAATGTGAGGAGGAGAACCTACTTTGCACTGTGTCACCATCGATAAAAACCTGTTAATGAGCAGTGGTGGTGGGAGTGGAGACCCAGCACCTTCTACGGGCATCGTGCAGCAGCAGCTTGAGTGCACAGGATCTGCAGCAAAATGCAGCAGAGGGACTAACTACATGGCCAACATTTTCCAGCCTGGGTGTTTAAATTTTGCTCTATATTTAGTGCCCTAAATGAGTGCTTTGATTTGCAGTGTTTCCAAGCACCTGCTGCTTCCATTGACTCTGGTGGTCTATATGGGTCCCAGCAATCCTGAGGGTTAAGCCGCTCTATCTACATGCCTAAATTTGGGTACTTAGGTTGGGAGCTGCGGGTGCTATATTCTGCTTGGCTTTGTGTTTCTCCTGCTGTGGGGTATGGTGCTAAACTGGGGTTTGTGGGCAAAATGTTTTCAAAACAAGGGTGGCTTTGATTTGCCAGTTTCTGGTTCAGCTCATATAAGTGATTAATCATTTATTGGAGCAGAGAGCAACTAAAACTTCTGGAAATACAAACCGATTTCAGTCCGGCTACTTTTTCCCCAGCTGCAGATGCCTGATGCACACACAGCTTGGCCACTGCGGTCCATCCCTGTTGCAAGGGAAATGTTTTTTGCAGCCTGTCCACTGCAGGATCAGTGGAAACGCTGAGCTCTAACACTGAATGCAACCATCCTGCTGTCAGAACCTCCAGCTGACTTCGACAGCTCAGCTGGGCTCTGCAGGCAGCAGAGTCGGCACTTGCCTTTTAAGGACCCCCGATCTGGAACTGACCATTAAACACTTCTCCCTTCCCTGCTTCTTTCCAGGCCGGGTAATTGATGTATCTAGGTAAGCATTGGCATCCATGTCCATGTTTCTGTCCCTTTGTAATATCCGGTAGTTGCTTTCCAGAGAAAAATACCAGCAGAGATTCAAGGTTACTTCCTTGGCATGCTCTGTGTGTTTTCAGCCTGATTGTATCTGCACTGCTTAGACATTTCCTGACAAGCTCTATCTCCCCTGCTCTTGCATCAGAGGCCAAGCACTGGCTTTGCATGCTTTGCTGCAACAGACCTTTCTTTTATGACCATGGCCCCCAATATCTTTCAGAGGCTTGCTTCCAGCCACATTCCCTTCTTCCTGCTGCTTCCTCTTTCCTGGATTGCTCCTCAGATACTTCTTCATGGTGCTTGATAGGTGTTAGATGTTGAGGCACATCTTTGCACAGAGCATATGTAGAGGCAAGGATCAGATGCCCACACGGGTGCTGGAAAGGGCCCTCAGACAAATCACATCGCTTGAAGGTGATTTTTAAAAGCAATTCTCATCACCGGCTGGCTGCTCCAAGGCTCCATTGCTCTGGTTCACTGCAACACCTGGATGAGATGGAGCAGGATCCTTGGGTGTGCCTGGTTCACTGATCTCACGATGCTCATCCAGACCCTGAGAAGTGGGAGTCCAGGTCTGTTGTTCCTCATTGCTCCAGGATGCTTCTGCCTTGAAATTCATGAAGGAGATTGGAGCCTGTACCCATCTCCACTCCCCGGCCTGGGCTCTGGCAGCACGGGCCAGCCCCAGCGCAAAGCCTGTACTGCGCATGATGCTGCAGATGAAAGCTCTTGTTTGTTTACAAGCTTTCCTCAATTAGAACTCGTTTGCTGCTCACACACTATATTTAAAAGCTCATGTTTAAATCAGCACTGATGATTTAGGAGTGCCTGTTTTGTTTTCTTTCCTAGATACATACGATAATTCCTCCACCTGTTAAAAATCTGTTGCTAATATTTGCTGTCAAGTTTATTTTTTATTTTTATTTTTTTCTGCCAGGATAGCCAGAGGCCTGCAAGTGTTTATTTAACGGTAGCTGTTTATTTCTCATAAATTTCCCTGTCTGCAAATCCATTTGGGATCAGGCAGGAAAACGCTTTGCAACCAAGGTGGATTTGATCAAAATAGAAGTTTTAGTTTGGCCATTTTGGTGGCCTGGGATCACTTCAGAACCACTCTCTCACCCGAGAAATACAGAAGCTTATGTCCCAGTGCCACTTTGTGGACTGGTGTCCTGACCAGTGCCAAGGGTCCTGGGCGCTGGCGCAGCAGTAGGAGCTCTGCCCCACGGGGACCTTCCCAGAGCCCCCGCTGGCCTTGGGGAACCGCCGCGAGCAGAGCCACCGCACCCTCCCACCAGGGCATAGGGGACCTTGTATCTTTAATTTGCTGCAGGTCAGCTAAGTGGGGAAAAACCTGGTGGGATTTTTTTGCCTTTTCTCAAGGTTATTGCTTTTTACAACTCTCCTGTCATTTTCTTTACATTCTGTCTATTATGCCTTTTTGTTACTTCATTACAAACTTTTCACCTGATGTCTATGGGTGCTTTTTTTTTTTTCCAAAAATCAAATCAATCAGATCAGATTTACCCATGGGAAGATAAACTTAGCCATTCAAGAAAAGTTTTGCTGAAGTGGCAAAGCCCTTGCTATAGAAATTTTTCTGTCTTTTTTGTGCACTTATTTTAGTTTTCCAGGAATGAAAGTTATGAGAGCTTCCTAGCTGATTTCCAAGGTAAACTTAGGAAACTTGGGGAAAGCCCAGGATAAGAGGACAAGCCTTCTTGCCGTACAGGTGAGTTGATCCAGCAGACTTCCAGGGAAAGGGAGAATATTCAAGATTTGACACTTGTGGCTTTAGATTTCATCAGTCACTTCTCCCAGCCAAACCTGTCCTGACACAGTCTTATTTGTAGAATTTTCCATTTTAATATTTTTCTGTCCACCTACTGAATTTTTATGACATTTAATGTTTGCAGAGACCAAGATGGGTTTTCCAATGGGCTGTGAAATGGGATGCTAACGGATAGGTTCTCATGTAGGTATCTGATTAGGACATGACATTTCTTTGTTCCATGCCCCCAGACCTTACCTATATTGCATGCTTTAGCCAAGGGCCAAGTGGCAACACCCACTACCCTATTCCACACTGTGGAAGTAGCCGAGGGCCAAGTGACAACACTTATTTCCCAATTTCACACTGTGGAAGTCTGCTGAATGACTCTGGATTTTCTGCAATGTGCATTAAAATATTTTTTTTTTGTTCCTTTCATAATTTTTAGAACAACTCAAGTGTCTTTAGGGATGCAGTCGGAAACTATAATCCTGAGTAAGATACAAACAAGAAAATCGAGTCCTTCTTGTATCTTCCATGCTATTTCCATCTTCAATGTATTTCCTCTCTCAAATTGCTTCTCTCCAGAGTCACACTCTGCCAGAGATAACTAGGTGGCAGTGAGTGAAGAAAGGAATGGTATTGTCTACAGCTTTGAACCATGAATAGCCCTTGGAAAAACAGCGGCAGGGAGAGATACAAGTTCACGTTGATAAAACAGGTTGCCAAGTGATAGAAGACTTGATCCTGTTTCACTGAAGTTGGCAGCGAACTCCCACAGATGTCACTTTTATCATGGCTCCCAGCCAGTCTTGGGTACCGTACTGCATCAGCCTGGGCAGAGCGTGGGCTGTGAGGATTTCTGAACGGACGGGCCTGGCTTTGCTGGCTGAGCATCCTTCTGCTGCAGCTGCTGGGGCCAGGGTAACGTGCACCTGCGAGAAGGAAGGTGGGTTAGCTGAGGTTCAGCTGTGCAGTGTCCTTCAGCTTTGTGTTGTTGAAGGAACGAGCCCACTTGCACACAGATATATGCATCATATTTACGTATATCAGGGCCTTATTATTAAACTGTATGCAAATGCCCCATTAGACAGCGTCTGCTGCCGCTCACCAGTCCCCACTGATGAAGACCGAGGCCCTCAGCTTTCCTTTGGTATCACAACTCATCTTCAGCGCTTGGCTCCATCAGTGAAAACCACCCCTGACATGAAGCATCAGGCAGCCCCGCAGCACGGTCGCTCACTGCTGTCACCGAGACCATTCGTCAAAGCTCTGCATAATGTCAGCCAACAAAGGGAAACCGTTTTATTTCGGTGCCTCCGAGGGGGCTAGATGAATAGCTGAACTGCCGCAGCCTAATGGATTTTGGAGGCGGGGGGAAGCGGGACGGGACACGGCAACAATTTGCTGAGAGGCGTGTGGGGAAATGTTGCAGCGATGAGGAGCGGGAGACGGAGTAACAATGGCTCCAGTTTGCATTGTGCTGCGCCGGCACTGTGATCTGCTGCCAAGATCAACCCGGGAGAGAGGAACTCGAAAATAACACGAATAGTGTGGCGAGAGAGATACCCTACAGCATATCCTGCTCCCTTGGACTTTGCCTTTGAGGCAGGAGTGAAATATTGGAGTTATTGTGGTGAAATGAGACTTAAAAATAGAAGGAAAAATTGCTGCTTTTTTTTTTTTCCTCTCTCCAAGGGGACAGCAATTGTTTTTTAAGTTGTGCTGCTTCTAGTTTCAGTCAAGAAGGAAAACACTTCAAGGCATTGAAAGGGCTAGAAAACATGTCACTCATCAGCCGTGGTGTGAGGGCTGCCCCTTATCTCCATTGCCATAGCGATGCTGCTGCTCTGGTTACTCTCCCCCATGGGTTTCATGCCACTCCCTGTGTTACCTTCCATGATCAAGCTCCTTAAATAATACCATGAGTCTCACAAAAAACTAATGCCCAAACTCAGCTTTGGGCCTGGGGTAGTGTTTCTGGATACCAGTGTGTGCTCTGGCAGGGGAACAGAGGGCTGGTGCCAGGGATTTCTGCAGAGGCAAAAGCTGGAAATTGTCCTCTGTCTTCCAACACCCCGGAACCAAGCTGGGTTTGGGGAGTTGTGAAGCTTGTATTTCTTGTAGTGTTTTAACCCAACTGATTTTTTGTTGTTGCAAGGATTGGTGGGCTAGAGCTAGTGCAGTTGGCTGGTAAAGCCTAGGGGTCTCTGGGTGTTCAGAGTATTACATTTACCTGAATGCAGGGTGAGGCAGACCATCATCAGATCTGGTCACAGCAATGTGTAGGCTGTTTATCTGACATCTTCAGATGTTAAGCTTTGTCAAGCTTCTCTTCGGGTGCTACAGGTTGCTGCCGATGTTGGACCTCATAGAACTGCCTTTATGTGTGCACAAAACACTCCTCTGCTTCTGAGCTTCCCTGGGAGCCGAGAAGCCAGTCTGGGATGCCAGCACCACCACTACCACAGGGCCACAGTGGATGGTTTTCATCCACCTTCCTGGGGGGTGGACCCTATCCCAGACCTGCCGCCACCCTTTGATGAGTGACTGCTGGCATGCGGGGACAGGGCTGCTCCCCTACAAGGAGAATGCTGCACTGGCTGGTATAAATATAGCAGATGACATTTATGTCTGAGTTTACCAGATTCAGCCCTTTCCCACCGGTATACTGTGAGAACCAGCTGGGTCATAACTTTTATGACCAGAAGGAATTGCTAAATCTGGATTTCCCCAGATCACTGAGCTCAATCACTTGAACTCCGTGGCTTGTCTCACTAAAGCCCACATTGCTCAGAAGGTACTGGGAGATGGAGTGCCTCTTCCGCTTTGCCTCAATAACTGGTCACTGTCACTGTTCAGTTGTGAGCTTTTCTTCTGATTCAAATACACTCATCCTTAGTTCCCAAACCACCCATGCCTTCAGTAGTGTTAAAGATCCCAGTAGCACTGAATATTTTTCACCCTTTCAAAGCATGTATATCAGGCTGCCTCTCAGTGCTCTTTGGTAAAATTAAGGAGAGACTCAGCTTCTTAAGAGACTGCTTCTAAGATCTGTCCATCTCCCCTGACCTCATATTGCTGTGATGCCTCTTACATCTGTGAGGTATAACATATATCCCTGACATTCAGCTTGGGAAACCTGGTGTCCCATAAACAATGTCCCAAACTGGGAATGTTTCATTTTTCCTCAGTCTCTGGAAAATACCCATAACAAACCAAGTGCCTTGGGAAGAGCTTACTGAAGCAATCGCCTGTGGCTGAGATCCTTCCACCAGCAGGTCCTGGGAATGCACCTCCATGGGGCCACCACCAAAGAAGGAGCTGATGGTTTCTGCAGGAGAGTGGGGGACATGGCTGCACCTTTCTGAATGGCATGGCTCCTTCAGAAGCTCAGAAGAGCCACCATGCAACAGCTCACTTCTGCAGCGGTTTGAATCGGCAAAATGAAGTGAATAAAGAACAAACAACGCATTTTAGAAGACGGAAAACCAGCTTCTTATCGATGTGAAGCCTGACAAAACACCCTAGTGCTGTTCAGAGATGGCACGACTTGATAAAGAGGATGAAAACACAACATGGGGGTAGAGGAACAACTCAGGACCTGGTACTGCACTGGACATGGGGGTTGGCATCCCTGGTAGGATCCCTGACCGGCTGAGACAGGTCTGATGACAGTGCTGTGTGAAGCAGTCAGCAATGTTTTGAGTCCATCACATGCTCAAGAAGGTGTATTGACTCAAACACTGAAAGAGGAGCAGGATCAAGTTGTTAGCACAGGGGCTTTTCAAATGCCCTTAAAAAGGAGCAGAAGAATGCCAACAGCACCCAAACGTTGGAGGAAAAATGAGTCACCATATAAAATATGGGCTATTTGTGCCAGGTTATGGCAATGGTTTTAGGCCTCGAAGATCTGACAGAAGGCTGTGCTGAGGAAGTTCAGAATGTGGGACCTTGACTGCCCAAGCTACTCATTGGAGAATGAGGTTTCCTTCCCCTGATGTGGTTTTTAGGTCAGCACCCACAGGAAGCCTCCCATGCACCCTTGCCTCTGCATTCAATCTGTGGTGTGCAGAGCAGATGGCCACCTTGCCTCCATCCCAAGACAAAGCTCAAGAGCTGTGCTTACCTCACTGCGCCTTGGGATTTGCCCTGGGTGGAGAAGAGCCAGGAGCACCTGTGGTTTGCACCAGGGAGAGGGAGAAAAGCCCTCTTGCTCCCTGGCCAGCTAGTGCCTGTCCTGGTGCTTGTTAGGACTGAAAAAATCAGAGGTCAAAGGGCTGCTGGGACCTCAGTCTAGGCCTTGATTTTGGCAAAACATGGTCTCACCTCCAGTTTTGGAGGTAAGAAACCAGGCAAAGAGCATATTAGATCTGTACTGTGGGTCACACTTCTGAAATTGTCCTTGTGTCCACAGGACCCACTTTCCAGCTGCAGCTCCTTCCCTGAGCTGCATTTAGAGAACAGAAACATACTGCAGAGCCTACATACCCTGTTAAGATTCACTTGATATTAGCCCATTGTTCTATGCGCATTTCATGGAGATGTCACATGTTAACATCCCGGAGCAATGATAAAGTCCTGGAGCTAGCTGTAACCAAATCCTTGCTTGAGCCCTGGTAATACTTATTTTATTATAAGACCATAAAACTCATGACTTTTGGCACAACATGACTTCATATAAACATTCAGGACTGCCTAAGAAACTAAGATCATTGCATCATTATTATTAATAATAATAATAATTATTATTATTATTACTATCCTTCTCTCTTTTTATTCTTCCCCATGTGCCCCAAGCAGCTCAGTTCATCCCCCATTTCTATCCCTCAGGCACAACTATCAATCCCTACTGAATTGTCCTTCCTGCTACAAAAAAATTCTCTCAATGCAGATGCTTTGTGGAATTTTATTTGGTTCATCAGGGGACAAAACATATGCCACAGCCTGTGTTTCTCATCAGAATGCACCTGAAATTCTGACAATGAGCAAAAAAAACCAAACCCCAACAAAACTCCATAGCCACAACCCACTAAGAAAAACCCAACCCTGTAGTCAATAATTCCAGGGAACTGGTTGGAAGTGTTTTCTTGCCCTCTGTGGTGTGTCGTGTCTCAGATGACAATTTAAGAATCATTTGCCCACAGATGACTGACTCCAGAGATGGGTAATTTACCATTTCACCCACTGATCCACACAATAATGTCACTAAAAGGGGTCATAGCAGAGGGTCTGTTTGTTTACCAAATAATTTCTCCTTTAAAATATAATATCTTTGCAGAGGAATACTCACACCTTTCTACTACCCTGCTGTGAATCACTCAATCTTCAGAAGAAAGAACATTTACTATTTGTTGTTCTTAATCTGGACAGGAGACCAAGCATCCTTCTCCTGCAAAGCAAATCAAATGCCACAGAGCTCCTCATGGCTTACAAACTCAAGAAACCTAACTTCCTCATGACTAATAAATAATAAAAAAGACCCATCTTGGGCAGAGGAGTGCAGTGATTCAGCAAATGCTCCAGCAATGGCCTAGATGACATTAATCAGTTCTCATGTTGGAGATAATGTGCGCAGTCATCTCACAAACCAAGTTCATGGCAGCAGCTTCTGCACACCTCAGAGTCAGAGACAATTTTTCACCCTTGAGGTGCCAAATTGCCCAAGTGACCTTGAGCTGGTTTCCCTAATGGGGAGTCAAGTGCAAAAGGCGTGGAGCCCACACATCTGCAATGGAACTGGGACATCATCCAGCTGTGAATGTCTTATCGGGTAAGCCAGCCAAAGGGCTCTTTGTGCATGATCTCGCCCAAGAGGCAGAATGTCATAGGAGAGGAAAATGTGTAAAAAACTTACTGCATGAGGCCAGTTTTTAATGCAGTTTCTTTCTTCTGCTTTTTCCCCAATGTATCCAGAAACTGAGTCACTCGACAGAAAGTCAACGTGACCTTCTGAGAGCACCTGCCTGGTTTCTGCCCATACACAGAGACACTCCCAGGCTTGCTCCTTAGGCCTGGAGCCAGCCCCAGGGGAGGGATGCCCAGCTTGTCTTTGACCGTGCAGCATGCCCAGCTTGTGTGGGACCAGCCTCTGGAACAGACCACGGCAGCATCACTTTCCACAAACGCTGTGGTGTGAAGCCCTCAAATTTGGTAATGCAGGTGAGAGAACCTGTTTGGCAAGTGCTCCATGGCCCAGGAATTCGGGTCCCCTCTAATCTGATCTCCACTGCGTGCCTGCACTGGTCCTGCGGCTGTTATCCGCAAAGAGTCTCCTTCTTTGCATCCATGTCACTGTGCTGGGCTGTCTGTAGAGGGGCTTCCCAATGTCCCTTTGACATCTCTGCAAGTGGAGTCACACCAAGAGCAGCTGAAAAAAAAAGGCACCTCTGAATATTCTCCTTTTCAGCACTTCTTTCTCCACACTGCAGTGCGTCATGAGGCTGGATAACCCCTCGAGTCCATCTCCAGCCATCTCCTGCTCCCCATTTCTGCCTGCACCTCTCCAGGGACTGCAGCTACAGTCACAAATCTGCAGCACAGCCCTCCTGAGCCGGAGCCCAGGCCATAAAAAATCGTTGGGCGTTGTCTGGACTGAACTCAGAAAAGGTCCTTGCTGTGCTGCCTGCAGCACCCCCTCATCAGGGGATGCTACCAGGGTCACTGCACCCCACTGCCTGTCACCATCCTCACAGATGTTCTCCAAGAAATTTTCTGTACAATCATTTTGATGCTAAGCCAAGTGCATGCCGATGTATTTGTACCTGGGGCAAGATCCCCTGTGTTCCATAAGTGAATACCTGCAGTTTAACATCTACATTTGGAGGTGATTGATATTTTTTCTTCTTGCAGGCTTTCCCATTCTGCCTCATAAGTGGCTTCTGCCAGCTCTGCAGCTCCTCACCTCTGCTGGCAGCAGCACTGGCCATGATACCTCTCGCAGGTCTGCAGGGGAAGTGAGTAAAACTACACAGCGTGAAAATTTACCTTGGGGGAGGGAATGTATGAGATCTTGAAATTTATCTGAGTTTGAAATACTGGTTTGAAACCAAGATGTAATAAAAAAAAACATGAAATCTCCTTCCAGAGATACAAGTGGGATTTCAGACGTCAGAAGAACATTCTCCATCAATACAATCAATGCTCCTCAGTCCAGGCTCGGTCTTTTCCGAACTGCGCTGCTGTTTGTAATAGAATATGCATTAAAAATTAATGCAAAGTTGTTTCAAAAAAAACCACTGATAAAATACCCTGACCTTGTCAGGAAAGTGCCAGGGTAACTTCTTGCAAAGTCAGTTTTAGTTGAAAGCTGTATGTTCCCACAGAAAGTTTCAATTTTTTTAAGAAACAACACTTTCCTTCCTTTTTTTTTTTTTTCCTTTTCCCCCTGACAGAAAAGGACTCAACCTGAATATTTGCAAGCAGCTGTCTAAATAAGCTATGTCAAAAATGTCTTCTTGTGACACCGAAGAATGAGCAAAAGTATTTTTGGTCACTGAAGTGGACATATTTAATATCACATATTTTCCCTCCACATTTTTCCCAGCGTATTTCCCAAAGATGCTGGGCAGTGCATGTCTCTGCTTGGGAATTTCATCCTGGGGCTTTTGCTCCCTGCCTTGGGTCCATCTGAATCTCCTTCTACCATTTCATCCCATTCCATTTTGCCTGATCCAACATGGACCAATTGCTTCTCTCCTCATTTTTGGCAGCCTGATAACCTCTTCAGGGATCATAGTCATTTGTTCATAAAGGGTGGATCAGTGCCTGCAGGGAAATTTTAAGTCCCTAAATCCCCTCTTAGATGCTGCAGTGCTGCACTGAACCTGATTTAACAGTCTCTTAAGCAACAGACCCTCTATAAAGAGCCAGGGGATGGACCCATCCTTTACTTTCTGCTGCAGTTTGACCTCCAGAATGAATAGGAGCACCCCAGCTTGGAGCTGATTATTTTTTTAACACTTGGAGAACATCTGCCTGGGAAAGTAGCCACCTCCTTGCTTTCAGATGTAAGTAAATGGAGGGCAATTTTCCAGAAAATTTGCTGGGAGTCTGTGTGACAGCTAGAAATTGCAGGGAGGCCCTGACAGAGTGAGTAGAGAGGCTGTGTCCCATAAATGGCCTTGCTCAGAGGACTGGGAGGGTGACAAAGAAGGTGGGTGGGGGAAGTCAGTGCAACCGTGGTGCCCCTTCTCCTTTCGCAGGGAGGAGAGGGAAATGCCTTTCCTGAACAAAGCTGCAAACATGGGGAGATCGTGCATTGGTTTCCAAAGATATGGCAGATGTAGTGGCCGAGTGACCCAAGCCCCAAAATTTTCTCCCTGCCCCCATACAAACAGCTTGTCCCTCGCTCAGCACATCCTCCTGAGCTCAGCCACGATTTCAGGGCTCTGTGGCGTCTTTCCCTGCCTACACAACTTGCACTTTCACACAGTGTGACAAAAGAACCTTGTAAAACTGGGACCGAGAATGGTGTTTGGCCCTCCGACCCCTGATCCTCCACAATTTAATTAATGATTCTGGTTACCAGATACACTGTCTCAGCAGTGCATCCATCTGACAGGGATTCAATGCACAAACACATTCAATCCTGGCCCAGCCAACCTCCAGAGTTCCTCTCCCTGTAAATCCAAGAACAAACAGAGAATTTCCATCGTGAAAGATCTGCTGTGATGTATTGTAAAATAATATACAAGGGCCTGTAGATGCTGGTGATGCCTCACATGCAGGACAAGCTCCTGAGATGCTGCTTAGCTGCTAATGCTCCTTGCAGTATATTGGGAGAAGAGCAAACAAGTAGTGGTGATATACTTTCCATTACAGTCTGCCCATTCCTCTGCAATATTTTAAATGCATCGGGCTCAGCCCTACAGCCCCAAACTGAAGTCAGCAGCCTTCTTTGCTGAGTAGATGTGCAAGGCTTACACCCTGCAACTACACGATTTCAAAGTCCCTTCTCTGCGCTAAAAACTCTTACCCCATTTTTTTTCAGCCCGTGCCCAGGGCACCGTGACCCTCCCTATCCTCCTCAGTTCCTCCACCATCTATTGGTAGATTATTCCACAATAAATCACAGCAGTCTTCACATGATGGAAAAGCTCTGTTTGTTCTTGGATTTGGGGAAGGTCAGTAAAGACACTGTCAACCACAGCAGCCCTAAGGGTACCAAAGTGACAAAGAAAGAATGGTGCTACGGCAGCAGCAGCCCAGTGTTGAGTTGTCCACACTTGGACCCAACTCAAAACTTTCCAAGGCTTATGACTGCTGCCTCGCCCCTGTGTTTTTGGATTTCACAGTGTTTTTGTGGTGAGCTCTGAAATACGCCTGCTAAGCTCACAAGATTTTTTTTAACAGGCTTGGAAAAATCTGGAGATGCTTCCTCTGAACAGGCAGTGCAGCAACAAGCCTGAACCCAGAGTCTCTAAAGACCAGTCCCTCCTTCTGCTCAAATGCCATCAGAAATCCCCACTCCTGTTTCATTTTCATGCCTCATCATGTCACATGTGTGTGAGGTGGGTGGCAGGGAGGCACAGATCGTCTCCCAGAGTGTGAATTTTCACCCTCTCAGCTTCTCCATATGGAAGAAACCCCTCCAGAGGAGCCATCCAGAGGAACCACCATGAAAATCTGGCTTTCCAGGAGCACCAGATGACTGACTGCAGATCGGGGCATGCATTTACCAGCCCAGCGTGCATCTGTTTTGCATAGCAATTATTTCAAATAAAGCCAGGGTTAATTAGCTGCTCTTGGTTGCTGTTGCCTGCAATAGGCCACCCTCCATGTGCACGGCAGCGGTGCACAGCAGACCTGGCACTTGCCTTCGCAAGTGCCTGCCGATCAGGCAGCACCAGCCAGGCATTGGAGGGGTGGAAAACACTGTAATGAAGCTTAATATCTTGGTTTGGACCCCTAAAACCTTGGCTTAGACTTCCTGAAGCTTACTTGCAAGCAGATAGCACAAGCACAGGAAAGTTGGCTGTAGCAGGGATAAGGCAGCACAGGTTGATGTATCCTCTCCAAAGCAAGATGCCTGATGCCCTTAAAGTCATAAGGACTTAAATGCAAAGCAGTCATACACTTTAGCATTAAAACCCATAGGCAAAATACGTACATGAATCCAACAAAAAGCTAGTACACAGTAAAGCTCAAGCATACTACTATGCAATATTATGAATACATAGCGTTAGAGACTTCCGTTTAGTACTGTTCCCTATTCATTTCTGAAAACATTCACAAAGATTTTAGATGCAATCAGAGTAATTTCTGGGTAGCACTGCTGAGCTGGAGTCTCTGATCCCACACTGCCAGCCTTCAGCTGGCCGAGTGTCGGAGGGACCACTGTGTTAGGGAAGTCTCACTGTAGCACTGCATGGTAAGAGCAGATAGGAGAGTTCCTGCTGTGATTACGGCATGACCAAACAAGTTTCCTGATCCTGTACCTATGCCTGCTGCTCCTTGAGACAATACTGTTATCCCTGGCGGGAATGTGCAGGCAAGCAGGAGCAAACCAGAGCTGCAAGCCCTGATGCCCTGTGGCAAACAAACGTCACTATGTACCCTTGCCCCGTGCAGAGGCTGGCTCAGGGACCTGAGGCAGGGAGATTTCCAAAGGAAATGTCCTGGCAGGACAGAGCATCCTCACTGCATCAGACTTGGAAAGGGCACGGGGAGAAGAGTTCAGTGAAAAGGGAACAGGATGTGAACCAATGAATCACAGAATCACAGAATCACAGAATGTTAAAGGTTGGAAGGGACCTCAAAGATCATCTAGTCCAACCCCCCTGCCAGAGCAGGATCACCTACACTAGAGCGCACAGGAACGCGTCCAGGCGGGTTTTGAATGTCTCAAGAGATGGAGATTCCACAACCTCCCTAGGCAGCCTGTTCCAGTGCTCAGTCACCCTCACAGTGAAAAAGTTTTTCCTCATATTTTTCTGGAACCTCCTGTGTTCCAGCTTCCACCCATTGCCCCTTGTCCTGTCAGTGGACGCCGCTGAAAAGAGCCTGGCTCCATCCTCCTGACATTCCCCCTTGACATATTTATAAACATTGATGAGGTCACCCCTCAGCCTCCTCTTCTCCAAGCTAAAGAGATCCAGCTCCTTCAGCCTTTCCTCATAAGGGAGATGCTCCACTCCCTTCACCATCTTTGTGGCTCTACGCTGGACTCTCTCAAGCAGCTCCCTGTCCTTCTTGAACTGAGGGGCCCAGAACTGGACACAATATTCCAGATGTGGCCTCACCAGGGCAGAGTAGAGGGGCAGGAGGACCTCTCTTGACCTACTTGCTACTCCCCTTCTAATACACCCCAGGATGCCATTGGCCTTCTTGGCCACGAGGGCACACTGCTGGCTCATGGTCATCCTGCTGTCCACTAGAACCCCCAGGTCCCTTTCCCCTGCACTGCTCTCCAGCAGGGCAGTCCCCAACCTATATTGGCACATGGGGTTATTTTTTCCCAAGTGCAAAACTCTACACTTGCCCTTATTAAACTTCATCAGATTTCTCCCCGCCCAGCCCTCCAGCCTGTCCAGGTCTCTCTGAATGGCTGCACAGCCTTCTGGTGTGTCAACCACTCCCCCCAACTTCGTATCATCAGCAAACTTGCTGACAACATTCTCTAATCCCTCATCCAGATCATTGATGAATATATTAAACAGCACCGGCCCAAGCACTGACCCCTGAGGGACCCCACTAGACACAGGCATCCAGCCAGACTCGGCCCCATTGACCACAACCCTCTGGCTTCTTCCCTTCAACCAGTTCTCGACCCACCTCACTACTTGGTCATCCAGACCACACTTCCTCAGTTTACCTATGAGGATGCTGTGGGAGACGGTGTCAAAGGCCTTGCTGATGTCCAGGTAGACCACGTCCACTGCATGGCCACCATCCATCCACCTGGTTATGTCTTCGTAAAAGGCTATCAGGTTGGTCAAACATGACTTCCCCTTGGCAAAGCCATGCTGACTGCCCCTAATAACCTTCTTATCCTTGATATGCCTAGAGACAGTGTCAAGGATAAGATGTTCCATCACCTTTCCAGGGATGGAGGTGAGGCTGACCGGTCTGTAGTTACTCAGGTCATCCTTCCTGCCCTTCTTATAGACTGGAGTGACATTCGCTTTCCTCCAGTCTTCAGGCACCTCACCTGTTACCCACGACTTACCAAAGATGATGGAGAGTGGCCTAGCAATGATTCCCGCCAGCTCCCTCAGCACCCGTGGGTGCATCCCATCAGGGCCCATGGATTTATGAATGTCCAAGTGTTCAAACTGATCCTTAACCCACTCCTCATCAATCAGGGCAGACTCCTCCTTTGTCATGACTTCCTCTGGGGCCTTAGGGGACTGAGGCTCCTGAGGACGGTCTCCAACAGTGTAGACAGAGGCAAAGAAGGCATTCAGCAACTCTGCCTTCTTTCTGTCCTCTGTCTCCAGGGCACCCACCTCATTCAACAGAGGGCCTACATTGCCTCTAGTGTTAGTTTTGTCAGCAATGTATTTGAAGAAGCCCTTTCTGTTGTCTTTGACCTCCCTTGCAAGTTTTAACTCCAAGGAGGCCTTAGCTTTTCTGATTGCCTCCCTGCACTCCCTGACAGCTGCCCTGTACTCCACCCAAGTGGTCAGCCCTTCCTTCCACAATTTAAACACCCTCCCCTTCCACCTGAGTCTGCCCAGCAGATCCCTGGTTAACCAAGCAGGTCTCCTGGATCTCTTTCTTGATTTCCTACCTGATGGGATGCACTGATCCTGAGCTTCAAAGAAGTGGTCTTTGAATGCCAACCAACTGTCTTGGGCCCCTTTACCTTTCAGCTCCCTGTCCCACGGGGTATCCCCCAGTAATTGCTTGAAGAGGCCAAAGTTGGCCCTTCTGAAGTCCAGAGTTGCGATCCTGCTTGCTATTCTGTTTTTACCGCACAGGATCCTGAACTCCACCATCTCATGGTCGCTGCAGCCAAGGTTGCCCTCAACCTTCACTGCTTCAACCAGTCCTTCCTTGTTGGTGAACACAAGGTCCAGCAGCGCTCCTCTCCTGGTAGGCTCATCTACCATTTGCATCAAAAAGTTATCATCGATGCACTGGAGGAACCTCCTGGACTGAGGATGGCTGGCTGTGTGGGACTTCCAATGCTGAAAATATGACAAAAAGCAACTAAATAGTGCAGAAGAACAGTCTCTCTTTGCTGAGCTGCAGTCTGCAATTGGGTCCTATAGGGGAGCTGAGGGTCACAGAAACGGGGACATTCTCCATTCTACCAGCTCTTCCCAGCTCCACCACAGATGCCACAGCTGCTCCCATGTGGCAGTCCAGCCTGCCCCGAGCTAGCACCAAACCACCATAGCCTAACAACCTTGTCCAGCAGAAATGCATGAGGAGAAGCTCTCTGCAGCTTTGCACGTGTGTTCTGGGCCTAGCTGACTAGAAGATCCTGGCTGTTTGACTGGCTTAAGCTTTTTTGATGCAGTCCTGGCTGCTTCAGGACAAGCAAGGCTGAGAAACTCTGAGCGTTGTTTTCTTGTGGGACTGTTCATTCTCATGGGCACTGACTCAGACTCAAATTTAGGCACGTTGTTGACAGGTTGTTATTGGCATTTTAAGGTAGACCATGTGCTGACCCATGGGAGGAAACTTTGCTGAATTGGAACCTCACCCACAGGGTTTTGCCAGCATGATTTCCTTAGCCATTGAGAGATTATCAGTCTCCTCCAAAGTAAGTTAAGGGCTTTCTGGTGCTTTGTAATTTGGTTTACTGCTGTCCCAGCAGCAGACCAAAGCAAAGAGCTCCAGATCCACTCAGGACTGTGCCTCTTCAGTGTCTTCTGCATAGTTTCTTGAAGGAAACACACCTGATTTTAGAAGCAGACATATTGTACCACTATGGTGTATTTAAGTTCTACTGCAAGCATGTAGACACTTCCCATGTGATTCTTACCCTGTTTACACGGCAGTGAAGTTATCAGGGCTATGTCAGTGGAAAACCAGGGCAAATGTAGCCCAAGCAAAGCCCATACATGTGTGACCTGGTGTACAGCTGAAAGTGGTTTCTGAACCTCTTGTTTTTGCAAGCTCAGTGTGACTGTGCTCATTTAATTTTAGTGGCCAACCTGCAGTCTGGACAAACAGCATCACGTCACGCCAGGGTGTGCATTCAGCATCTACAGGCAGTACAAAGGAGTAAATAACGGCCTGTTAGACCACGGTATTTAGCAAAGCCCACAAGAAAGAGCTTTCCAGATATCTCAGAGGGCTCATTTGCATCAAGAGAGCCAGTTTGCTTCTCTGAATGCTTCCTGGCCTGCCTGAACAGCGCCACCCCAACAGCTCTCAAGAAACATTTTAACAGAATAAAAAAACTCTGTAGCTGCAAATCAGAAAGGTGACCAGAAAAAATTGCTCTGCACTTGTTGTTTTTTTTTTCCTCCATTAATAGTTAATTTGCATAAATACAACAGGGTCAGCAGAAAGTTTTGCTGTTCTTCAGCTAGTTTCTGCAAAGGACCCATGAGGCAGATATGATTTCTTCCCCTCACAAGCAGAGAAAGTGCTCTGATAAATACCTCTGCAGCTCTCCTGAGGTGCAATGGCTGAACGCAGGCTTTCTCATGAGTTCACACAGCTGCTCAGTCCTGTGAGGACCTGCTGAGTGAGCTGAGAGACAGGTCAATGGTTGTGGTAGACCATCTCCTGGTGTTTTGTCTCTTGGGAACTGCATCTTGGCAATGGGCTGGGAGGTCAGAATAAAAGAAAATCGTGTGTGTCATTTGGCCAGCTCAGACAAAGGAGATGAGAGGCACGTGGAAATAAAACACATTAATAATATACTCAGACAGTGGTAGTGATTTCTACTTTACTAAAGAATTAGCTACCAGCTCTCCAGATCTCTACCACTGCTCGGCAGATAGGGAGCTCTAGTGTCAGAAGAATAACAGTAATAATTTATCATGATTAAAAGTGCAATAGGTCTCTCTAGACATAATTAGGTACTCTCTAAAAAGCAGAGACTATAGCTGAGCCTTGCAGGCATGTTTACTTGACCACAGACAGCCCTCACCAGAACATCCAGTACTAATATATTATCACTAATGATGACAACCAACGGTTTCTTCTCCACATGAATTACAATTACATAGTCTCACTTGGCTGGAAAGTCAAATATTTCACAAGAAAATTTTTGTTCGTACAGGACAAGAAATATTAATACCTACATGTTGCTCTTTCCTACTTATTTTTTTCATGACCCTCTTTTTTTCAAACGCTAATTTGTTTCAAATTATTTCTGACATTATTAGATTGGTATGAATGATCACCCACCACTTCTTCACCAACCACCTTGTGTCTTTATATACTCCACATTTTTACAGTTAGCCTGAAGGCAATATTTGATCTCTTCAACCAACCATCACAAGAAATTTGCCAATCATTATTTCACTACCAAACACTTTTTCAGTCCGTCATTTGACATCTGCGCTATGTCTTCCTCTCACTTCAAGTTCACCTCTGCAAATATACCTTCTTTAACAAGCTTGTTTTAAGGACCACTGTCCTGATGGCCTATGCTACACCCTGCACTTAAATTGCTCCATGAAGATCACAGAAGGCTGAAGCAGCTTTGGAGGAAGACTGCCTGTCTCTCGATGCAATCCAGCGGTCTGGAAGGGGCTATTATCTGTGTGTAGTAGCAATAGCATAACAGAGCCTCCAAAAGTAGTGCACCTGAGGAGACTTTGTGAAGCAAAGGTAAGAGCACCAGCTCTTCTCACAGCTGGAGGTGAAGTGTGTTAAGAGGCACTAGTGTGCAGGAAGCCATGGAAGTATTTTGGCTAGACTCCAAAGCAGGTGAAATGACCTAAGAAGGAGCCTCAAACTGGCTGAAGAGGAAAGTCAGGGCAATCTCAGCAGCCTTGGACAGGCACTACTGACGTCCTTAGATGGCATGACGAATGGGGAGGTATTGCATTATCTGGGCTGAAACTACTTCCCCAACCCTGGGGAAGCCCAGTGCCTCTGTGAATCATATCCTGAAGTGCACAGACCAGAACTCAGCAGAGTCTGCTGCTGCCTCTGTCTGTTCTGCTTCTGCTCCTGCAGGACAGAGGGCCGGTACCACCTAGGGAAAGCCCATCAATACCCAGTACGGCAGCCAGCACCTAGTCCAACCTCACTGTCTCTGCTGGTGAAATTCCTTCTGAACAAGATGTGTATCCACAAGGTGTAGCAGGCTTGTGTTGGGACACTGCTCTGTCACACATCTGTCCCCTGAAGAATGAAGATCTGAGTCTCTCTCCGCATGTCAAAGTTGGCTTTTGCTGTGATTCAAAGCCTGCATCTCAGATTTACTCTCAGAAGCAAACCTGCTCTCGGGTTGTGTGGATGTTAATTCCAGGACTCTTCTAGTAAACGTCTTCTTTTATTTCTATCTTCCCCACCATCCTCAAACTGTTACTTAGCTAAAAAGCTACTTAACTGATTTTTTTTTTTTATTAAAAAAATGATAAAAATATGCCAGTGAGGTCAGGAAACACTCTTTTTCCTTTGAAATGGCCTGGGTAATGACAGCCTTCCAGGCTCCAAGGTGCACACCATAGAGACCAGGAGATGTTAGCAGCAGCCAAGGTATTCTGCAGTGGGGACTGAAATCTTGCTCTGCCCCTTGTGCAAGTGCTGGCTCCTGGCCAAGATACCCAGAAATGAGCATCCACTTTGGGCAACCTCTTCTCCATGGGACAGGAGGAGATTACATTCAAATGCTCTGTATTGTCAGGCTGAGGGATTGCGCCTCGGGACTGACACGTATATTCACCATCAATCAAAGAGCAGGCTGCCTAGACTGAGGCCAGGGGCTGCATCTTCCAGATTCAGGTGTCTGTCCTCTGGAAGAACTGGAGGGGAGTCAGCACTGGATCCATAGCTTGTTTTACCCACACCCTATTTTGGTGTATTGCAGAGAGCTCAGGCTCAGCTCTGGGAGCAGACTCAGGTTTCTGAGCCTCCAACATCCCCAGTCACAGCTCCAGTCCCTGCTCCAACTGCAGCACAGTGTTACACCTCTCTACTCTGATGATTTTGCTGCATCCTGCTAAATATGTGCTTTGCTAACACTTTTTTTGATTAACAGATCTCTGCAGCCACTTCCTCCTATCATTTGCAGTCACTTTACTCCACTGAAACATGCTGGCATCTTGACACTGATTTTAGCCAGGCAGCTGGATCTGGCCCTTGGAAATCACGGCATTGCAATCAGTAGGTTTCATTGCCTGTAAAACAGAGCTGAATGCCACCCATGTTTTCCTCTGAGTCTTCTGTGGGCTTGAAGGTCCAGTTCGAGCCCACTGTGGAGCCTGTAGAACACAGCAGTTCCCTCCTTCTCGCCTGGATGGGACACGGCATGCTGGAATCTCATTCATGCATCTGCTCTTGCACCGTTGCTGCCAATCCAGCCCAGGCTTTAGGAAAGGAGAACATGATCACTTCACAGGGCGCTGGTGGAATCACTGCACAAGAGGAGAAGACCATCTAATCCTTGCATTCCTGCAGGAAAGAAAACCCCCCAGTGAGCTAAACATAAATGGCCAACGGTGTGTGTTATTTTTAAGCCCAAAAGCCTGAAGGCAAGGTTTAAAGGCGAGTCTAATGGCATTTTCTTCATGAGCTGTCTTAAGTCCCCTTGTCTCTTGCCTGGATTGCGTCAGACCAGCAGTGACATATTTTGGTGCGGGAGCTGTCTCTCTCCCTGTTCTCAAGGCTCTTTAAGCCTTCGTACGCGGCTGGAGAGGGCAAACTGAGACACAGAGCAAATGCTGGCTTCCATCTACATGTCTTGTCATCTGGGATTGACAGAGAGCACAAAGTGGCCCTCACAAAGGGATAAAGACAAACGATACATCTGTCTGATGATTTGTGCTGGACCCCACCTCTCCTCCCTGGAGCCAAGCACAAGCTCACCATGCCCCGTGGTGATTTCCCTGCCCACAGCTGTCTCTCACTGACCACCAGCAAGAGGTACTGGGCAGCCCCGCTGCACTGCACCACCTCCTCCCTGACACCCTGAGCTGGGGATGAGGGTGCTAAGGTGCAGAATATATCCTGCTTCCCCTTCCTGCTCTGCTGGGGCTGCAACAGCCCCTGCAAGTGCCCAGCAGCATTGGCCAAGAAGGTCCATGGCATCCTGGCCTGCGTCAGTAGTGGGGCCAGCAGGACCAGGGCAGTGATTGCCCCCCCGTACTTGGCACTGGTGAGGCCACACCTCGAACCCTTTGCTCAGTTTTGGGTCTCTCATTACACGAAAGACATTGAGGACACTGCGGTTGTTCAGCCTCAAGAGAAAAAGGCTGAGGGATGACCTTATCGCTCTCTACAACTACATGAAAGGAGGTTGTGGCGAGGTGGGGACTGATCTCTTCTCCATACAACAAGTGATAAGACAAGAGGAAATGACCTCAATTTGCACCAGGGGAAGTTTAGATTGGACATTAGGAAACATTTCTTCACTAAAGCAGTTGTCAGGCACTGCAACAGGCTGCACAGGGAACTGGTCACTGTCACTGGAGGTATTTAAAACGTGTAGATGAGGTGCTTAGGGACATGGTCTAGTGGTGGACTTGGCATTACTAGGTCAACAGTTGAACTGAAAGATCTTAAAGATCTTTTCCAAGTGAAATGATTTATGATTCTGTGACTTTTGCTTCCACACGCACTTTTCCCGCAGCCACCTGAGCACCATCCGCGTCCCGGCCCAGACAAAAATCAACAAATTCACACTATGGATATGTCCAAGTAAGTCCCATATTTAGCTGCTTTGTCGCTGTGTGGGGCAGTGTTGGGAGATGAAATTAGGGTTGTAAATGCAGAAGGAGGAGTCCAGCATGTTCCCTCCAACGCAGCCCCTGGCTGAGCACCAGTAATGAGTTCCTGTTTAACACTTTCTGCACTGGAAGCAACTGTAGAGGCGGTTGAATGCTCCTCAAAACTCCACAGTATCTGCCACCTCAAGGTTTTCATATTCCAGCAATCATTTCTGACCGCAACGTCATTTTTGTGAGACTGCTCCAGCTGGCTCTGTCATTACTGCAAACTATAACCAGTTTCAACTTTGCAATGTTTCATACTCTAAAATTAAGACGAATATTTTTGTTACAGTACAGACAGGTCTTGCTGAAACAAGCAACCATTTGATCTGAGGTGAAATCCAGAAGTTAAATGGGGTTGGGTTTTTGGAAGGAAAGATGACTTCTGGGGACAAAGAAGCCCAGGTCTTTCCTTGTGTAGAAAGGATTGGGGCCAAAGTTGGAAACATTTGGAAACCATTACACCGCAATGCCCATGAATGTTAGAAGTGATGGGAGGCAGCCTCAGGGCTGAAGTCTAAGTGCGGATTTGAGCTCATCTTTCAGGATGGCCTCACCTCCATACACACAAGCACAGAATGATTGATACTTCATCCTGAAATCCCAAAATTCCTGGCCTATGCATCCTCCTGCTCCCACCCATGCTTCTCCGTATAAAGAAGATAGAAGCATATGACACAGAAAACCACTACTGGTGCTTTGTTTTATGAACACAAACCTGTTCAAATGAGCTGGTTTCTTCCATCCTGTTTTAGTTTTTGCTGCAACACCTTCTTGGTTGCTCCTCTTTTCAGTGACCTCGTGCATTCTTGCTCTTCCTAATCCAGGCTTTTCTGTCTCATCTTCTATCACCTGAAGACCCTAGCTCTCACAGACAATGGAGATAAGGGAAATAAGATATATATTCTCCTACCCATCAGACCAACTTCTAATTTCCCTTCCCTCCTCAGCTGTACTAGGCTGGCACCTATGGGTCATCTGGCATAAATGGGGCTGATATGAAAACAAAGTCCCCTGCAGGAACAGGGGCAGGGCCTGACGGTATGGGCCAGTTTTACATCTCCAGAAGTGGACATCTAGAATGAGCAGTGGCTCAGGGGCAGCAGGGCAATGCTCATGCAGAAGCACTCAGGCTTGTAACCACGGCCTCGTCCCCACTGGGTGAGGGAGTCCAGGCAGACCCCAGTGTCTGGACATCTTCATCAAGCTCCCCTGGAACAGAGAACTCCTGGCTTTGTGCAGAGAAAAAAAAGGAAAATAAACATCACCATCAGTTTAAGGATGGAGGCAAGGGGACCTTGTTTCTGAATGTTTTAATTAGTTGGGTCATGCCATTGAAAACAACACCATTTTAAAGAAGCCATACTCATTTTATTACGCTTATGAATGCGGTACCTTCCCAGGCAATGGAAGGGGTCTCATCTTGAACAGTTTCTTTATCATAATTACTTCTACCACCTCTCCCTCCCCCAACCTTCACCATAGGTCCTCTCTTTCCCATGCTGGCGACTGTGCTGGGATATGCCCCTGATAATCTTCTGCTATCCTGGGGACCTGGGAGGCAGGAGGGCCATGGAAAGAATCCCAGCATTTCCATCTGTCGAATTCCCGAGCGGCAGAAACCTGACCCTGCACGGAGTGGGTACACGCTGCATTATTGCCGCTGTGGCAGAGCAAGCAGCCTGTGCTCCTTGTCATGCATTATTAAGTGAGCTCAGAGAGAAGGAAAGACAAAAACGAGAGGGTGAGTGACCCTGAAAGATGGAATAGTCAAATCCATCCATGTAATAAAAAAAATTAAATTAAAAAATAAATCCTGAGCATCCTCAGCAGCCGATGCGGCAGCTGCTGTCATGGGCAGAGCTGACCAGACATGAGACAAGAGACATGACAGCCATGCTGACGGTTTGCTGCAATAGCATGGGGGGTTTTTTACGAATGATTTTAGCAACTTCTTAGAAAGGGAAACGTGTGAAAAATGAGGCAGTAGATGTCAAAGCCTGCAATGCAATTGTTTCTGTTCTAATTATCTCAGGGCTGAGAGCATAGAAACAGTTTGCCATTGCATGAGCTGCCCCAGAGCCAAACCCCACAGAAGTGGTGCAATTTCATATAGTGATGTATGTGCTGCGAGCCTGGCTGAGTGCTCCTGGGGTGTCATTGCTGGCACCTGAGGCTGGGGAGCACCATGGCTGCTGCAAATTATCCCAGCTCCTCAGGCAAAACACCCCCTTGGCCCCAAAGCACATTTGGGAGTGGTGGCAGGGTCCCCTGCCCTGATGCTGGACCCTGCTACGGCCACAACACTCCTGAGCCATCAGCTGAGACTACCCTGGGACCCACATTTGACTGCACAGGAGCATCCCTGCAGCCGTGTTCCCAGCCAAACTGCTGCACCGTGAAACTGCGTGGCATGAAATAGCAAAGGAGAAATATAAAAGAAGAAGGGTGTGGGTGCAGTGTTTGCTCTCTGGGACTTCATCACTCATAGAGGTGGTTGGGTTGTGATGAAAGGGGGAAAAGGTGGCCAAGAAGACCCAGAAATTACCTGCCTCTGCCAACTGATCACCGTCACAGGAGCAGCTGGAGAGTTTCGACCAGCAAATAGCATTAAGATCACCTGAGGGAAAAAACGACCCACCAGTGGATGTCCTGGACCAGAGATACAAACTTGACCAGATGCGTGATCTCCAAACATATTTAGAGATGTTTTTATGAATGCTTTTACTGATTTTCCAGGCCACTTGTAACTATTCCTTTTATGGAAAAACAGGAGCATAGAGGACCTTAATGTGTTTCTAGCTAATTTTAATGAAATTTAATAACATTGGCAAGCAAGTAGAATCAGCCCAACTAATTCTGCATGAACCCAGAGCCCATAACTTGAAAGCCTGTCCCAAGCAGAGCAGAAATGGCCACTCCTGTTATTTGCAGAAGAGGCAAAATTGCAAAGGGCCAAGTATTGCAAAACCCCAGGCTCTGCAGAAGGTGATTTATAGTTACCTGCAAAGATGTGACTAAGGAGCTCAGGAATCCCAAGCTGAACAACAGTCCATTGATAAGCCCCAAGACACTGCAGGCCAAACTCTTGGTTACCCCCGAGCTGACCCCTGGCAGTGTCCTGGGCTTGCCCAAAAGGCGAATTTGTGCAGGTGAGAGGCAGCTGGGAGCACAGGAGGGCACTGCTGCGGGCCAGGGGCTCCATTCAGCAGGGCTGGTTTGCTTTTATCAGCAAAGGATGGAGCAAATCCATTGCTGGAGGCAAGTGGCTTCATCGCTGTCAAGGGGCTGAGGGTATGACCTCTCTTAATAGGTTTGTTTTTTTTCAGGGATGTTTTCTTTCCACTTGTGCTCCTGGAAATGCAGAGGCACACAAATAGAAAAGGACAAATCAATAAGCATTTATGAGCCTTGAAAAAGCTTTCTTCTCACTCAGGTAACATTTTAGCTGTGCTCTTTATGTGGCTGGAATGATTCATTATGCTGCCCTCTCCCCCACAGGCAAGCAGAAATAAACAGGAATACTTTCCAAATTCAGGAAGGACACCCTCCCTCCCTCCCTCTCTCTCTCTCTCCCCCTTCCTCCCTCCTTTCTCCAGTATTAGTATAATTTTCTCCAGGAGGCTCAAATAATTCTCTCTGAATATCTACAGCCTTCTGATCATGCCTGGTTTGCTGCAGCACAGCCTGGCATACAGGTTATCAGCCTTCCTCGCCATAGATACGTCCCCAGCTGACAGCTCATTTCCCTGTGTGCTCAGTCCCCTGAGCTCCACATTTGGTGTCACTGGAGTCAGAGGCAAGACTTCCCCTGGCTCCACCGGGAGCGGGAGCACGTTTCGCCCAGCAAATCCACCCGTATTGCCATATGGTGCATTCTCTCCCTGTTCTGTTTTCCTTTCGGCCCTATCTGCTCCATCAGAGAAAGGGAGCTGATCGCGGCAGGCGCGCGCGGGCTGTTTGCACAAAGACGGTAATTCAAGCCTTGGCGTGAGCTGTTTTGGCAGCGTAGCCAAGGCACCGCTGGCTGCTTCATCTGACCTCGGCCTCGCCACCTGCCCAGGCCTCCTCGCTGGGTGCAGGAGGCTCTCACACCACCCGTGCCTTTTACTTCAAAACCATTTTCCTGTGACCCGCTTGCAGATGAGGCAACTCATGTCCTGCTTAACAATGACACCTGAAGGTCGTCTCGCCGGGCAGTCTGCACCCCGTGTTATTGGTAAGACCCTGCAGGGCCAAGAGGTGCTTGGCAATGGCAACAAGCTGATAACACTAGAAGAGGGGTCTTCCAGGGGTTTGGCTGGTGTGGAGTCTTGGCTTGGGCAGGAGAGCCACATGCTGCTCTCCAGCCTGCTGCACGCAGCCATCGCCCTGGTGGCACCCACCACCTTGTGCTGAGGACAGGCATTGCAATGTAGAGGAAATCGTGACTTTCTTCTACATGACCGTCCCCTTTGTACGTGAATCCTCACTTGGAGGGAGTCACCCCAGCCCTTCTGCTAATCCTTTGCAATGGCCTAGGACAGTGCTTTCTGGGCCTTCCTTTGCAGAGATTTTATTCCAAGCCTGTTGCCACCATTCAAGGTCTTTGTAGTGCGTTTGCTGGCCCCTGATGGGTTTGGAGAAAGCGCAGGGTGAAATTCCCTTTCACTGCAAGCCTCGGTTCAGGTTCTTCCCACTGCGAGAAATTCCAGGATGGAGAACAGTCAGATCAAAGAGAGACAATCCCAGCTGAAACATGCACGATTTGCATATTCCATTAAAAAAAATCAAAGGGGAGGGTGTGTAAAATATTTGCGCCCTGGAGCATATACAATGTATGCCCCAACAAGATGCTCCATGTAGGGCTTACACTTATTTACTCTGATGCCTAATAACAAAAAGAAAAAAAAAAAGAAAAAAAAAAGAAGACAAAGAAAGTAAAAAAAGCTGATATAATTTTCACATCCCAAAGCATTCTGGCTCATCTGATATGCAGACCATCTCCTTGGAAAAAACACAGATACTCCTAAAAAGCTTGGGCTGACTTTTGGCAAATTGCTTACTTTTGAAGGTCAAACTGAACACATTCCTTGTGCAGTGGGAGGTCCCCCGTTGATAGAAATCTTTATTGCTCTGGTTTTGCCATTTCATTTAAGGTTTGGTAGGCCCCAAAGACATGGGAGGTGAGTGGAGGATACATGCGCCTTTCCCTGCCAAATTTTAGAACGGGGCTGTGAAAAGCCAAAATGGCAAAGCTGAGTTTGTTTTAGACTGGGAAAAGCACAGGTTGTGAATTTAATTCTGCTGCTGGCTCTGCCACCAGCCAGCTGGATGACAGTGGCAAGGTCACTGCTCTGTGCCACTGTTTCTCCATCTATAAAAAAGTGTTATTGATCCCTTTCTGGAGTATTTTGAGATCGCATGCCGGAGAAAGAGCTGTCTGAATTCAACACCATTATTGTGAGCATTCACGTTCCTATTACCTTTTATTACCACTGCAGTGGCTATTAACACTGCTAGCCCATGAAGCACCATCCTGCTGTTCAAGCACAAGCACACCCTTTCACAAAACAGGGTGATACTATTTGCATGGAGGGATGTGACCAGTGCTGTTTATCCTGAGCCTAATGACTGCATCCTTCTTTCCACCCACCAACCCCAGCTTCGAACTCTGCACTGAACTGCACTGCCTTCTAGCACGAGACAGAAAATAAAAGGCCAACTGGCTTGTGCTCCCCGTGGAGCGGAGGGTTGCAGGGCAGCTCTGCCAACTCCCATTTCCGAAGCCTTTCTTCCAGCATTGGGTTTGATTCACGGATCAGCAGGCCCCGAGGGATGCGGCAAAGGCTGCAGGGCGGCACGCAGGGAGGAGAGGCAGGAGAAGGCGATGGGTACACGCCCAGATGGGAAAACACCACTGGCAAGAGCAGAGCATCCCCTCCCACCCGCAGCTGCCCCAGTCCATCCCCAGGCAGCGACACAGCCCTGCGAAGCTACGGACTGGAGGAGACACTGATCTCTTTCCTGCAGGAGTTTTCTCCTGGGTAAAGCCCTCCAGTGCCAACAACTCACATTTGCCTGAAAATCTGACCTGCCTTGTGCCTCATCCTGTGGCTGGCGTGCCTCACTCCAGCCATCCTCCCCCACCAAGGGGCCAGGCACAGCGGTTGTGTAGGATAATGTCTTAAGAAAGGCTCCACCTTCCTCCTATGGCGTTTTTCTGGTTGTTGGCACATCGCAGCAACTCTGTATTGATTTGCTTAAAGGCAATGCTTCAGTCCCTCATAATTTATTGAAAACCAGCCGGGTGGTTTGTGCTGACTCCCACGCCTTATGCGGCTCACATTAATAGCAATTGAGTGCCAGCAACAAGTCGTTTCTTTGAGAATATAATCCCTCTCACAGAGCATCTTCCAAGAAAAAAATAATACACAGGAAGAATGCACCTCGAGACATCAAGCGTTTTAGTGTTGGTTTGTTTGCTTTTTCCCAACAGCCTGCCTTTAAGGTACATCATTTCTGGCATCAGGTTTCCTCACGTAGAGACCATTTAAGTACTTAAGGTGCTCTCTATGTACTCAGCCAAATGTTTTGCCAAGAAACCTAGAATTTCTTTGCTTTAAAGGCATAAAGTCTTCCATCTGAGTCTTAATTATAGGGTTCAATACACAATGAAACTGCAGCTAAGCCCCTACATGTATGGAATGTAACACCACTTCACTGAGCCTCACCTGAAAGACAACTTGTAAAAAAGCCACAGATGAGTAATAAACTGGAAGGACACTAATAAGAAAAGAGAAAAGATTTTTTTTAAAAAAAAAATCCCTCCAGTAAATAATTAGCTTTTTTCTGATTATGCTCCTCCCGATAAAAGACAAAGAGCTGTGTCAGGAAGTGACTCCATCTGAGAACCTGCTTCCAGAAAATGTGGTTTTAGTGGTCTAGACCATCTGCTCATGGCTAGAGGAAGGGTGGGTCTGAACCCGTCTGCATTTGAACCTTTCTGACATGGGTGCCGAAGCTCTCTTGAATCATACTCCTGGACTCAGTGTCCCAGAGCAGGCAGCAGCAGCAACGGAGTCCCAAACCTCCCTTTGGAGAAGGAATCCCAAAAGCCCTCACTGCTGGACACATCATGGTGCTATTAAAGATCTGCAGTGCTGGAGTCAATGGGAAATTTGGCCTGGTTGCCATGGGCTTGAGGTCAAGTCCATCTGCAAGGCTTGTTTTCACCCTGGGCAGGGGCCGAGGTGGGTCTGGAGACGCAGTAAACCTAGATGCTCCTTCAGGGCTGACTTGGGGTTTTCCAGAGCATAGCAAAGCTGTGGGTAGTGCCGGCCATGCTTGGGCCAGTCCAGACACTGGTGGCACAATACCCACTTGACTCTTTCTCTCTAGGGCACCATTTCTGCTGCCAGGGTTGTGCCATGGGTTTTTCGTGTGATAAAACAGCGTGGATAAAAGGGACTGCCCAGCCCTGGAAAGAGCAAGGGGTGTATGGACTCTTCTTCTTGGGAAGGAGAAGGGACGGGCTGAGCCAGGAGAGTGGAAAGCCCTGGAAAGGCAGGGGCAGGAGGATAACAAACAGTGAGATCAAGTTAGTGCTGCCATTACTTCGAAAGAAACGTGCACTGCATTTCTTAGCAGGGGAAGAAGCCTCATCAAAGCATACCTGAAAGGGGGGAGCATGCTTCACCCAGAGCACATAATCTTCATTTTTAACCTGTAATTTATTTTTTTTCCATTGGAAGATCAAATTAGCTGCTTTAGCTCCATCTCTAATTAAATGTTTTTTCTTTTTTCCTTTTTCCAAATGGCAAATTCCTGCAAATTCAAACAAGTTGTATCACCTGGTAGAATTAATTTTTAGTCAGGACATGCCTGTCATTCCAAACAAATTAGATATCTGAAGGAGTGGGTTTAGCTGCATTTCTGTGCACTAACCAAACCAAGCAGTTATGATCCACACGGGGCCAAAACTTACGTTCTTCAAGCGACAGCAACCCCTATGCATACCAGCACCTCGCTGAATCAAAGAGTAAACACCCATTGTACCCGGGCATATGCCGCGGTGGGTCTCTGAACCAATGTTTAATGACCTTGTCAGGGAATGTGTGCGCTGTACTCTTACATTTTTAAGAAAGCATAATGGTGCTTTTGTCTTCTGTTTTTTCCTGTGTGGCAAGTTGCAGCTAGTCTTCAAACTTAGCTTAAAAACTTCACTTATTACTCCTGGACAGTTCTCTTGCCAGTTCTGTGCTTTTATTTTTTTATTATTTTTTTCCCTCTTCAGCTGGGTGTCTCAGCAGATATCGAACTTTCTTTTTTAGTGCTGTAATTGATAGTTTGCAATCCAGTTGTGTGTCTGTGCATGTGTATATCTGCAGACTCACAGTCTCCAGCTCATTGAACAACCATACGGCAAGAGCATAACTTCTGCCCAAAGACCTAAAATAAACACTAATGTTCTGTTTAAAGAGCCTTGCTGTTTAGTACCTCTTTATTCAGGAGGGAAGTTCACTAGGTGGCTGCCTTTTGGCATGTGCCAAAGTCCCACTAAATTAAAGACTCTACAAGTTTTTACAGACACTGAGAACACTGAAAATGCAGGATTCACAATCAGAAAGAAATTTTCTCTCCTCTCCGTGTGGAGGCTTTCGGGAGAATCTAGGGCTCTTTCTGTACATGTTTTTCTTGGTGTAGACATAGGAGGTTTAGATTGAATATTAGGAAAAGTTTTTTCACTGGAAGGGTTGTTAAGCACTGGAACAGGCTGCCCATGGAAGTGGGAGTTACCATCCCTCAAGGCATTTAAAAGATGTGTAGGTTATGTGCTCAGGGACATGGTCTAGAGGTGGACTTGGCATTGATAGGTTAACAGTTGAACTCAACAATCTTAAAGATCTTTACCAACCTAAACGATTTTATGACTCTATACTATGATTCTACAGCTCATCAGCCTGCCCTAAATTCACAGCTACAGAGCTGGAAAGCTGCAGTTTCTGTATCTAAACCTGCAGTTCAGCTACAGAAAAAGACAATTCGTTACAGATCAGGTAACACATGGCAAGTACACACCCAGAAAGCTGACACAGAAGCTTCATATAAATTTCTTGGAGCCTGTCCTTGGGATTGGGACATTCAAGAGAATGTTTGGTATGAAGAGGTAATAGGAACTGTTCATCTGGGGCAATTAGAAAAAAATCAGAGCTTTTGATGACTTTTTCAGTGCAGCTGTGGGTTTTTCATAATTCCCTGCGTTCTTCTTTTTAACCAACTTTAATTATTGGAGAACAAAGTTCATAGCCCAAGAGTAGGATTCATTTCACAGTATTCTAGAAATTTACAACACTGCTGTCTTATCAGAGTTCCCTTCACAATCCTGTAACACGTTCTAGAGAAGGATGGATGTAATTGGTTTGGGCATCTATTTTAATATGAAATAAATTCCGACTGAAGCCATTGATTCTGAAGAGACAAGAGCAAGCTAGATGGTAACCAGTGAGTTGGAGGTACCTGGGTCTACGGAGACGAATTTCACCCTTGGTAGCATTTAAGTGCTGAACAGGTCTACCAGCCAACTGCTTTTGCTGCAAAATTTGTAGGAAAATTAGTCAGGGAGCTGGAGGAATCTGGCTCGAGGCAAGAAACATTATCATCTCCTGGCAGGAAGAAGAAGCACTGGGAAGTGAACAATTAGGAAAGTGCATGAATATTAAAATCCTAATGGCTCCTGAGATGCCTGTTAGCTCTGCTAATATCTGAATGGAACAGAAGACACACAATGGGCCTTCCTGAAGAAGATAAGTATGAAGAGTAAGAGAGCCTTTGATTCATGCCCTCTAATGCCTCTCAGTGCCAGTATTCTGCTGGAGAGCAGCTGGAGCACGGAGACCCAGAGCTCTTAATCTCAGCCGTGGAAGACTCCTCTTCCAAAACCACCTGAAAGCATCTTTAGACATGCTAAAGTGAGGGGGAACCCTGGGAAATCTCCTTAAGGGTTATGAGATTTGGTGCAATGAAGTCTCAAAGAGCCAAGCTCAGATGATTTGCCAGAAGACAGACCCACTTGCTTTTGCTCCCATTGCCTGAAGGACAGCTGTGCAGGAGGCAGGGAGAAACTAGTAACGTGAGCTGAAGGACCACTTGCTCTACTCATTGGTCTGCCACATGCCACAAGCATGGGCATCAAACACAACCAGCTCTGAAGGATGGACACTGGAAGGAGATGAGATTAAGGATGGAAATACACAAACAGAAGGGTGTGAGCAAGGCCCTGAGAGGGTGATTTGTCCTATGGCATGCTGGGGAGGGGACTGAATTTCATCACTCTGAGTGCTTCACTCCCAAAGATTCTACTCTTCACTCTGGATCATGAGTTGCTGACTCCATGCACCGCATCCCCATGCTGACCCATACATGCAAGCCTCCCAAGAGCCTGCCCAGGGACACCATATCATGCTCCAAGGATGGAGACACAGTTGAGCCCCAAGATAGCCAGGGGATGTTACTACGGACAGGATGTGTCCCTTCTCCAGCTGGGATGCAGGTGGTTCAGCAGCCCCCGTATCCAGCCCCACGTCTCTTGGTCCCACCCTAACTCTTCCCATGTGCTCACAACCCAACTTCATGAAATACCACGCCACGCAGTCCACAAAAGTGCATGAGCATACACTTTCATACCTACCTACAGACAGAGCTTTATAGGTTTACAAATACATAAAGCTCCTAAGTCTTTTCATAGTACTATAGGAGAACATTACATATAAAGTTAGAGCATTAAGGCTGGCAGCTCTGGCCCTGCACAAGTCCCCCACATGAAGATAATTCTTCCTATCCCAAAGCACTCACAATCGAAACATAAGAGCAGGGGCAACAGGTGGACACAGACAGCCAGGCTGGAGGGAAGTGCACAGCAAAAAAAGGAAACCAAGAAATGCATGCAGTGCTGACAAAGCTGCATGCCACTTTAATTAAGATTGCTTTTGCCCATTTCTTGCAAAGTATTGCATCAAAAACCTCACATGCTCCATTCTGGGCTGTACAGATAACACTGGAGACAAAAATGAATCAGCCGTAGCCATATGCAAACACTGGCAACTCATAAGGGCTTATGTCCTGTGCAGGAGATCCCAAATTAGATATTTTTGTTTAAATGACACTTCTGCCCTTACAGCTTTTCTCACCAGCTGTCTTATGGAGGACTATGTTCTATATCCGTTTGTTTACCTACTCTGCTGTAGGAACTGTTCCTATGACAGCTCCTATTAGAGAGAACACCTGCAAGTCTGAAACTCTGCACTCCTTAGTTCAGAAATTAATTGTTCATCTCGATGGGCTCAAGCTTGAATCATTTAAAGGGGACAAATGAGAGTTTCCAGAGAGCAGTTAGAACTGCATATGGGGAGTTGCATCTAGAAGATGGCAGCTTCAGATAATGATTTCCAGAATTCCCCTCTGTCAGCATGGCATGTGATGGATTTGAAATGACAGTCTGCAGTTGCCTTCCTTTGTTAACTACCTGTCTGATGACAAATCTCCAGGACCCCCTGGGCTTGCTGTCACAGGCACTATGCAAACGTATAGAACGGACATAGCCCAGAGTTTACAGTAACATCACAGGATAGGCTTTATATTTTATTGTGCTCATTATTCTTTTTTTCCATTCTGCTCATGAATTAGAGCTGGGAAGAGGTTACTCGCAGCTTCACACAGCTCAGAATCAAAGGGCAAGGCCAAATCCAGAAAAACAAATCTCCCACTCACATGCTCTTTCTGCATTGCTGCAATTAACCTGAGATCCAGCAGGAAGTTCAAATTCTGGCAGTGTTAGATGGCAAACATCCAACAGCAGATGTTGTAAAGACAAAGATGGTTGCACCAGCAAACAGTATAGCAGTGGCATCTAGTATTGGTGTAATCTTCTTTGGCCAACAAACAAATGCATGTTGACTGCTCAAAGGAGGTCAGCCTGGACTACAGCCTCTAGACTGGAAACATACTGGCTAGCTTTTCTCTGTCTGGCAGAAAACTCTTCTTGGACAGTGATTGCTAGAAGATTGGGATTAGTGTCTAGCAGTGTCGGTCCTGTCACTTCCCCAAGAGACATTCCCATAACTGCCTGAAGTACAAAACCAGAAAAAGACTTTTTTAATGGGTTACTTTGCCTTATCCATGGGTCTTTCCACACAGCAGGATGAACATGACTGCTGCACGTTAGCACACTGCTAGCAAATCTCCAGCAAGAATGCCATGATACAAGTTTTATCAAGCACAGGTAACAGGTGAACAAACCTGCTAGAGACCAGAGTAAGAGTCAGGGAAAAGAAGGGCCATGGTGCCTCATTGCCCTGTTCCTCCTGCTGGTTAGATGAAGACAGACTGAACATATTACCATGACCACCTTGTTCTGCAGCCTCACCCAGGCTTCCATCTCTTGGCCTCCTCCTGGGGGCTTTCTGTGCTCTAATCTGAAGGCTGTCCTCCACCATTTTGCTTGTCCCCTCCCATGGCTCACAAGTCCAACGGCAGGAATGAGTGGCAAAGATAAATCCCACGTGTTTAAAATTCTCATTTCTGCCCTTTGGCTCTACCCTCATACGGTTCATGACACAGTTCCTCTAGTTTATGTCTGCAGCTGAGCAGCCGTAACCAGGACTGACCTTATGCACTTCATGCTGGTGGGTGATGGCAAGCTGAAGAAATGCAATCTCTGCAAACTCTTCTGTCTTAAAAACACAAGTCTAGGCACACTGTTTAATATTTTGGCCCTTAAAGTGATACAGCTGAGTCTTAGGAGCATGAAACACCTTGACAGGGGTTTATCCCAAAGGCAAGATTTCAAGACTGACCTGAGAGATTCCTTCAACTCTACTCCCCCCAAAAGCAAGCCAACCTTGGGAAAATTAGACTCACGTATCAGAGTCAGAACCACATATCTGGATGCATCTGGTGGCCCAGCAAGCTGCTAAAGCAAACACTGGCAGCACTAACTCTTGACTCACCCTGTAACACAATACAGAGCAGCTCTTAAGACTGGTGCTGTGCAGTGCCGTCACCCGAGGAACCACTGGACTCTGCTGGTAAACTAATCCTTGAGGTGAGGCCAAGGGGCAAAAGAGAGAGGGGCACACTGAGAAGGATAATCCCTATCTCCTTTAAAAATTAAAAGTTGTGTTCCACCACTCTGACACTGGATAGCATTTCGCTCTGCGGAACACTCACAAAACCAATGACATTGTAGGTGTGGAAGCTGCCCAGCTTTTAGCTAGGTGTCACCTGAAGGGGCTTGCTTGGGTCCCTCTGCAGAGGCAGAAGAGCCATGAAGGACCATGCATCTCACAGTCCCAAGTGCCTGGCTTCAAAGAGGGAAAAACTCCTCACAGAGAGCCCCAGAGATGGAAAGACACCCAAAATCATACCTCCTACCCATCGACAGTGACAGCCTGCTTTGCTCAGATAGCTCAATGTTTTCCATTTCTGATATTGTAGGACACCTACTCTTTGAAAGACACTTTCCCCTCAGATCTGGGACTTCAATGCCTGTGCAGCAAGCAGCGCTGGAGATCTCGCAGCCCAGGGATGACAGCCAGGGCTCAGATGGGACCAGAGTTGTATGTGCATCATGGGTAGCTGCCCCTCTCCAGCCTTTCACAGGCTGCCACCTCACCAGGATTATATTTAGTGAGGCATCTGCGGTGACAGTCATTTTTCCAGCATTTAGGAAATGCTAGTGCTGTCTTCTGGTTGGCTGCCAGGTGCTACTGGGAAACATGTGTTGGGATTATTTTCGGCTCTCCCACCACCAGAGTGCCCATCAATCATGCCTGTGGGGCTGTTTCAAGTCTGTCTGGACCACGGCAGCCTTGCAAAGTCTTCCTGCCCGCCCCGGGCGGGGGGAGCACGAGCAGGAGGAGGCTCAAGGGAGGCATGCAGATAATTTTTTTAAGAAATTCCTGTCATGCCAGGCTCAGCTGAGCCCACCCAAGCCCCCTGCAAAGCCTGGGGAAGCGGGTGATGTTTAAAAGCAGTGGGCCCAGGCTGGGGGCATGTTCTGGCTCCGTGATGAAGGCTTCCTCTGAAATGGTTCCCAGGAGGAGAAGCCAAGGGTAACGTCCTCCTTCCCTGACGTGCTGCCTCACAGCAGGGGTTTCAGCAATTGGGATGTTGCTTCATTTCATGTTGGCTTCTCCCAATAAGCAGCTCCAAGTTTGCTTTCTGCGGGGGAATTCTTGCTATTTAGAAAGAAAAATAATTGCTAAATAATTGCTCATAACTAAAAGAGACATTGGAGGCCAGGAGAGAGCTGAGGGGCCTATAAGTGTTGTTATTACAGAACTGATATGCTCTGTTAAACTCTTTATCTTCTTTTAAAAGGGATTGTACTTTCTTTTTAATATACTTTGGCCACAGCAGCATCAAAGAAGCGTGGCTCAAACATGCACTTTTGCCAGGTCTTGATGCATTTTCTCCTGGATTGCAACAGCCTTTTCCTGGTGGTGGTTGCAGGATCTGGACCTGCCTCAGCACCTCAGTTCCCATCACTTCCCGCTAGGACTCTTCCTTCGGGCTCTTGGTGCTCCCAGATTTTCCTCCCAACCTCTCCCCTTCCTCACAGCTACATTTCCCTTCCCTTTCTGCTTTCCCACACACATCTCCTTACTGTGGGCTGATTTCACGCTTAGGTCAGCACAGGAACGTACCTCAGGGACAGTTTTTGCTGCCCTCAGCCCTGAGCAAGGTCTGGCTTGCCCATGGGCTTGGTGCTGCTGCTCAGTCCCAGAACAGAACCTGGGGAAGGGCTGCAGCAGTGGTTTCTCACCGGTGTCACTTCCATGGGCTCTCACCTTCGATGCAAACACCTGGGAGATTGGTTTGTTCCAGGAAAATTCACACCCAGGGAAAAGGAGAGGGTTTCCCAGCTGACTGAAAACAGTAAAGCCCATTTTCCAGCCCAACAGCCCCACATTTATGGCCCCAAGCCTTTGCTCCAAAGCAGCCACTGAGGTTGCTCGCTTTCTCCCACCAAGAGTTTCTTCCTTCTCTGTTGTGCCTCAATAGTCTTAAAATGACATTTTAATCTCCACACTTTGGTCTGCTGCTCCATTATTCTTTTCACTGGAATATATATATATATATCAAGCTGCTGGTAACTGTAAAAACGTCTTGTAAATAATGTCATTAGCAGTTACAAAGTGATGACTGTGAATTAAAAATGATTTACAGAGGAAATCTGGACACTGTTTAGAACAACTGATAAGATACAGAGTTTTGCAATAGGTGTGTGAGACAGAAAAAGACATGAAATTTCCCAAACGTTGCTGGTGATGGATGGATTTGTTGCTGTGTTTTATCTCTTGTTTCAGCTTCTGCTATATGTGGGCACAGAGAAGTATCTTTTTATGAAATTGCTTATCGAAGTGTTTAGGTTTCCCTGATGTTACATATTTCCCTGTATTACATATTACAGCAAAAGCAAATAGGGGATGGCTGATTTGGTTGCTGGGGATGGGGAAGTCCTGTTTGTGCCAAGAAAGACATTAGATGCAAATCCCCTGCAGCTGATGCTGTTACAATTCAAGTGGACTTGTGGAGGTCCCTTTAGCTATGTATGGTGTGTGCTGTTGTTACAAGCCAAACACACTGGGGTACTCCCAGCAGAGATCACTGAACCAGATGGTTGCTCTCTTTAAAGCACTCATGAAAGGTTGGAGCAGTATCCACATCACTTTCCACCCCTAACACAGACTCCCACATCTCCGTTTTACTTTGTTCTTGAGGAAAAATGCCACCAGATACCAGCTCTCCATGAAATACTCCTTCTCTGGCCAAGCAGGCAGAGGCACATTGCACAACCAAAGACAGCAAGATCAGTACAAGGGTGGATTTTCTACCTGTCTGCCACATAAGAGCAGCATAAATGTCCATATCTCAACTTACACGTCAAAGTAGTGGTTCAAAATAGAGGATAACACCCAATGCAGGATAGGAAGACATTTGGAGCCATCCAGCCCCCACAACCACATGAGCATCACTCAGTTGTCCAGCACCTCTCAACACCCCAGCCACACAGTGCAAGATCAGGGCTGTCCTCAACACACAAAACACATCTCCAGTGGAAGATAAGAAACCCCAACATGCCAGTGGAAGGAAGCAAAAGGAAACAAGTTTTCACCTCTGTCTCAGGCCTGGATAATAGGAGGGTTTTAATAGGTGGAAATATCGCTGTTGAGACATATCCCATTGCCAAACCACAGACTGCCCGAGCCCTTCCCTGGTTATCATTCCCCCTGGGGTTTTTGCTGAACTGGCAAGAAAAGAACTTCTTATCAGTCTCTTGCTGCCCCTCCCTATATGCAGTTTTGGTGATAGCTGGGTTTCTTCTCAAGGTTTCCAGAAATAGGTGAGAAGGCTCTGCCCATCATCTGCACTGTCACAGAGGGGATCACAGCACACAGACAGCGTCCCCAAATCCCACAGGCTGGTCTTGGTCACGCTCAAGCTGTACACGAAGCACATGGTGAGTATGCTGAGTGCACCCTGGACACCTTGGACCTGCAGTGCACAAATGGTGGAAGAGACTTATATATGGTCAGGAAGCTCCATGTGTGCTGAAGACACCATATTTCCTGTGCGGTTCTCAGCTGGGGCAAACCCACTGCCCTGCCTTAGATGCAGACTACCAGTAGACTCAGCTGCAGGGCCTTTGAAGGAAATCTTTAAAAAGCCAACAGGTTTATACTGTTCTTCCAGTAGGAGCATTTGCTAACCCAGGAGAGATGCTGAGGAGCTGATGCCTTCAATGTGTGGAAAGAACAGTGACATTCTGCCTGTTAACCTTATCAGCCTTGTCCTTTGAGGATAGCAAAAGAGAGTGAAAGGCCAATGCAGCTGTTAACTACCTCCTGGGGACCCTGGAGACCAGGGCTTCACCAGGTTTCCAGTGGAGCTCAGTGGCAGATGAGACCTATCTGAGCTGGGGCACTGTGTGAAGCTCCTAGATGGGCCTTTTAACTCAGGAAACCTTGAAGCTCTGCAGCAAGAAGTCCTGCTCAGTTGAGTTTTCCCTTGTCTGGAAGTAGGAGGTGGCTCTGGGGTGGCTCCACAGGCCTGGGCACTGCGTCCCTGCTGTCACCCAGAACTGCGCCGCTGCCACCGCTGCGCCTATGCCTTCCACCAGCACCGGCCGCAGGAGGCATCCAGGGAAAGTCAGCTCCAAGCAAAAGAAACTATTCTGAGGATTATTAAAGGGTGACAACCTTTTCTCCTGGAGCAGGAGCTCTCAAAATTGCATAGCTCACTCAGAGAGGGCTGCCTGCAGTTAGGGTACATTGCTGGTGTGTAGCTTGCTCACTGGCAAATTTAGTTCCTGGAAATACCCATTGTGGGTTGAATTTAAGAAGGATGATACTCCATTCCAGAATGGGAAATTTTGGATATTTCTCAGAGAAATGTCTGATATCATTTAGGAAGTGAGCATGACTGACTTTTTCTTGGAGTGATAGAATCTGAAACATCAAAATTAAATGGAATATATATTTTGGCTTACAGGGACCTCAATGTTGCATTTAAAGCAAAGTGTTCAGAATGATTTCAAAAGTCCTTTCTCAGTCAGGGACCCAGCTACCTCCAGCAGTCCTGGGGAGGTACATGAGGGACACAGGGACATGGCAGCCTCCAAATCCCCTTCTCTCAGAGCATTGTCCTTTGCATCATCCCTGTGCAACATGTACATGGGGCTTGTTAGAGCTCATCTTGCAGCTGAGAAACTGCATCACAAATTTTCCCCCAAGTGGATTTTCACATGTCGCTGACAAATCCCTTCACATAAAGTCCATTATCAAAAATATTTAGCAAAAATAGAAAGTATCAGGGAGAAATTTCTCGGTCTTTTTTGTCTCTTTGTGATCTCTATTGAATCATGACTACTCTGTAAACTTGTGGAGTTGTACAAGTTTCCCTACTCAGGGGAATCTCCCCACAGACTTCAGTGAGATTTTCACATGGGTAAAACTCTAGAAGTCATCCATGATGGTGGAAGAGGTGAGTCTTGTATTTAGTTGTCCAGTTTTCATAAGGAAAGAGGGGAAACAAACACTGCTTTTTCACATTAAATGTTCTTTATGTGAGATCTACTGAGCTAATTTCAAGAAAAATTCCCTGTGTGTATGTGTCTGTGTATGTTGTGTGTAACCCTGGTGACTGACTTCTCTGGAGCCTATACATACGAAGACTTCAATCAAGATTAGTTAAAATGTAATAAATCTAAGTAGGCAGACGTGGTCTGCCCCGACTATTAATAGCAGGAGTAGGGAACTCAACAACTGCTGGTTGCTCAAAGGGCTTAAATGGATAAAATGAAACAGAAGGTATATGTTTTATTATAGGGTGTCACAGTGTTATCAGATGCGTGGAAATCATCCTTGCAATGCTACTGCACCACTAAATCTTGCATGCAGGCTGAATGAAGAGGATTATTTCCAATATCCTTTTGCTCATGCTGCTGTCACAGCTTTTCCATATTTGACTTTGGGAAAAGAAGAAAAGAGTTTGCAAAATGAAGAGCTGTGGCAACACTGTGCCAGCACCAGATCAAATCAGTCATGCACTACTCTCATTGGTACACCAGAAGAAGTTACCAAGCCAGCAGAAATGGCTCAAGATCCTTTGCAGAGGCACATTGGTATTTGGGTTTATATCCAGTTCAAAGGGAAGAAGATGTGGATACTTTAGGGCAGACTGGCGTATAGCATTTGTGAATGTAAGAGAGGAGGCAACTTGGTCCAGTATGCCAGGAAAAAAAGTGCATTTAGACCTGGATTTTGTTTTCACCTCTTTATACCGACTCCAGTTTGGACACTGTTTGTTAATCCTTGCCCACCTTTAGACTCTCTTATGCACTGGGGCTGCCAGTTGTGTGTCACAAGCACTGCTTGTCAACACACGCTTATTCAAGGACTACCTCAATGTGTCCAGTCTTAGTGTCTGTAAGAGGTATCACAATACTAATATAACTTGTGAGTTGGCTAGAAATATTTTTAAATATACTTCTGATAAGGCTCTCTGTGTGGGTATGTAGCTGGAATTAGCAGATTTTCTGCAGATATTACTAGAACCACTAGAAATGAACAATGGAAAATAAACCTAATTTCCATTACTTTCTCTTGCCTCTTCCAGAAAAATGACAAAATATATTAGAACATTGAAAGTAGAACACATTTGTTTGACTACAGCTATACCACTTCCAGTAATAGCTATTAGTGACTTCTGGAGTTACCTATTTTTCTTCCATCTTCCAAATTCATCGAACTATGAAGGATGACAAGCCATAATGCTAGCAATTTTTCCTTTCTGTTGGCACAATGTGAAATCATGCTCACCTTGCTCACATTTTCTGTATGCACCTAGGAGTCTGATTTCTATTTAGTCTTTCACGTTTGAATATAGATCTACAAGTCGAACCATTGGTCCAGTGACGTTTCCAAATGGTGCAACTTGCTGAAAATCTACCACAATCTTAGGAAAACCACGCCATGTGAACCAATGAAACAGTGGAAAATCCATAAAGGTTACCTTGGAAAATGGAGGTTGGTCTTGAAAGACTATTTGTTCACTCAATGGGCTCTATTAGATGTGTTTATTCACATGACAGAGAACTCGTGGACTCTTAAGGGACTATTCAAAAAAAGGAGATGAAGATAAGCAACTGAAGCCCGGATGGACTGTGGAATACAGAGGTACAGGGACTTCTCTGCGATGCTGTTGCATGCATGGTGTGTTCCCATCTATCACGGTCTCTCACTTCTTGGATCAGAGGGAATTTTCACATAAAGCTTTTGCTGCCCCAACTCCAGCTACAGTCACTGTCAAGACTCACCTGTTATGCAAGGTGATGCAAAGATTAGCAGTTCTTCTTCGAGTCTTCCATCACGTAGGATGCTTAACAAATAGGATATTGGGCTGTAGATGCAGGGGCAGATACTGCCAAAGGTGCTCCTTCCCAAGGGGAAATGGGGCTGACTCAAAGGCACCAATACATAAAACAAGACAGGTGACCTTTCTGGAACACCAAATGACACAAACTGACTCTGTCCATGATCCACGGGAAGTGGATCTCCTTTGGGCCCCATGTGATGACCCTCCAACACTAATATTTGTTATGTATTTTTTCAGCTCAAACTTCCTGCAGTAGCACTGGGGTCATGCTGTCACTGGTCAGAATGGGTGAAGTGGAGGTTACGCATTGCATGCCCTGGTGAGGAGCTGTGGGAAGGTGGAAGAATATGGGGCCATGCTCCATGCTGCAAGGATAGGGCATGGCAAGAATAAGCAGTTGGACAGGTTTACCTATATAACGTCTTGTATAAGGGCTGGTACAAGCTACACTGTACCACTGTCCTGCATGGTCAGGGAACATGTAACAGGATGATCCCAGAAAGGGAAAAATGAATCGTCTCTTCTACGGACTGATGGGGATGTTCTGCAGTGCCTGCGCTGTGTTGGCTGACTGTCTTTTCTCTGGCCATCTGGAACGAGGAAAAGCAGTACATAGCATGTGCTATGGCAGATGATAACAGCTGAAGCTGGAAAAAAGAAGCAGAAAGAGACAGAGGAAGATGTTTGTGCTTCCAGAATCTATTCTGCTAGATACAGGGGTTTCATTTATTTAGCAATAAATGTCAGAGATTGGGAAAAAAAACTAGAAATAAGCCCCAAGACGGTGAAGATAGACCTACAAGAAATAATGAGTTTTGTATTGAAAAAAACCTCTGAACATTTGAAATTACAATTTTCTTTATTTTCCCGCTTTACTCTTCCTTCCAAGTCCCTTTGTTTCTCACTCGTCACTCAAGCCACATAGATTTTGTAGTCTCCAAGGCTATATTTTCTTTTCAGCTTTCTTGCAATCATCTGTTTGCCCATGTCTCATTTCTCTTGTAGCCACTCTGGGTGCAAATCATCTGATGCAATTTTAGCCATTTGAGAGTGAGCTACTTACTCGAGCTTGTCTTCTGGGCTCATTTTACAGTGGGCAGAGAGAGACCCAGCTGGCAGTTTATCCCACGCTCTCTAGGAAGGGGCAAAAGGCTTAGCTTAGCTTTCACTAGACATCTAACTCTAAGACAGTGATGAAAGAGAGTGATAAGTCCTGTCATCTATGACTTTCCAATAACTGCATAGCATTACTTAAAAGGATGAAAAGAAAAATAAAACAAAGACAAGCTATACTTGAAGGGGGGAAAAAAAAAGTAAAACCAAAATTCTCCACTTCTCAGAAAATGAGAGGTTTTTTTGAGAAATATTGTGTTTAGGAAAATCCAAAACTTTCACATAAATCGTAAATTTAGGGACGAAAGGGCATTTTAAGTCAAGAAATACAAATCAGATTTAGTCAAACGATAGGCATTTCTCTACAGTTACCCAGGATGTAGTTGGATACTTTATGAAAGGTAGGAGAATGTTTTAAGCACGAACAACCTCTAAGAAGTTATGAGAGAATTTGCTGTAGTCCATGGAGCAAACATATTCTGTAATGGGCAGATATGCCATCACAGGCTGTGCTGCTGCAAGGAAAGCAAGGGAACCCAACACAAGGATCAGAAGCACATTTTATGTGGAAGCCTGGTGCATTGGCTATAAAAAAAAAAAACCCAAACAATAAAGCCAAATTAGATATTAAATTTATTAGAAAAAATGATAAAACTTGAAAAAAAATCGAGCATTTTCTTTTTACAAAGAAAAGCAAATCTGTACAACTTCATGTGATGTTTAAGTGCTTCTATCTTTACTTCCCTATCAGCCCCACACCATCACTTAACATATTTTCATTTCGTCCTATTTGCCCCAATTAAAAGATCAAATGTGACTTTCCAGTTGATTTGCCTTCCTGAAAGTTTTGATTCCCATTTTCCAGCATCATACTAAATGTCTATCTCTCCACACAGACATAAGCCACTTAACAAATTTGAAAAATGAAAAAAACAACCCTTTAAAAAAAACCCAAACTGAACAACAAAGGAACGTTAGGAAAAAAAAACCAAATAATTCACAAACAGTGGCTAAGGAATAAACACTATTAACGCCATGTGCATTTTGTTGCCATGGAGATGCTCTGTTACCTAAAACCCGTCCAGTCACTTCACCTGGCTCCATCACCTCTTTGCACAGGTGCTTGCATATGTCGTTTCAGGGGGGTGAAAACCCAGATGTGCTCAGTGCATCCTGCTGCTGTGGCCATGAAATGAGGCCTGTAGGTGGTTTGGTAAGGGTGCTCAACCCAGGGTTACAGCCTGCGCACTTTACTGAGCAGATCTGACCAGCAACAATCCTCAAAATTTGGACAAGTGTCCCCTGGAGTGGTGCTCGGTAAAAAGTCACTTTGCAGACACTGGTTCACCAGCTGAGCCCCTGCGTCAGTGTCTGGTTGCACTTAAAGGGAGCAACCTTCTTTCTTCTCATTTTAGTAGTAACTTACTCAAATGGAGATTACCTCAGCTGGAAAATCAGTATATCCCTGGCTTATAGGGGCATATGAATGCGCAGCCCCTTCTACAAAAAAGCGTTCAATTTATTGCTGTGAACTGCAGCAATATCGACTGCACCAGGACCCTATATAGTCATGGCTGAGGTCAGGCTTTAATGTTTGCTAGCTCCTGTCCAACAAACAGGTCTTTTGTCAGTGAATTTATCAGTAAGGTTGTCAAAAGGAAGCACTTCTTTCTTCTAAAAGCACTTATGATGTACCTGGATCGTCATTATTCCAGGCTCGTTGCCCCTAGTGAGCATGAATTGAGATTCTCAGACATAGCCTGCGAAAAGAGAAATTGTACAGATGGGGAATCTGAGGCACGGAGTGGCAGTGTGTCCCAAGCCAAAGCCCATGGGGATTTTCCCTTTGGTTGTTTTGCCCTGACATCAAGGTTTGCCAGAATTGTCAGTCAGTCAGTAATTATGACTCCCAGGCCATGCTTTCATAATTCTTTCTCCCGCAAAGAATTCCTCTTGGTGCTGACAATGGAGCTCAAGATCATGTGCTGGGGACCGGTGGGCCGAGTTTGGACCCAGCTTGACCCAATCTGGAACAGCGGACCCAGTTTGGTGAAGCGTGTTGGATGGTCCATGACTTCCTTGGCATTCTTAGCTGCCTCCAGCCACTTTCTCCCTTCCTGTTACCTACCCCCAGGTGTTTTTCCTCACCTCTAAGGTGGTAAATCAATGTCTTTTTGTCTCCAGATGCCTTTGTGCTAAATTCATTGGTGTTCATAAACATGTGAAGGCAACTGTAAAAGTGCAAAACAATGAATATATGTTAATGTACTCTGTGATCATAAAACCAGAGAAGGCAGAAAAGAAAGCAGTGATTTTATCTCTGTAAAAAGAACAATTTAAGAAACATTACCAAACATAGCTACAGGACACGGCTAATGACTCTACTTCAGGTCTTAACCTCCATATCAATCTCTTCATAACTGAGGTATTTTTTGAACTTTATGTACTTCCCAAACTGCAAATAATCTACAACGTCAGTGATTCCAGTCTCATTATTTGCACCAATGTGACTTTATTTTTCAAATAAGCAGCACACTGCCACACATTTTGCCTCCAGCTGGAATAACATGCAAGTTGTTAGCTGCTAAATTCACCCGAGGGGAGCAGTTTAAGGTAAGGCAGCATTGGCCTGAAGCACATGTTATAGCACAACAGAACTCCTTAAAAAGGGAGACAAAAAATTCACATCTGCCCTCTGTGTCATCTGTTACACCATGTCACCAGATGAGCCTAGTCTCTAGGCTTTAAACATTAAGAGAACAGCCCTGTTTGATTTTTTTACTCCCAGGTTGGTTCTTTAGCTCAGTGCACAGATATTACTCTGTCAAATAACTCCTATGTAATTTGAGCTACACTACAAGATTAATCCCTTCTTTTTCTTTCTTTCTTTTTTTTTTTTTTTTTCCTAGAGAACAACCTGATGGAAAGAGCTGCAGTTAGCAGTTGGGTTTGTGGCAAAGAGAAGAGAGCGAGGATCAGTTATAGCCTTGAACATGGCTGCTTGACTATGTATCAGATAACCACCAATTCCTTTAAAATCTGTCACTATCCAGCAGTTGCTATGCAAGGGGAAGTGTGAGGCTGCTTAGTTCATGCTGGTAATCAGGCCAGGTGGGTGATGCCTTTTAAGGAGAAGCAGCAGGAGGAATGCCTTGGGACCCAGGATGAACAGCCCTGTTATTTTTGCCAGAATAAAATGCATCTGATAGCCCAGGAGCTGTGGGTTTTTTTCTGCAAAGGGTTTGTGCAGTGGGATCATGGAGAAACAGAGCCCTGTGAATCAGGTTGTGATGGTGTTGAGTAATGTCACAATGGCCTGCAACAGGTAATATTTTCCTCTTTTAAATTACACACTGGCCTAGGTCAAAGATTTGATGGCATAGATATTTGGAGTACAAAAAAATGGGTCTGATCTAGTAAGTGCTTGCTTTCTCCTGGACTCAGCCCCCTTCTGAACATCCCCAGGTTTTTCACTGTATCATATATTTCCATGCATTTCTAAGAAGCAGAAATTATTTTTCTCCTCCTGCCGGCACCGTTGCATGGACATCCTTATTTCAATGCACGCCTTAGGGGAAGACATAAAAGCTGGTGGTTGTTTTAATTGGCCAGAAAAGATTATCCAGGTAAATGCTTAAAATTGCTCCCTTATCTGTGGGAATACATGCAAAGCTCTTTGATGAGAGAAAGAACATACTGGTTCTTCATCTCACCGCTTCAAATGATCCCCTGAATCTGGTTAAACATCTTGCTCATTGAGCTGCTGCACTTATCGCATCTTTGTGTTCACCATTACAAACCAAAATCAGTGCTTTATATTACCTCCTGCTACCTCTCCTAACAGCTAATGGAAAAGAGACCTGAGAGCATGGGCTAGAGATCCACCAATATTATCAGGTGTGGAAATGGCTCTTGGACACAGAAAACTCACGGATCAGTTGTATACGCACAGTCTTTCCAAAACACCCAAGCCTCAACAAACTTCTTGTGTTATGCACTTGCCAGGGTTGCCTGAGATTTTTCACTGGGCTATCAAAAAGTTTGATCAGCAGTCAAAGCAGTGCAAGAGCAGGTGGGCTTGGAGGTGAGGAGACACATCCTCAGCAATGTGAGCTCTCTGCATGGGTCAGGAGCACCAAACCTGTTGTGACTGTGCCAGCTGGACCTCCTCTGTGGTACGGCAGAGCCAGACAATCCTGTAGAGAAATTAAGAGAAAGCAGCAGATAGTTGAACGAGTGTAGAAGGTTGAGCAACAGGTGAAGAAAGGAAGGGGCAGTGAGACACATCCCTTATAAGGTGATCACAGATGAAGCTGTCCCCACAGCTGTGTGCTTTTCAAGGGCATTGCAGACCAAAGCTGATTCATAGCTGTTCTTCAGCAAACATTTTAAAATCACGGAACAAGACCATAAACAGGACAAAGTCCTTCTCAGAGGTTAGTAAAGAACCAAGGCAAAACAAACACAAAATAAATATGTATTTTAGTGCCAGGAGACCAGTAAACTCTTAAGTATCAAGAAATGAAGCTATGTTTTCAGACATGACTTGAAAGATTGAGAGTCAGAGACTGTTCCCAGCAGTCTTCTCCATGTTCCCCATCTGAGAGAGGTGCTTCTGCTGCAAAAGCTGAGCAGAATGTGTGTCTGCTTCAGCTGTTGTGTTTTTGACTCCACATGAGTCAAAACCCTTAGGTTCCTCCTTCTGAAGATGAGGTGTAGGTCCTTACATCTCCTAGTCATGTTTAAAAATACTTACCAAGAACCAGACATGGAGTTACGGGGCAGTGACTCACAATTGTCTGTTATTTACTAAATATTTTTATGGTATACTAAGCACTTAATATATTCTTCAGTGCCCTCCAAGGGGAATTGTTGCAAATACATTTTGAGAGATGGTTTCTGTCCCAAAGCACTTGTAGCCTGGACAGACAAGATAAAGTGTGGAAGGATAAACAGTGGGGCAGTAAGAGATTTGCCCTGGGGCCACAACATCAAAACTGGGACTGGATGTCCTGGCGTCCCATTTGCTGTCTGATACTTTGTCCACTCAGTTCTGATGCTGTGTTCTTCCTAGCAATGGAGAAAGTTAACTGAAAAATATGGCAGAACATAATACAACCAACGACTCACAGGGACTTTTACCTGATGCCTATTTAAAAGACTAGTTATTACAGAGGAATTAATCTTCAGGGTTCTCTGCTCCATGAAAACAAGTTGGTTTGATACCATTTTTATTTTCTCTCTTCTGCCATTGAGAAATGGGAGTTTACCTGCACAGGGCAGGCCATTCATTGCAACGGTGCTTGATGCAGATCCTATTGCTGTCCCATAGATATAAGTGATATATCCACAGTATTCCACCCCACCTGTGGCAGATCGGAGTCCAGTGACGCTGGGTTGTCCTCCAACAGCTGAGTAGGGGATGAAAAATAAGTCTCCAGGCTGGTGTCTCCCACCACCAGCTTTGCAACCCTGTCCTTGTTTCAGCCGGTGGCTGGTTTTGGGGTGACCACTCACGCTATCCTGTGAACTCCAGGGTGCTCTGCATGCCTGTCATGTCTCCATCGCTGCTCTCGTGTTGCAGAGTTGTCATTCAAATGTTTCCTGTTTTACTGGGAGGCGACAGCGATGCGTGCTCAGGGCAGTGTGAGAACTGCAGGCAGAAACGGAAGAGGAGGGGACTACATCTGCCGCCTGGAAACCTCAAAAGAGGCACTGAAAAAGCCAGAGCTATAAGCTAAATGTTAACACCTGCCCTGGAGGTCTCTCTGCTTTATCTGTAATCGGAATAATTGTCCTTGAAGCAGCTCAGCTATGCCCCTAAGGAGGAAGAGCAGTGGGAATATCTGGGGGCAACGTAAGAACAAGCTCCAGAAATCAAAAATATGTGTGTCTTAGGCTGTTGTGGTTCCTGTGACATCTTGCTTGATGTTGGAAAGGTAGTCAAGTTTTAAGAGCAGCAAAAGATCCAGATACAAAATGAGTAAGAAATCAACTTTTCAAATCACCTGAATTTTAATAACAGTTACTCCACAGGCAGCAAAAAGAGGAGGCACTGAGAGCTCACAGGGATATTCTAGCTGCATGAACGTGCTTCCAATGGAATTTTAGCCCTATTTCCTAAACCCACAACTGAGTGTGGATGGGGAGAGGGGAGGGGAGTTCTTGTAGGAAAGGTGGGAAAGGATTCGCCTGGCAGTTGTGTGCAACAAAACCTGTGAACGGTTTCTCATCCTTGGGACTATTTTGAGAGTCTTTTTTGTGGACACAAGTATCTGTTTATGCAGCAGGCTGTGAGTGTAAGCTGGTCAAACTTCAGAGCTGCTTCTGGCTGTGGAGACCGCTGGCAGTGAAGGGACCTCTCCTGGGGGACTGGAGACACAGGACCCCTGCGTGGGTAGCAGATGGGTTCTATTGAGGGGAGGAGGTGGATTTTGAAGTTTTCTAAACCAAGGAGACATAAGCTGAATCCCTCCAGTCAGTGCAGCAGTGGGGGTTAGATGAGCAAAAAGGTAGATCCCTCAAATGCTTTGTCCTCTGCAATAATGGTCTGAACCTGCAACATCAAAAGTTGGCCACCCCTAAGGTGAAGAGAAAAATGGCCTTGGTGCAGACCACAGCGGGTCTCTCAAATAGGTGTGCAAGTGTTTGAGCAAAGACACATTTACAGAAACAGAGCTAAACCCATCATAGCTATTCAGTCGAGCTCTGGGCAAATTTGGGACCAGAGCACCGGGTGAATCCCTGTCTGTCCCTGGGAGATAAGGAGAGACAGCGGGAGCCAGAGCAACAAGAGCAGCAGGGGAGCGGGCACAAGCGGACCTTCCCTGGCTTGCTCCCCTTGGCAGAGAGAAACCAGTCAAGCCGATCGCCCCACCGCTGCCGCCGGTCATGTGCCAGCGAGCTTGCCCGGCCTTGCAGCGGTTTTATCATTTTAATTAAGCTCTGCAAACCCGGAGCTGTTAGGACAGGATTCATGCCTCTGGTATTCACTCTTGGCTCCGGTGGCGACACGCTCCCCACAGCTTTTGGGTGCCAGGGAGGGGCTCGGCACACCGCGGTGCTGGTGGGGCACCGGCGTGTGCCCGGCAGCTCTGCCGACGTCCCGGTGCCTGATTCCTCCAGGATTACTCAGCCGGCTGGAACACACGGGGAGGAGGAATGGGCTCCCTCCAGGCACACATTTGGCTGCTCTGAGTGAGGTTCAAGCAATGCTGGTACCAATCCCACACCCTGGTTAGGGTGACGGGATGGATGGCCAAGGGACAGTCACAGGGTCTCTTGGCAAGGCAGGGACATGGCTCTGCTCGGCTCATTGCGATGGCTGCGATCCCCAGGCTCTGACCCAGGTTGAACCAGTTGAAAATTCAGGTTTTTGCAAATGAGCAGAGCACCATGAGGAGCTGTTAAATGTCCCGATCCAAGGAGATGTTGGGGGTGAATGTGGGGCTGCTTTGATCCAGCCTGGTGTGATGTAGCAGCACTTCCCATGGTGTTTCCCAGCCAGACCCCGTGGTCCCCAGCGAGCCTCAGCCCGGTGAGGAGGCAACGTGCCCTGGCCTGGCATGCTGGGGCAGTTTTCCAGCCTTTTTTCACAGGGGCCATTCCTTCCCTCCTGTGCCAGCCCATGCTGCCTGCCCACGCTGTCTCAAGCGCTTCCTGCAAGCACCAGTGATGGTGCCAAACAGAGGATGCCACCCTCTCTAGGGGCCCCAGAAAGGTGTGTTGTACATCCCCAAGGAGGCTCAGAGATAGGCATCCCAGAGCAGTCTTCTTGGTGGATGTCTCAGCAGGCTGCAGCTCCAAGCTGGATCTCCTTCATCTCAGGACGACACAGAGTCATCTCACTAGAGCCAGAGTAGCCTCTTCAGAATTACCCCTGGCTTCGTGTGGGAAGGGATCCTGCTCTGTGCTACAACCTCTGGCAGCTCCTCAGGAGCATATTTCTTTCTATAGGAGAAAGAATAAGGAGTTTGCTTTGTTTCTGGTTTTGAAAGCAAAAGATCACAGTGCAAACATTTTAGACCTAATAGCCTGACCAAACCCTGAATTCACGAAGTCACAAAAAGTGATGTCTTCCGAACATCCATAAAAACTTCAGGCCTTAGTCACGTGTGCAGTTTTGCCCTGGCTTCTTCAGATGTGTTACAGTGATGCAGGATGTGCTTCCATGAGGAAGGGGAAGGGCTCGCCTGTGGGCAGGCTCCGGGACAGAAGGATCAAACTCTCACCATCCATTCATGAGAAAATCTGGAGTAGCGCTTCTAGCTGAAGTTAGTGAAGCTGTTTCAGCTTTGTGCCTCTGTAACCGAAGTCACGCTTTAGCCTCAACAGCAACGCCACTGGGCACCTTGGCTCTGGGAGAGGATCATGCAAGGCAAGTGAACCTTCTTCCCTCCAATGCCATCTTCATCCCTGCACAGTTGAGGGTCTGTTTAAACTCCCAGAGTTTCCAAGATATTTCTTTTTATTTTTATTACTGATGAAGGATTTATATTGTACTTAACGTGGTGATTTGGCTTACCATTTTTTTTTCTTTTTAAGGAAATGACTTCAAGCTTTTATTGTTGTTGTTTTAAAAATCAGTTTCTTTCCCATCGTGTTTCCTCCCTTCCTCAAAAGAAATGTCATTTATAGGACACTGGTGTCTGCATCCAAAGTTTTAATTGCTTGTGGAAACTTGTCTGTCTATGTGTGTGTCAGCTGTTCTATACTAGAATCAGAAGTGTATTTAAAGAAAAAAAAAAGATAAAAGAAAATGGAGTTAATAAAAAGTATAGCTGAAGGGTTTCAAGTGGTATCTCCATATCAAGAAAAATTACATCACCTGTGAAAACATCAGATACACTCTTACAGCTCTGCAGTCATTAACCTTATTAGCAGTGTTATTATTACCGCGGAGCAAGAGTGAGCTCAGGGCCATGGAAGCAGGAGGGCTCAGGGCCACATCCCGCAGCACACATGATGGGGGGCCTGACCTAGGCCAGCAACAGCAAGAAAACTCATACAGAAGAGGTGAAGTAGCATTTTTTGGTAGCTGCAGTTTTGGGAGAAGTGAGGGGTTTTTTTTGGGGAAGGAGCTTTTCAAAAAATACTTCTGTGGTTTCTTTCATAGTTCTCTGCTCTGCTTCTGGGTATGTGTGTCAGGAGAGCAAATCCTGCCCATTCTCCTCAGAAATGACCCCAAACGCAGTGAAGAAACTGGCATTGGAAATTGGGCAGGTTCCTAGAAAAGAGAGAAGTTTATCTGTAAAGCTCTCTCCTAGACAGAAACTGCCCAAGCTAACCCATGGGAGAAGAAAACAGAGTCCACCTTCACCTTCAGGTACCAGCAACTCCCCCAAAAAGCCACACAATCTTCCTCCTCACCTAGGGACGGTGAAAAACTTAAGTGCTCAGTTTAAAGGAGCTGCTTCAGTCCCATTTGTGCCACCAGAGAGAGGTGGACACATCAAGCAGGTTTTCTTACCCTGAGGGAAATACTGAGAGGAAGGGGCTCCTTCTCTTCATATGCTTGTAGCTTGCCCCATCGATGATAAACAAAGACCAACATGACTCAATATGTTCCCTTTAAAATGGATTACTCCAGGCAGACTGGCAGAATTAAATCTGACCAAAGGTGGATTATTTTATTTTTAAATACTAATCATATTTTTTTAAAAAAGCCAAACCCCTTTCCTAGGAAGCCACCCACTTTTTGCATGCCAGCTGCTATGCTGCCTGGAAGCTTTCCAGACAAAGTGCAAAAAAGTTTCTGGATGGGCTGCAAATTAATTCAGCAGCAGTTCATTTGTTTCCCTTAGCTGTATGTACCAATTGCAAATAAGGTTAACAGATGATATTTGCTACTTAGAATAGTTTATAAAACACTACAGGAATTATTTATAGCCTGCCTTCTATGCACGTGTGGAGATTTGGTTTGGGGTTCAAGAAATCAAGCTCTCTAGCACAAGTTAAACCACCTCTTGTGAAAGTTTCATAAATTATCATCAAGAGAGAACACTTAACACCGTGCCAGCCAGTATCCTGGAACACAGGTTTGCCACTTTATCAGAGAGGAATCACATCAGTTTTCACTATGAAATAAGAAAACAGAGAAACTGATGTTCATATTGTTCTTCATGGGTTGGGTCCCCTGCTGACCTGTGCTGCTGGAGCTCCATTGCAAGCAGCAGTACCACTATCATCTGCCTCCGGCTGGGGACCTAAATGAGAAGTACATTTAATTTAAATGTCAGTATTTTACAAATAAGCCTCCAGATGCACTCCTCAGTATGTACTATGTCTCATTTTTAGATAGTACCAACATTTCATTTACAGGCCAATTAGGAGATTAATATAAGTACCTATTCGTAAGTGTGTGTATGAATGTGGACAAAATTTTATAGCTAGCAGGCTGACAAAGAGGGGTGTCATAGGCCTAGCTTCATCAACTCAACAGAAAAGTCTCTTCTCCAGATCAATCATCTGCTCTTAAAGCACATTTAAGCCCCCAGACTTCATGGCTACAGGATAGCAGCTGGGTACATGTGAATCTGGAAAAGTCCTTCCACATGTAAAGTTATCTACTTTGGATTTAAAAATGAGATGGACCGCTTGTGTGTAAAAATGGTCTTGAGGTACTGCACCCTAAGACATAAAAAAAAATCATCCTTTCTTCAGGCTCAGAGGACAGCTGGTGCCTTCAAAGACTGCTGAACCATCTCTGTGATGGAGAACCTGTTTGGAAAGAATACAAAACAGAAGTGCCTGTGCTAGTTAGACTAGCAGTGACCTGGAGCTACTGAAGGTAAACTTAGTTCGCTTTTCTCCTCCATCATGCCTGCGAACAATGGTGACCCCACCTCTCCAGAAAAAGCCTGAAGATGATGGGTGAGGTGACCATGAGACCTTCAGATAATAGAGATGGTTGCAGATATTTCCAAAGGCATAAGCATCATCTAGCAGAAAGGCCTGTGTGGTGAGCAGTGAGTACAAGGCATACAGTACACGTAAGTGCCAGGAAGTGCCTGGCCTTTGAAGAATTTATGTACTCATTGTTCACATGAACATCGAGTCCCAGGGAGCCAGGACACCCAGAAACAAGTCAAGCGCTGTAGTCCCTTGCAGACCAGCCATATCACCATGCTGAGTTTTTCAGAGTGAAATAGCACTTGGTTTCAACTGAAGGTCTCTTCAGCTTGCATGCAGAATCATAGCTTCTCTTTTCCTCAAGTTCTCTCTAGATTTGAACCACGTTGAGTAATTGAAGGGATCCAGTGGGAGTTAGATACACGACGACTTCTTTCAAAGTCAGATGAAACAGTGCTTCCCTCCTTGCATTTCTTCAGGGAGCTTCTGTCCAACAGGAGGAATCTAATGACCTAGCTCATATGAAGTCCTTGAGATACAGGTTCTGCTTCAAAGACTGAATGCAAATTTTGTGCTGGTACCTTCTGCAGTTGAAGGGCTTCGCATGAGTAGAGGGGTGGGAGGTACAGACGGCACCTCTGTCTGTAATGGCAGGTAATGGCAATGCTTTACCACAGAAGTATCATCTCCCCCTTTCCTCTCTCTACCCAAGGCTACTGGCCTCCAGAATTTGTTGAAGTCTTGGTCTCAGTGGTGACAGAGGTGAGATGACCCAGGCCATTCAGTGCTATTTTCCTTCTGCTGTTTCTCCCCTAATTGTTTAAGGCACTGATACCTCTTCTTCTCTCCCACCCCATTCACTGGTGATCTGAAGACTCCACAGCTCTTGAAGGCTCTAGAGCTGAGCCCAGCCCACAGTGCTCAGCCCTGAAACAGGAATCACATCAAATGAAGACTCTGACCAAATGCAGAGTTCACTGGCAGTAGGCAGCAGCATGTTTCTGAAAGAAACCTTCCTTGGTGGGAACTGGTGCTAACACATCCCCTTGAAAAGCATCCTCGCGGTCAGAGCTGTCAGAAGTCACGCAGACTGGATGTCATTTCCAGACAAAGACTGCACAACACCCAGATATTGCAGACTGGTGATGACTTCTAGAAGGGGCTGAAAACATCATCAGCACAGCATAATTATTCATAAGGCGGGCCAATTTCAACGCTCAGCACAATAGCTTAAAACAATACTTGATGAAAATCAGTTTCCAAGTCTGTTGAGAGGCTGATAGCATCCCTGGTTCGATTGCTAGTCCCACTGGCATGCTCATTCTCAAGTAATTATATTAGAGGCAGATATCATGCAAGAATGTGACTCCATTAACTATTAAGAGACACTGAGCTCCTTTGTCTTCTGAATCAAGTTTTCAAGGGATTATAAAGCACAGAATAATTTAAGATTAAAAAACACATTAACAATCCTGAAATCATTTAATAGGACATTTCTTTAATCTTCCTTGTATGGAAGAATCCAAATTAATCAGGGGTAAGGGGACACCTCTCCCCAGGGGTAAATGGCCATGAAAATCTAGCTCACACCCAATTTCTGTGGGACCAGGACATTTAGTGGTTATTCATATCTTTACAAATCTCCCTCCTAGGTGAAATTGCACTCTTCTGTGCTGCCAAAAAGCAGTAGTCATTTTTTGTTTTCAGGGGGGCTTTCTTTTCCTAGGTGAGAATGTACAGATATTCTCATCACTTTAGAGAGGCTTTCAAAACCCAGGTGCAGAGCTTTGGCATCAGCAACCTCCCCAGAGCACTTTACAGCACATAAATCTTGCTCCCGGTTAATCAAACAGTACTAGACTGAGCCAACGAACCATGAGAACATAAACCGCTCTCCCTCTCCCTTCCCATTTATCAGAGGTTGCTGCTGCTTCTTCAGAGGCAGAGTGTGGATTTTTATTCCTTTAAACATGACTTTAACACTGGTGAGGATGCTGACTTTGCTGGATATGAGCATTTTCTGTGCAAAGAGACCTTTATTTTTTGGTTTTTCCTAGAACTGTCCTTGGCAGCCCAGCTGCTCTTCTGCCTTCACTCAACTCTGGAACAGGTCCTTCAACACTCACCTTTGCTGTAACTCCAGTCTGAGTCCTCAGCAAGGCTGGAACTGTTCTGCAGTTGTGGTCGGGAATAATCACATTTCTGCCAGCCAAGGACCTAGTTGGGCATGTGGCTGCCTTCCTAACACTGAAGCAGAGCAAAATGGAAACTGTTGTAAACAGGATAATGCCATGACCCTTCTGCATTTTGGTCCTCTGGGCTCCCAGGGTTGTGTGCTACAGGACAGCTCATTGCCTTCTGTTGACAAGGAGCTTTGTGAGGGTGGGAGAGGAGGTAACACCACCAAGACCATTCTTTTCCCACCAAGGGCATCTTGGAGCAACACCGCTGTTTTTGTCCAGAATTAACATTGCAGGTGCCAGATTGGTTGACAACCAGTGATGCACAGACTCAAGTGGAGCCATGTAGAGCCCGAGGAGAAGACTGAACTTCCAATCCGCTAGGAAATCAGGATTAGCACATGAAGCAGGAGCTGCCTTTAGAGGTTTGTTCAACCTCCTGCTCAGCTGAAGTCTTTAATCTATAATGGCATCTTGTTTTGTCTTAATGAAGTTATGCAAAAAGTTCTTCACTGAAAAGGCCAGCCCAGGATTTTCTTTCTTCCCTTCAAGTTGAGATGAAAAGGATTGCCTGCAGCCTGAAAATTTACTTCCTTAAGGAAATGGGAAGCAAAGAACTTACGTTAATGTTTCGTATCAAGCACCTTTGAATTTCAAGGGGTAAAAATCAGCCTTGGCCCTGCTGCTCTGTGTAGGTTTTCCTAACTTTCTTCCCACTCTGCTGGCTCCAAGGTCAGTCTGTTGCACTTCTGCTTTGGTCTGTTTTAATTCTGGTCTCTTAGCGCTGATTTCTGTGTGCAAGACATGGAAGCCACACCCCAGTGTGTGCTACTCCCAGGCATTAACAGCCTTGTGCTAAATAAACACACAGAGATACTTCTGCATCTGGTTTTATTGGCAGCAGAAAGAGACATTATATGTCTCTGGAAATCTGATAAAGCACTGACATACAAATCCTGGATTGCAAACACTGCCAGTTTAACTCCACCGGACTGTATTTGCTGCAGTGCTTCAGTCTGAGAATAAGATTTCTCACTTTTTCTAAGCACTGTAAAGCAGACGATTTTAAAATTAGCATTTGGCAATATCTACAACTTTCTACCAGCAAAAAATAACCCCTCAAATTCAGTTTCTGCAGTCTGACATGCTACTATAGGGCAATGACTTTTCATTTGTTCTGCCTTATTTGTGGATCATTGCACAAGCCTGCCTTTCTTCCATGAATATTTAAAAAAGCTGAATAATTGCTTAGTAAAGGCCTGGGCTGGTGCCTGGGTATTGTGCAGTCTATACCTTATTGTGCCACACACTTCCTGTGTGACCTTGATAAGTGCCTGTGTTTCTTCCATTTCTCAATTTCCCATCATTGCAGCGTGCATTTCCTTTCTTCTATACTTTGTTTCTAAATTCTTTGAACTAGGAAATATTCCTCTATATATGCATCTTTATACCGGTATTACCACAGATCTTGCTTAAATTTTCAGAAGCTAAAAGCATTATGATTAAATTAAGTAAAAAAAAAAATCCATTGTTGTTTTTTCTTGCTGCAATATTTGAGATTATTTTTGCATGATATATATATATAAGTTTAGCTCATGTTTGCAAGAACCATTCAATTTACAACAGATATGGAGACAATAGGAAGTGCTATGAACTAGTGCTTGAATGCAGGAGACACAGCTGAGATGAGGAAAGAGCAACACCCTTGAATCACTTGCAAGTGAGATTTAATACTTGGAACAGGAGAACCTTGCTGCCAGACCTTGTCTCTGGTATGAGCTGTTTGCCCTTGAAATGGGCTGAAATGTCTCGGATGCCGTGTTCAGGAGCCCTAAAACGTGCTGATCTGCCCATGCCCCATCCCGCTGCAATGTCCTCGTCCTCCCTCCTCCCTTCTCAATTCACAGGCTGTCACCCTTCAAAGGGAGGTGGCCAGGAGGGCATTGGGGAGGAGGTAGTTCTGGCAGCATTCTTCACCACAGATGAGGAAAGTGAGCATGGTTTGGGGAAAACTGGAGCATGGATGGGCTTTGAAGGATGTGTTTGTAGGAGAGCAAGTGGCAGAATTAGGATTGTTTGGTAAAAGTAGAAGGAATCATAGTCAGTAGAGCACTTGGGACAGGGTAGATGAAGAGTTTGCTGAGAGTGGTGGGGGAAGATGGAAAAAAAAGTGGATTAGGACTGAAAAAAGTTTAACTTCGGCCATTGCCGATAGTAAGTCCTCATGAAGAAAAACGTGAGCAACCAGGACATGAGAATTTCCCTCAGGCTCCAGGACCTTCCTGGTATGCAGAACACAGCAGGATCTGACTGTTTTTAACAGGGGAACAAAGTCTGCATCTGTTTAAAATTTAGTCTTTCTTCCTGTAGTACCCATCCCCACCCCTTTCAAGAATAACAAGTGTGAGACTTCTGCAAAAAAAATTCGTGCTACCAGAACAGAGCCATCACCTTTCTCAGCAGACAAGGGAATATAGCGTAGCAGTGATGGAGAATGCCAAAATACGCGTTTGTGTGTGTTTAAAGCAGTTTCATCAAATGAAATACGAAAGAAGAACCCCGCAAGGAATGGTTTTATTTGAGTGGCAAGATTTACATTATTGGTTGTATAGCCATTCACAGTGCATGTATACGGGCTACGTTTAAGAAATGTGTTATCTATACATTAAAAAGTCACTCAGAGTGTTATGGAAAAAGAGTATCTACAGATAACATTGACACAAGCAAAGCTGTGAGTACTTAACCGCTTATCTTTGCTTAAGTGTCCTCTTAGAAACACATATCTTCACATGTAATTTATTTTGCAGAGCTTAGGTATGAATGAAATTTACCCCTCGGCTCATCCATTTAATTATTTCAAATATTGGACTACATTCTTTTCTTAGATCCTTTGTTGAAGTGGACGAGTCTGTCTGTCGAATCTGGACCTCTTCTGAAGAAATGTTGCCAGTGTTCTCGCCCATGTTTTGCTATAATTAAGTAGTTTCTACGATTTGCCGTGATGAAAGTGTAGGATTTGTCCTTTGGGGTCTGTGTTGCATTAATAGTTTCTAAATGGGCCTTTGTAGTTAAATCCTAGAGATGTAATTCACTGCAGAGCAACGGTACACAGTTAAGCTTTGTTAAGTAAGAAAATGCATGTGTGCACAACAAGACTTTGAGGGCAAAATTCTTCTGTCTGAGCCACACAATGGGGGCAGAAGATGTGCTGGAGATGTCCCATGGCCAGTTACTTGGGTGCAATTATGTGATATGTTTGCTTTGATGGTAAAACTAGCTTCAGATGTCCCAGTGAAGTAGAAACACTCCAAACACTGAGTTTAATATTTTAATTTTCCACTAAAACACGTGTCCTTCAAGAACGCTTTCTTGTTGAAGCAATTTAATCAGTGACAGATATTAGGGCAAGGTATAATGTAGATCTTCCACGCAGTCTGGCTCAGAGGAGAGTTTTGCCAAGCTGAAACGGCATGTTCACAAGAGAAAGATGAAAATAGCTGTGGCGTGTAATTGCCATCCCAGAGTTTGTTGGATTTGACACTTTACACCAGCACCACTTGAGAATCTGGGAGTGTTACTGGAGCTGAGTGTTAAGTACATGAGCCTGAGCAGCGTAAATGTCACAGGAATAAGGCCGGTTTAGGAACTGGTGTTTTTTTCACAAACAAATCTCCTGCCTTTGTTTATAGACACAATTAAGGCCCAGGTACTGGTACGTTCTTTTCCCCCTCTCTCTTTCCCTTTTCTTCAGATAAGAGCAGAGCACAGGTTATTCTAAGCTTACAGGAAATGTCAGAGGTATTAATCACTGATTAATCAGGATCTCTAACAAAAGCCCTGCTCCTTTGAATATTCATATTGCCATGGCATTAGGAATGTCAGAATTGCCATTGTTCTGCTGATAGTGACACATCCCTGGCCTTCCCGCTCAGCATCTCTGGGATGCAGCTCCGATGAGGGTGAACTGTGCTATTTCTCCTGAAGTGCTGCCTGTGTTCTCCAGATGGGAGGCAGAGGCACAGGGACATGACGTGACTTGGCCAGATCACATGGGATCCCACAGAGAGCAAGGAAAGGAACGCAGGTCTTCTTAATCCTGGCACAGGGAGGGAACTTTGTTTCTTATAAACAAAATAATTCGCATACCTGACACGAAAGGATGTATCAAGGTGATGAATGTATGTGTGAGTACATGTGCACGTAGATAATACATATATATTATGTATGTGAGGTATATAATATTAGACATGTAATTCATTCAGACTTGGCCAGAAAGAGCTATTGCAGTGCTGGCTGAACAAATTTATGCAAATCAGTCACTGATGAAATTAATAAGCTTTACAATATTCTTCAGGCAAACCAAATGCTTGTGGAACTATTAGTCCCAGGGCTGCAACCTAGAAAATAAGTTAGGATGAAAAAACGAGTCTTAGCAGGGCATGATGGTGTATAAAGAGGGAGTTGTCCATCTCCCTGCCTCCACCCCAAGGGCATTCTTGTCTTAGACCCCCAGATTTAGCCTCTGAGCCAGGACCTTTCTTGTAGAGCTGGTAACCAGCCTGGGGATTTTGTTGCTTTAGGAGGCTGTGGTGGCAAGCAGTGCCAGCAGGGCCAAGGGGGATTAGACAAATTCATAAACAAAAGGAGCAAGCAGGGATGTGCCCTCTAATGTCACAAGTTGGAACACGGAAAATTCCAGTTAGATATAAGGCCAAAAAATATTTTACCATGACTGTGGTCAAATATAGCACAAGTCACCTGGAGAGACTGTGGGATTTCCCATCCTCAGAGGTTGGACTGGACAAGTCCCTGGGCAAAGTGACCTGATAACCCTACTTTGATTTGGACTGAGTGGTCTCCAGAGGTGTGTTTCAGCCTAAACTATTCCTTGGTTCTCTAACTGAGTTGTCAGCTCTTCCTTCTACTCCTCTCTCTTCCCCATCTGGCTCACTTTATCCCTAACATGGCTGGTCTTGCAGGAGGATGGGTTTGCTCTCCCATTTTGCCCAGCTGCTCACAGGCTGTGGTCCTCAGGATTCCCATAATGCTCTCACGTCTCAGGTCTTCTAAGGCTAAATACTGTGCTTTTCTACGTGGAGATTTTCAAGTCCCATCTCCTTGAAGCATAAACACTGTTTTCCTCAGGCAGCAGGTCCACGGTGGTCTCACTCGAGCAGGGACCCCTGGGATGTGACTGGCCAGGGAGAGAGCTGGCCCAACCCTGCCACTAAATGGTGGTTTCCATGGTCATGGTACACCAATTTCCTCACATTCATTACTCTCTTGCATTTAACCTGGCCTGTGTCCCCACATTGCCAGCCACAGTATGGGAAGCCTACAAAGATCTGGTAGAAATTGTGGCTGGGCATCAGGTAAGTGTTCACTCAAAAAAAAATGAATCTAACAATCTTGGCCCATCTGTCCCATGGTCTAAGACTTTAAAAAGTGGAGAATGTACTCAGCTTAAATCAGTTTTAGTTTCTGCATAGCAAATGCCTTGCTCTAGCTGACTTGCCAATGCTCATTTATGTTGATATGAAGAGGCAATGACAACATGACATGTATTAACGGGAAAGAAGACACTGAATTTCAAGTGTCTGTACTAGAACTGGGAGATTGTTTTAATGTTTTGTGTGTCTTCCTGTCGTGAAGTATTTCAAGCACTCAGGTCTTGTTTGCTGAACACTCTGAACAATACACGTGTAGTTACAGATTGATGTCATAAATCACCTAAAGAACAAGACGATCTTTCAGTACAGAGAGGACAATTTTGAGGAAGTTTATTTTTTAAATGGCAATATTTATCCGCTTAGTACTTTAGAAAGAAAAAAAATACCTCAGCTGTTGTGCCTGAAAATCACCTGGAAAACATTGGAAAAGGCCTATATTCAGTCTTTGAGGTTGTATGTTTCTGTGTATATGTGAATGCACATATATATATGTGTATGTATATATGTATATGAAAATTAAACATAAGTGGATAGGGCCAAATTTCACAAGGCAAATGAACTCCAAAGCTCCCATTTTATTTTAGACAAATGTGCCTTTTTGAGCCAGTGTAGAGTTATGAAGCTAAACAGGAACAGGCTGGATAAGCAATGATGGACGGTGAGTTTTTCCTTGAGAGGCTGTGCTGGAATGGCTGCATTGGCAGAGAACCCAGATGTAGATGTGTATAAACTAATGACGGGAGCTCCGTACCTGATAGTTACACTCTGTCTCCTGGTAATATAAGCTGGGTCAGCAAAAGAAACTGTGGAAGGTCCTACTGAGTGTTGATGTCCTGCCTCAGGAAGATTTCCAGAGTTCGCTTCTGTTCTGAGCGGGGTTGAAAACCTGACATTTCAAAATTACTGTAGGGAAAAACTTTGGAGAACAAAAACCCAAAACATCTAAACAAGGGATTTGAATTTAATTCAGCCTGTTGATCTGAGTAATTTTGATTTTTCAACATTTCCATTTAGCAGTATATTGTATGAAGATTTTCTTACAGTATGACCCATGCTACAACAGAATACCAAAATTGCAATCTGTTCTATTGTGAAAAATGAAAATTGCTTTATTCTCAGACAGGTGGAATAGGTTGTTTCAATAACTTTTCTGCTTGATTTTACAAATGTTCCAGATTTTAATAAATCAATTAGTCTTATTTCCATTGATATTTCTCTACCTAGCCCAATTTTTAAATATTAAATAGAGTAAAAGACATACCCGATGGCCGGCAGCTACATTAGACAAATTCAGCTTGTAAGTTAAGTTTTTCCCTTGGCCAGAGAAGGCAATGTACCCTTGTAGGAGGTTGCCAAAGGCTGCAACAGACACCCTTACAGTTGAACTCTGTAGATCAAGATCAGATCATTTCTGAAAGCCATATTTTGCATCGGCTAGAAATTACTAGGGCAGCAGCAGGAACTGTGAAGTGAAATTCCATAATCTGCATAAATGATCAGAGAGATCTTTTTGGTTCTATATCAATACATGACTTTTTTATTCAGTTCTGAGTTCACTACAGTGATGGCACATCACTGCAGTGATGTGCCATATCTGTTACTCTATCTGATAAACAGCTTTCTGTTTCAGAAAAAGTCTCCAAAACAGGTACAGTACAGCCTGCCTGCATGTATTTCATTCACTCAGGTGTGTTATTTATATACGTTTCTATGGGATCAACTTAATTACCCAAGGAGTGATAAGTCTCAGTTTTGCAAGTGGGGCTTCTAAACACAGCAAGGGGTCAGTGGCTGGAATCTGAAGTGGCTTCAAGAGGCGTGTGAGAGCTCATGCTGTTCCCACAGGCTGCCTGGGGAAAGGTGATGTCCTCTCACTTCATACTGGCCTCTGTTTCTCTGCAAGTGATAAATTGGTGCCATACGTTTGCTCTCTGTCATGAAGTGAACAGAGGAAGTGATTATTATGCTGCTCTCTTCCAAATAATAATGAAAACATCCCCTTAATTTTCAGTATTTGATCACCTGGCTCCTCTTGAGCAAAGTGTTCTTTCCCAGGGTCACATCACAGGATCTGTCAGCCCTCCTGAGGGTTCAGCTTGACTTGAGCTCTTCTGTGTGCATGGATAAGTCTCTCATTGGTATGAAGAGGTCCTGATTTGTGATGTTTCTGCTCTGAAAAGGTTTGTTGCAAAGCAGTTGTTCGGGAGAAATGATGCCCAGTAGCCCCCGTGCTTCACCATGAATTGCCACAATTCAGATCAGGAGAAAGAAGGAAAACTAATAGAAGCTGCTGTCTTTCCTAACAAAGAGAATGAGAGGGAAGTCAGGCTTCTCTAATTTTAGCCAGTCACATCCATCTACACCTCTTCCCAGCCATTGTTAGTGGTCAGTGAGCTTTTAAATTGATCCAGCTGTGGTCCTTCTTCAGACTGCTGGAGTTTAGTACACAAACACATGCGTGTTTTGGACAGGATTTCTGTGCTGACAGTTTATAAGGGCGTCAACTGCTACACTTAGTGTTTTCAACCCTTTCTATACACTCCTTCATGATGCCTGATCACAGCAGAGGAAAAAAAAGTCAGAAATTGAGGATGGGGGACCACAGAAGCAAGTACACACTCACTCCCCCAAAATAACAGACCCCTGAAAATCAGTCTCCTTCCCATTTTTGTGTAGAAGATGCACAACACTGCACCTTGGAGCTCGCTTCCGTGAAGAGTTAAAGCACTTCTCTTGTATTTGTCTTAACTGCTCTCCTGCCTTTTGGACCCGATCCAGGCACGATATGTCATGACCCACATGCAGCAATGACCTTCCGCAACATGCACTTTGGATGATGAGATTTCAGGATGCTTTGGGAGGAGATGTGTTCCAGCACAAGACCTCTGCTGCCTGCCTCTGAGTCACTGCCTTCTGCTGTTTCACACCAAGGGACTGCGTCACAGAATCACAGAATCACAGAATCACAGAATGTTAGAGGTTGGAAGGGACCTTAAAGATCATCTAGTCCAACCTCCCTGCCAGAGCAGGATCACCTACAGTAGAGTGCACAGGAACGTGTCCAGGCGGGTTTTGAATGTCTCAAGAGAAGGAGATTCCACAACCTCCCTGGGCAGCCTGTTCCAGTGCTCGGTCACCCTCACAGTAAAAAAGTTTGTCCTCATATTTTTCTGGAACCTCCTGTGTTCCAGCTTCCACCCATTGCCCCTTGTCTTGTCAGTGGATGCCGCTGAAAAGAGCCTGGCTCCGTCCTCCTGACATTCCCCCTTGACATATTTATAAACATTAATGAGGTCACCCCTCAGCCTCCTCTTCTCCAAGCTAAAGAGACCCAGCTCCTTCAGCCTTTCCTCATAAGGGAGATGCTCCACTCCCTTCACCATCTTTGTGGCTCTACGCTGGACTCTCTCAAGCAGCTCCCTGTCCTTCTTGAACGGAGGGGCCCAGAACTGGACACAATATTCCAGATGTGGCCTCACCAGGGCAGAGTAGAGGGGCAGGAGGACCTCTCTTGACCTACTTGCTACTCCCCTTCTAATACACCCCAGGATGCCATTGGCCTGCTTGGCCACGAGGCCCCAGCAATCTCTCCACTGCCCTTGCTACTGTCATAATTTACTAGGGACCAATGCCAGCAGCAAGCTGCCATCTGTCACCAGGTCAGTTGTGCTTCCCAGTTGTGCTGCTGGACGAGAGAGGAGGGTAGCCCTGCCACCCGCTCTCCAAAAGGCCATTTTGTGCTCCTGAGGGTTTCACCAGCCTTTCAGAGAAGGAAGGCGATCCTGTTGCAATCTGGGCCCAGGGAAAAAATAAGAGGAGGCAAAGATCAAGAAGGAGGAATGAGAAGAGAGCTCAGAGCCACTGAACAAACAGACCTGTGCATCCAGGCATGCTGCACTTCAACTTCAACCCCGTGGCCAAATAGCCTCTGCTCTCCCAGGCCTTGGCCGTGGTGGGGTTGGGGGAGAGAGAGAGGGAGGGGACAGAGGTTATAGTTTCACAAGGACATGCTGTTCTTGAGCAATTTCTGTGCAGGTATAAACATGATTTCCCATGGCATTGATTGGTACATAAGTCTCCTCGCTCAAACAGGGCTGAATACCTTTGTTTACTCTGTCTGATGCAAGGAAAACTTCTGACATATATTTGATTTATGAAGTATCCTAACGTAGTGATACTTTTTGTGTGCACAAGGTAGGGAGGGAATTGGTTGCCTCTCCATGGCTCCTAATTTGAAGGCCTGGGGACTGGGTTTATAGACGTGTAGAGGGATGGCTTAAAATCTATGCAGAACTTGGCTGTGTAAGATGATCAGTAAAAGTAAAGTGCATACTACTGGGTAAGATCACAGACCCTGGAGCTTTCCCCTTGGCTTAGCTGCTTCTTTAGAGGTGCCTAAAAAATGACAAAGGTGGTCCTGAAACAGGAAGGGCGTGTCCAAAGAATCTTGATGTCTCTGAGCTGCTGCTGCAGGAATTTGCTGCAGATGTAATGACCAGCAAGAGGGGAAATGTCAGAGACCTCCAAAATGAGAAGAGCACAAGGACAAGAACAACAACATGGACAGGACAAACCCTGTGCTCTCACGAGTGCTTGGGACAGCAGAGCAAGGCCACCAAGGAGAGGACTGGGCAGGCTGATGTCCAGACCTATGGCAGAGCCAGCCTTTCCAAGTGGTCGAACTTGCCCAGCCTGTCCTCTTCCTTATCACCTGGACATGGGCGGCCTGAGAGAAGTGGCCAACTGATTTGAATGCTGGGGGTTGAGAGCTCACTCTGGAAGGGGAGATGTGGAGAAGTTCATCAGAACATTAGAAGAGTTGTACTGATTCAGTCATCAGAGCCATCTTGCCCAGAAACCTCTCTCTTGACCCTGACACACCAGGTGCTTGTAGAATGATAAAAATATGGCAAATGTGTATGTGGCTGGAATATTGCTAGCCTCTGGGACTATATGGCACTCTCACTTCCCGGGCCAGGACTTGTACCTCAATAATTTTTTCTGTTGTCATCTGGCATTGACTCCATGAAAGCTGGGGAGGAACTGATTACAAGAGCATTTAGTGACAGGACGAGGGGCAAGGGTTTTAAACTAGAGCAAAGTAGATTTAGATTAGACATGAGCAAGAGGTTCTTTACTGTGAGGGTGGTGAAACAGTGACACAGTTTGCCTGGAGAGGTGGTGGAGGCCCTGTCCCTGGAGACATTCAAGGTCAGGCTTGACGGGGCTCTGAGCCCCGGCTCTGAGCAATTTGGTCTGATGTTGTCCCTGCTCAGTGCAGGGGAGCTGGACTAGATGACCTTTAAAGGTCCTTTCCAACTCAACGCATTCTATGATTCTATGAATCTAAGAATCTATGAATCTATGATTCATGGAGATATCTGACCTCTCCAATACCCTGCAGCAAGGATTCCTACAAACTGCATGGGGAGAGCACTGATGTTGTTCTTGTAGAGAGGCAAGAAAGCCCTTGGCAGGGGGGCTGGAGGGCATTTGTCCTGACTGGGCAACGATGCTTTTTCTAGAGACTGAGGAGGTGGTGGCTGCTTGGTCAAAGAGACTGGAACAGCTAGTGAAATGGCAGCAGCATGTAAAAAGGCAAAGCACGTCTCAGGAACAGCCGTAGTACAAGGCAGAAACCAGCAAGACTGACTGTGACCACAAGGTATGAAAAATACAGACCCTGTGTGAAGACTCTGAGAAGAATGAAAGAGGAATTCATTTCAGGCTGGATCAGGAAAAAATGGAAAAGACACAGAAGAGCAAATCCATCAAGATGGGGAACTGGGAGAAGAGCAGTTGGGGCTGCCTGGGCGAGAGTGCAGGCAAGAACTGGAGACCATGGGATGAGCTTCGAAATATAGCGTGCACTGAGCAACATGCTGCTCAAAAGTGAGTCATTTAAAAGCAGTTTGGGTACTTCTGCCCTGCAGTTATTTCTGTGAACAGAGTGAATTATTAGATTTGCTGGCATGGGCCGTTCTGCATAGGGCAGGTTACTATAGCACTGTTTACTTTTATGGCAAACAAACTTATCCAGGGTGAGTTACCTTGGGGACAAGCCTCCCCACTGAGCAATAGCGATATTACAGCTCAGCCCGTGTTTGAGCCTTTCCTTAGGCTCCACTCCCAGGAGGATATGATGGAAGAAGGCTTTAATAATTACTATAAGAAAGAAAAATATACCTATAGCTTTCTGCTGACTTAAGTGTTAGGGCTGGATAGGGTTTCTGTGCAAACCGATCCATGCAACAAACCCACCTTTTGGAGAAATGGATGCCATTCATGAAAACATGGAATTTAACAAGAGTTTTGGTCCGGTCAAATAAGACAAGTGCTGTGTAGGGGTGCAGTGCAGAGGAAGGATGTGAGGGGTTGAAGATAATGAAAAGGTCAAACAAGATTTATAAATTTTGAATTTTCTGTGGTTTAGCATTTTGTTCCATTCTCATCCTCCTTTCATAGTCCCTTCCTTCCAAGGTTTTCTTAAGGGCTTAGGTAACTTGCAAAAAAATTAAGCACTTTTCAGAAGGTCTAAGGGATCTGGGGTTTCCAAAGTTATTTGTTCTTCCACCTTACAAAAACCAAACAAACCAGGAATGAGGAATATTTTATGTAATATAAGTGGTGGAAATTAAATCTGGTGCGCGATAGTCAGCCTGGAGCTGAGCCCTTGGGGAGTGTTCCCTGGGGTTATAAATGACCATGTTCTTTAGGAAGGCGAAGCAGCAATTAATGTGCACTACCAGAGCAGGATGGAGAAGGAAGCATCCAAGGATCTGATCCCTCCCTTAGTCACACATGGGTCCATTGTACTACAACTCTCTCATGTTTGAGTGTAATATGCATCCTGACCGGGCCATGCGCATTAAGCACGAGGCACTGGCTGGTCTATATATACTTGCTCGCAGGAAACATCAAAATCACTTCCTCTGAAATGTTTCTTCACCATCTTAACTGAAGAAATGTCTGGGGTGACTTGCTGAGGAGGAGAAGTGTCTGGCCACCACCGCAGCCCAGCCCAGGCTACCCAGGATCCCTAATGGCAAGTACTGATTGCATCAGCTTCCTTATTGCAAAGACCTTCCTTCTCCCAGCAAGCATACAGCCCACTTTCTTTTCCCCCTGAAATACCCGAGTCTCTGAGTCATCCAGCTCACAGAATTCAGGGCAAAATTCAGCCCGTCATATCCTGCTTTTCATTTGAAGAAAGCAATGAGCAACAGGTCTTCCAACAGGGTCCTAATGCACTGTGGACTACTGTGGGCCCCAAATAAAGTTCAGGCAAATGTGGCCAGCATCTGTCCAGGAATCAAGATGGCTTTTTGATCCACATATCTGGATATATCAGAGGACGCAGGGATGCACTTGAGTTTCCAGGCAGGCCTCTTGCGTGTAACAGGTCTACTGGTGGAGAGGCAGACTGCAAGGCCATTGCAATCAGCTTAGGGTATGAAGATACTTCTGGACTTCAGTAGGATGCACTGCAGCTTGTTTTTTGGCATCCATCTTACGCACTTTGGCTTCCAAGTTACTTCTAACCACTGGGTTTAATTTATTTGGAAGGTGCTCTTTGTGCTCCAGTTTTGTTCCACAGTTTTTAGGTTGCTCATTTACTAAATAGAAAGGTAGAATATTGACTAAGTAGGAAGAGTGTGACAGGTGACAGGTACCATGAAGCTGACAGGAAAAAAATTGCCACGCAAAATGCTTCTGTCCCTGATTTCTCTTGAAGGTTTGGAGACATTTTAACATCAAGGTACAAATGTGACATGATTTGTGTTGGACACGGCACTGTTTGTCCACTTTGTTCCAGCTGCAGGGATAAAAAAGAAATTTGCTTTCCATCATTATCAAAATGTTCTGCAAATTCTATCAACACCGTATGCATTCGAAAATAACAAATATCTCTTCTTTAAAAAGAGCCACAGGAAAATGTTCTTCGGAGTTCTAATCCAACTCAATTCTCCTTTGACTTGCTGCTTGCTCAACTCACATGCAGAAAGACTGGGTGTTGGTTTAGGTTTTTTGGTTCTTTTTTCCAAAGCCCAGTTTGACTCTCTAAAGTTGGAGGGTATGTGAGCCATAGCTAAAATCCCTTTGTGTTGGGTGGTGGAGACTGCGGATCCAGTAGCTGCTCAGGGATTTTGCAGCTGTTTTCCAGCAGAGATGTGCAATAACTGTGTGCGGTAACGTACAAGTATTTTCTTTCATAGTGGATGTTAATTTATGAGCCTGCTTAGAACTTTAACACTTGGTTGGTTTACGCTGCACCTTTTTTTGTTACACATAGACAGCATATCCTGAACCAGAACGGCAATTGTATACGGGGTTGCCTCAAATCCTCAGCGAGGTCTGCTGCTCAGAAATTCCACCCTAAACCCAGCTACATCTTTTGTCACAGAATATTATTAGTTCCCTCTAAGAGGCCCTGAGAGTAAAAAAGTAATTTTGTTTTTTTAAGACCCAAACTTATCTCAAATAGGGTGGACCAAAGGTGATGGGAGGCTCCTCCCCATCTGGCTCACCATTATTAACACCAGAAACCACTTCTTTGCTTCAGAGTGGAGGTCACATCGCATGGATTTCCAACAGCCCCCTGCAAGCTACAACCTTCTGAGAGGGACCCTAAAAAAACAGGCTTCATGCAGCCAGTGCTCTGCAATGTAGTTGCTTCTGGTATTCACCAAGAGGGAAGGAAAGAAGACCTGAAATATTTGTAGCTTTTCCAAGTGCAGCAAAAGGGGATTGTCGTGCTGCAGGTGGGTATCCATCTCACTGGGCTGCAGCATACAGGTAGCATCCAGTCCCTGCTTCCCTATCCTCTACACACACTTCTAAAAACCACTGCCACTCTGGTCCTTTTTCTTCCAAATCATCCTTCTGTTTTCCTGTAAAAGAAGTCTTCAAGTAGTCCCACGTGAAACAGATTATTAGGGCTGGGAAAAATTATTTTATTTAATCCGCTTTTTTTTTAAGCTTTCTTGGATTTCTGAAATTCCCAGCGAACCAAAAAAATAAAGTTATTTCAAGCGTGATTTAAGCATGTGGTTAACTTCTTGTCCTGGTTTCTAAAGGTACTTTCTACAATACTTGGAGATGAGCATATGCCCAAGTGTTTCACTGAATGAATTTCCCCTGTTCTTCAGACTCAGAGAATAGATAACCATGATAGTACAGAATTGTAGAGACGTGTGAAAGAACCTCTTCCTGGACTTCAGTTTAGAGTAACCTTTCAGAGCTGCATTTCTAAACCACGACACATCTCTGGAAGTTGTTCTGACACGTATTATAACAGTAAATAAATAATCACATAGCATTTTATTACCCCATCAGAACTTTCTTTGCATGGGATACCAGTGGATCTGGATTAAGCCAATTCTAATTACAGATAAAAGGTTTGATGCATGAAAAGAAGCTGTTATTTACACCCAATTATCCGAGGGAGGAGAGATAGTGATGTGCTTCCTTTTATCACTTTCATTAAATTTCTTTTGAAATTAAAAGACTCCTTGAGTTTCTGAAGATGCAACAATCTTTTCAACTTGCTGTCAGTGAGATACAGGTTGTTTTCCATGATGTGTTGTGTAAGTTCAGACACTGGGATCTCTCCCCTCTCCCTCGACTCCAGCAGAGCATTGCGTGGTGCTTGTTCACCCAGTTGCTTCTTTAATGTCTCTTTGCAGAAGTTTAATCTCTAGGACTTGCGTTTCATGTGTTTCAGGTCTGAGACCTGAAAATTGTAATCTGCCTTCTCATCACCTGAAATAAATCACTTTGAGTGAATGAAACCTCCATGTCTTTGGGCCCAGTCACAACTAACCCAGCAGCCTGGGGATTGTTGAGAGGCAGGATAAAGCCAGCCCACTGCCTGTTAATAGGTGGCAGCTAGATCTACTAATGCCATTTTACCCCAGAGAGAGGGAATGGGAAGCAGCCAGGTGGATGTGCTATCCCAAAGAAAACAGATCTCATGGATGGAGAAGAGGACCTTAGCAGCTCCATGTGCTGCTCACAGTCCAGAAGAGCTGGTCTTTGCCATTCCTCCCTCCCTCTTGGGTGCTCTGAGCCCAGCCTCTTTGCCTGATCTCAGAATAGGTCGCTTGCTTCTTCTCTTCCTTTCTCCATTTGCGAATTGGGGATGATATGCGTAAAGCTCCCTGAAATCCTCTGCAGGGAGGTGCCAGAGAAGTGGAAAGTATTAGCTATCAGTATCCTTGTTAATATTCTGCTCGACTCAGTGAAGTCACATAATCCTGTGTTTGGGTCATCACTATTTGTTGCTATGGAAATGTGCGTTATCAGATATTACAAATTCAGTGTCTGAGGACATCTGAGGAGGGGAAAAATCCTTTGTTTGAAGAGATACTTGTGTCAGTGGCAGGCAACTTTGCCAAAAGGAGGAGAAATCACGTATTTGTCTTTTTGTTCTCTGAAATTTGCTGGAATGAGTAAATACAAGCTCCTCACACTCACCCCCCGAGAGCCAGTATCTCTTACTCGACGCACTGTTCCAAAATGACTGTACATGCTGGGTGAATTTCCTGCAGTCATATGTGAATGCATCTGGTAGGATCATTAACACTAGAGCAGAAGACAAATGCAAAGTATGTGCTTGACCATATGGGTGAACGTGAGCTGCTTAAAAGTGTGCAACGTAATGGAGATGGAAAGTCTTACGAGGGAAGATCAGTATCCCCCATCTCTTTGGTAAGGGATTAAGGCAGTTGGTCTTGCAGGAGTATTCATAGAGCATAAGGCCAAAGGGGAGAGTTAGGTCACCTACATTGACCTCCTGCATGTCACAGGTCATGGTATTTCATCCAGTGACCCCTGAGATGAGCCCTACAACTTGTGTTGAAGCTACAGCAAAGCTTCCAGCCAGAGCAAAGAATCAAATACTAAAAACTTCTGGTGGGGGGGGTTGGACTAGATGATCTTTGAGGTCCCTTCCAACCTCTAACATTCTGTGATTCTGTGATTCTGTGAACTCTCTGCCCAGTTTGTTCCAGTGAATAAATTCTCTCACTGGCAAGACACAATTGGTAAGGGTGTGTGCAGATTGAATCAAGTTTGCTGCAGCGGTGTCAAACCCAGAAATGGATCTGCTGGCCCAGTGCAGCTTCCAGATCTGAGCTGGTGGAGTTACATGACCCCGTCCCTCCTGGGTCCAAACCTCTGCATGAATGTGCATTTTGCCTGGGAATGTGCTTGCTCAACAAGTGACCACACAGTCTTCCTTGAGTGAAACAAAACAGTTTTTCTGGGCAGCTTGCTGTTCATTTCTATGGTTTTCTGTTGCACCCTTGAAAAATCTGATGATATTTTTTAAATCTACAGATTCTTAACATATGTAGGCGCTCACCGTTTGTCCTGTGCATTGACTCTGCAGACATAAAAATCCCCTTCTGGTATATATCCAGCATCACTCTGATTTCTAGATCTTACTGTTAGGTTCCCTGAACAAAAGCTACTGTAAGGGAAAACAGTTCCGGTTTTGATAATGTCTCTATTTCAGGTATTTCATGGCCATGCTCTTATCTCATGCTTAGAGATGAAACACAAGCTACACCTTTACTTCCCTTTGGATGTCTGTATTGAGTGCATTCCTCATCCTTTACCAGTTTCTCATTGGGATTTTCCTCCCTGCTTCATAGAAAGCCGACTTCAGACTGAAAGCAGGGCGAAAGGTGCCTAAGACCAAGCTGGTCAGCTTGAGTTTTCTTAATTAAGATCTTTATATTCAACTATTCAGGCAAGTTGTAAAAGCTTGGTAATACTTGGGGGGGTGCAGCCACTGGCAGGCAGGGCTGATGAGAACTGTTGCCTGAACATCATGCATATACTATTTTTAGCAGGCAAACACCTGCACCCAGCACTAACAGAAGGCTCTTGTAATAAGAAATGGCTAACTCATGAAAATACATATGTGTGTTTTTACAAATGCATATATATATGCATGTATATACACATATAAACGTGTGTGTACATACACATACCCGCACATATACTTACCGAGATTTTTTTCTCTATGACAAATATTTAATTAGTTTAAACTGAATTTTCCATATTTAATGGAAAGTTCTAATGAAAGACTTTACTCTTCCTAAAGGAAGGATTGTATCTTTTAAGGTAACTATTGTGCTCTGTAAATTCCCTGTCTGTTAAGAAAGATGATACAGCTTTTATTTTGTACAAGTTTCAAGTTTACAGCTCAGACAGTAAAGATTAGGCTGGGAATCTGAACAACGGCTCACTCTTCTGTGATTTTTGCCATCAGAACTGAAACCATCAATTATGGGGCTGAATCATGAATTGAGACAGGATATACTTTGCTTTTCCATCCAAATCAGCAGAACCTGCAAAGCTCTTGGTACCTGCAATTAATATTAACGCTCTCCATGCCACATTTCAAAATCAAGAAGACATCCAGAACTGCCTAAGGTGTTGCTCGTTAGGAGCAGAAATGGGAAATTTAGATCTAGTTTGTAGGAAGCCATTTCCAGACACTTTCCCTTGATGGCTCTGTCCTATCACAAATTACTCCAGTGCCTGGGACATTGTCGTCTCCTCTCACAGACTGCCAGTACTCAGAGAGGGTATTTTAGTCTCTCTTAGGAAAAATGCTGGTTTGAAAAAAACAGTGTCTGTTCCCCTCTTTGTGATGGGAGAACGCAGGTGTGACATGCTTTCCAGCTTGACGAGTCGATCTTCAATGACCTCAGTTCTTTGCTGAAGCACAGACCACAATTCTGACCTTGTAGGACAGTTTAGCAAGAATTATACAGACTTAATTGTTAGGGCTGTTGCAGGTAAAAAAAACCTCAAATAGACATATAATAACACCCAACAGAGTGCTATATAATTTTAGAAATATTTAATATGTCCAAATTCTCTATGTGATAGCCACAATACAAGCCACTCCTTAGTAAAACTACTTAATTAAAAAAAAAAAAAGTTACACTTTTGTAGCTTTGTTTCATGCAGTTTCTCTGGACAGGATTTGCAAGTGTGTTTGTATCATTCTTTTTCCCTTCAGGTCAACTTCTGATCATTTTGGCCACTTGCAACAAACATTTGGCAGAAGGGGAGGGCTCTTTAATAGTTGCACTCCTAATACTTTTGTGAATACTTGTCTCTGCTTTAAGGAGGGATCTTGTTAGCTTGCAGGGAAAACCTGCAAAATGACCTCAACCACAGCAGGCACAAAGGGCGTCTACAGAAGATGTTGTAACAGCCCAGCTACAGCCACATCTTATATTTTATTAGACACCAGAGTCTCCAGTCACAAGACCTGCAGCCCAGGGCAACTCGGCTCTGCCTCTTTGGTTGTTTTTGGAGCTACTTGTTTTAAAACCTCGCTGGGTGAGCATCAGATGTCGACACCAGAAACTCAGCCTGCAGCCCATGATTTACAAACCACATCAGCCAGACATGCTTCTTCACTTACCCATCTCTTTGCTGAGCTCCAACCTGTTTGACCCAAACACAGCATTTCTGCAGATCAGTCCAGAAGCTGCTGAGCTTTAGCATCAGTCATCTCCTGTCTCGATTTCTGCAAATCCCTTGATGGGAGTGAGTACCAAGGACTGAGCAGAGTGAAACAAGAGTTTGCCATGCACTGGAAAGCAAAGACCCTATTGCTAAATGTTGCACTGCCCTTGGGTAAGAAGTTTACTCAATTGGAAGTTGATTAAGACATCTCTAGGATATATTCAAAGGGACATAGGTGTCACGACAGAATGACAGTTTTTAGTCCTGGACTGGGCAGGAAGCACTTGGGTCTGGTTTAACAGAACTGACTGGTAAAACATGTACCCAAAAAGCACCATTATCTGGTCCCTTTTTTTGGAGCTGTACTTCATGGCTGCAACATAGCAGACCTCATGTCCCAGGTCCCCAGAAATCCTCTCCTGGCATTGTCCCATGGCTAGTTGCCATTGCCCTTGGGTCTGCGTACCCCAATATTTACTGGTGTGGGTTCTCCATGCAGTGGAGGAGATGCCTGCAGCTCATGCTGGTGATGTGCCCCATGTACTGCTGGATGTTTCTAGTGTGCTCCTGCCTGTGTGACTTTGGTCTGCTCTCTGATTGTGTACAGACACATGGGGAATTTCCACTGAAAAATATATGCCCCTTCCCTGCTCTTGTGCTTCCTTTCATTGGATTTAAATGGTGCCAGGTAACATTTTATGGTTTGAACTGAGCAAAACAAAAATGATGGTAGAATAAAGCCATGAGTATACAAGACCTTTTGAGTGTTTGCTACAGACACCTGAGGGTAAAGTTTTGGATTTTATATTCACCTTGGCTGCTCCAGAATGCCTCTCCGCTCACACACAATTCGGCCCAGGCAGCACTGATCACTAGCGACATTTTCCCTCTCCCTTAGTCTACTCATTTTTTACTCTTCAGTTTGAGCCAACATTTCCTGGTTTATTTTCCACTTGGAAGCAGTTCTCCACCTCCTCCAGCTGTGGCCCGATGTGTCCCCGCTCCTTCCACTCCCCCAGCTCAAAACCTCAACCTTTTTTCCCACGTCTCTCAAAATCTGCATCATCCTCTCTTTAGGGACAAGCTGTAGGGATGAGCTCCTTTCCCAGCCCTCTCCTCCGCATCCGCATCAGCAGCGCATTTTCCAAGCCTCTTCCTTCCGTGCTCTTTTCTTAGGCCGGGCTCCCTTCTCCAGCTCCCCCCTGCCACCTCCCCTCCTCTCCAGGAAAATCCAGCGCTCGCCCTGCCTCCATCCTTGGGACGCTGACTTCCTCCTCCACGAGCAGCCGCAGCGGCTTCCTCTGACCGCGGCCGTCCCAGACACTCTGGCTCCACGGCACACCCTCCACGTGCACGAAATCACTGTGCCAGGGCTTTGCTTTCTTCAAAAATTCAGCTCAGCCCAGGCAGCCGCACCATTGAGGAAACACCTGTAGTTCGTGTCGCCCACCGTTGCACCGCCAGCATGGACACGCCAACCAGCTCCATCAGCCATCATGACCCATTGCCACTGGGTGGCTGGGTGCCACTGGGGGCTGCAGCATTCTCTCATGTCCTATGTCTTGTGGGACCATTCCAAACGGCCAAAGAATCATAGAATCATAGAAACATTCAAGTTGGAAAAGACCCTTGGGATCACCAAGTGGAGGATGATTGTTCGCAAACCAGAGCTGTTGCTTAATTAATTAAGATGCAAATGCTCTGTGGTTTGCAGAGGGCATCAAAACTCTCTGTAGGAAAGCACCCTTCTTGGGCAGAAGTTCATACGAGAGATGGGGAATATTCAGCTGGAGTTGGTGCCTGTGGACAAGCTTGGCCCAAGGAGCCAAGGAGGCACATCTCTCCTGGAGAAGCCCTGTTTGCTCAGCTGCCCTCCCAGGTGCCGTGACTCACCCTCTCGCACCAACAGCTTGTGTAACAGAGGATGAATCCCTCCCAGCGAGCAGCTCCTGTTGCAGCTTGCTTGAAGGTTGGCAGCTCTGCTCATGCAGACACCCTGGGCAAAGATGGCAGAGACGGAGATGGGATCTGGCTGTCCCTGACCAACTTTGCCTTTGACAGACAGCAGTGGGGCTGCTAACGGGAGGGGAGCCTGGACCATCCCCGGCAGCCTGTGCCTGGTCTGAGCATTGCCCACACGCTGGCAAGTGGATAACCAGGCTCTTAGCACCATTCTTACCTTTGGTGCTGCCAGCTCTCAGACAGCTGTCTGTTTTCAGGTCTCATGAACTCATCAGGCTTGGAACAAGCTGCAATTTGGCAGAGACATCCAAAGAAAATCCAGATGTCGCAGGAAGTGTTGTCAGGCTGGGTCAGCCTAGGACTAATTCAATGCTGGTATGGGCCATGACGCTGCTGGCCTCCAGCCTCCCAAGTAGAAAGCTACTTTTAATTTCCTGGTGGCTTGTGGCCACTGTAACTACCTTGATCTACTATTTACAGATGTTGGAGTGTGAGTGTCATTGGCTAAGCTCAGTTTTAACTTACTTATTTTTTTGCTGCAATTTAAACGAGAGAAGTTTTGTTGATTTCCTCCTTTCTAGGCAATGGTTGTGTAACACTCCTGGCTTGAGATAGCTGTTGTGTTCCAGTCCAAAGCAGCTGTGCTGCAGCAGCAAATTTTGGTGATACGTATTATTAGATACAGTGTTTGTCATCTGTCTGGACACCCTTCAGTCTGGGGAGAACTCCATGATGATAATGAGTTAAATGCCTTGACCCTGTTTGGGAATTTTACTGGGGAACATGTGCAGAACTTGGCTAGTGAGGGGTAGGGACAGTCAGCCTTTTCTTTACATTTCTGTTCACTTAAACCACATATGTTGTGACAAATGCTATCTGGAAAGCCTGGCACAGCTGCAAGCTCTCCATTTTAATCACATCCTGAGTCTACCTACAAGATGGGGGACTGCTTTGGGAAGCACTTTCAACAATGTCAAGAGATGCTCTCTGTGCGGAGAGGTGACAAGAAAAGTCTTGTTCTTTCACAGCGGGGTGGAAGGTGGCTTGACGTGCAATCAGGAAAGCAATCTTGCATCTGTTACAAGAATGACTCGTGCTAGGGCAGCAAGAGGATGTGAAGACACTGGAGGATGTAAAGGAGGATCAGTGAAGTATGGCTGTAACTGGAAAATGTGCTTTGTGGATTGAGGACCAGGATAGTTTTTTGCTTGTCAGAAAGCAGATTGAGAATTGGCTTAATCACTGCGTACGAGTGACTCCCCCTGGAAGAGATCTGACAGAGGGGAACCGGAGAAGTTTTTCAGCCTTGCTAGTGAAGGTGTAACATGATCAAACTACATGAAGCCTAGTAAACCCAGCCTTGCAGTAAGGAGACTACTGACATCTCATCTTCCCACTTTATTGTAGCAATAAATGTTTTGTGCATGATGTGCTTTGATCCAGCTACTGGGAATATTCCTCAGTGAAGTCAGTATTTACAAGAGGGCAAGACTGCATGGGGGGGTACTCTTCCCTCTGAATCCAGCTCCTGTTTTCCTTCTTCCTGGATGTTACAGAGAAGGACAGCCACAATTGTCCTCAATGTAGTTATCACATATGTGTCTCTGTCTTCAGAATATGACAGTAATTCAAGCTTGTGGCTCTTACTCTTCTTCTAAGAGTATATTTTTTGTTCATTTACTACCTCCCTCTGGAAGCTCAGGATGCTGCCAGTTCCCAATATGACAGTAAAAGGGGCAGACCTGTAAATTGAAGTGTCCCTGAAAATACTCTTCTGCATGACTGATATCTGGCTGATGCCAGCTTTCCTACCATACCTCACGTGCTTCAAGAGGTGCACACAGACTGGTTTCTCCAGAGAAGGAGAGAAACAATAGGAAATGCATGTATCTCTGCAGAGGGTTGGGTGATTCAGCTGGAAGTTCCCAGAAGCAGACAGTGAAAGGATGCAGCACTTATTGGAAATGCTCAGGTGTCATCTCAGAGTGTTACTGTAAGCAGTTGAGCTGGCAGATAACTTAGTCACACTCACAAAACCAGGGCACAGAGAGAGAGGATTGTATTTTAGCAGTTCTGTCCTGTGAGCTTGGTTTGAGCAACCCATGCCCCAGGGAATTTGGAACTCGTGGAATGAGTGGAAGACAAGCAAGGGGCCTTTGCCAGCAGCTGAGGACTAAGGGGAAAGGCCTCTGGCAAAGGAAATTGGAACAGAATAGAATAGAATAGAATAGAATAGAATAGAATAGAATAGAATAGAATAGAATAGAATAGAATTTCAGTTAGAAGGGTCCCACAACTATCTCCCAGCCCAACTGCTTGACCATTTCAGGGCTTACCCAAAGTTAAATCATGTTATTAAGGGTATTGCCCAAATGCCTGTTAAACACTGACAGGCTTGGTGCATTGACCACCTCTCTAGGAAGCCAGTTCCAGTGTTTGACCATCCTCTTAGTAAGGAAATGTTTCCTAATGTCGAGTCTGAATCTCCCTTGATGCAGCTTTGGCTCATTCTCACGTGTCCTGTCACTGAACAAGAGGGAGAAGAGCTCAACACCTCCCTCTCATCATCCCCTTCTCAAGAAGCTGTAGAGAGCGATGAGGTCACCCCTCAGCCTTCTTTTCTCCAAACTAGACAAGCCCAAAGTCCTTAGCCACTCCTCACAGGACATTCCTTCCATCCCTTTAATCAACCTTGTTGCTCTCCTCCGGACACATTCGAGTACCTTGACATTTTTCTTAAATTGTGGTGCCCGGAACCGCACATAATACTTGAAGTGAGGCCACACCAATGCTAAATACAGAGGTATAACCACCTCTATTGATTCATAAATTGCTGGTTGGGGAGTGGCTAAGCTGCTGCCATTCCCTCACTCTTGTATGATGAGGACACTACAGAGGAACATCACCTCTGAACGATCCAGTGGGAATGTCTGTTTACATATGTACATAACAGCAAATCCCCTTCTGAGACTTTATGTCTGTAGCAGCAAGAAAAAGCTGTGTAAATAAGGAATGCGAAAGAATTTGTTGTCAAGGACTCCTAGATTTACTGCCTCATAACTGATTTTCTAATAAGCTATTTATAGTATTCAAATGGCATGCACAAGTTTTTGTCTGCATTGTCTTTCCTTAAGAAATTACTTATGTTCATTTTGCATGTTGTCTGGGATCTATTAACAGTTACTAATGTGGTTGTTATATCACTCTGAACTTTTGTTCAGTGGCTGATCCTGGCCAGAAACGTCATGGACTGTGCTTGAGCAATAAGTGGAAGTGCAACAAGAAAAGTGATGAAACAAATATACATGGCAATGTTGCCACATCCCCTTTTGACTCTTGACTTGAGGGTCAAAGTGACTACTGTATTTGAGGTTCAAAACTGTTTTTTTCCTCAGATCAGGGAGCAAGAAGCTGGATTATTTTTGCCCTTCTCTACAGTAGTGAGTTGCTGGTTGCCTGATGGTATCATGGAGGCACAGCTCAAGCAAGCCCTTCTCTGCCACTGATGAGGCATCAGGATTTGTCTATCCCAGACCCCTATAGTCTTGAGAGAACCAAGACGTTTTGCCTAGCCAAGTCACTGGACCCAGTACTCGAGTGAAATCTGATGGTCTGTGATTGCCAAGCCAGGTAAGACAAGCTAACATCCCTTCTGACTTTCTGCATCATACGTTGGGTCCGTGTTGTTGTGTGCATGGTGTCCCATGGGGCCTGAAGCACAGTCACTTCTGGGGTGCATGGAGGAGGACCCAGGGCTGGGTGACACAGCCAAGGGGAGAGAAGCCCACCAGAAACACTGTGGGAAGGCTCATTGGGAGGGGAAGGTGCTGGCCACAGCTGGAGCGAGAGCCCTGATACACCTCCAGGAGGGCTCCCCAGAGTCTGAGGATGCTGTGCTTTGAAATCTCAACAGATGCTTTCGCTGCGTGAGGATGTTTGGGTTTCAGAGCTGTGCTCAAACTGCTCAAGCACTCAGGTATCTGCAGAGTGTGCAATGTACTCTCTCCATGTCTCTTACCAAAGTCTGCAGCAGTTATTACACATTTCCTTTTCCCCACACTGCCTCTCCCTTCTGCCTCCTTTCCCCACTGCAGCCGTGGACCCATGCCCATCACCCAGCTCCTGCAATGGGCTCCAGCTGAGGTGCTTTGGGAGGAGAAGCAGCCCCTCAGGGGCAGCTCTGGATGTTCGGTAGCTCCCACCTCAGATACTAGGGTGACTGCTGATGTGTATCACTCACCAGGGAAACTTCTCACATGTTCTCCTTGGCTCCTTTTCACTCCCAGTCACAGCAATTACGCAGCTGCTTTTTGGCCTTCATTTGTCCTAAGCTGTTGTGCCTCAAGTGAGAGCTTATTAGCACTTCCTTCTCTGAAAAGGACTGGCTGCAAAATAAGCCAAGGGTCATTTCCCTTCCCTTGAGACCAGGAGACATCCTGGCTTTTAGGTCAGACTCCATAAATTTTAAGCCTTAGCATCTCATGTGTTTTGCCTAGAGAGGGGTGGAGGTTCCCCTGGAGTGAGGAAAAGAAACGTACTTCTGATATGACAGTGCATTGTTTGGGCGTGAGTTTTTAAGACTAAAGACAGCACAGATCAGTGAAAAAAAGCAATCATTAATGTACCAACTGTGTGAAATGTATTGTAAGAAGAAGAGGAATAAGGAAGTGACCGTTTTCTATTTCTTGCGTCATCTTTACTTGCATATCTTTCTGCAGGTTTGGGCATCAGCAGGTGGAATTGCTAAATATCAGCCACCAAAAAATACTGCCAGTAAATAAAATGCTGTTGTTGAAAATCGACATGAACAGACTGTACTATGTGTGGACCAAAAATTGATATCTGCAATGCTCACTGTCTAATGTCAGAAGTTTGAAACTTCGGCAGGTCCATAGAAGTCCCAAATTTCCCGGCACATAAACTGCATTCTCAGCACTATCCATGCAGTTCTCTAACCCCTGCTGGTTCTTTCTGCAAGGGATTCCAGCAGGAAAAGCTGTTGGAGAACAAGGTGGACAGTAACAGGTGATATCAGAGATATGTGTTAGTGGGGTGATGTGGCAGGGAGGTCAAGATCTGCAATGGCGTGACATTTGTACCTTAGCATGTTCTGGTCCTTGGATGGAGCATTCCTCTAACACCCGTGTTTACATCCAGAAAGCAGCAGCAAGGGCTGCATCAAGGAGTTCCTTTCTGCCCGTTCCTTTTCAGAGTGAAGGTCAGTACTGGTAGCTGGAGGTATGTGCCCTCAGGGCAAACACACTCACCAACGCAGCACACCTGGCCCAAAAACAAGCAGAGGTTTGGTCCCAGGGTCAGCTCTGCTTCTTGGCTAAAGTCAGTAGGTTCCCCATGTCCCCTCACTCACAGACACTAGTCCTAGCTTTGTTTTTCTCCATTAAGCCCATGCCTTTTCTTGCACCTAGGCTTTAATTTCTTTTGTATGGGCACAATAGTGATGTTGTTATAAGTGGCATATTCAGGAGGGCTCATGTCCCAAAGAAGTCCAACTATTCTAAATCTGTGAGCTGCTTCATGTGATTTTTCACACAGCCCAGAGCTGCAATGCAACCCATCTTCCAGCTCATGGGTAAGAGCCAAATATGTGCCGGAGCTCTTTCACTCCATGCCAGGAGGGGACATCCTCCATAGACATGGAAGGACAGTAGCCTGACAGTTTCATCCTCCAGTAGGGATTAGACCACCAACACCCCAACAAACAGGGTAACCCACAAGGTGGATACATGGTGTTAGCATAGGAGCCACACCTAAATACAAGCTCTGTGTGGCATACAAGCCCACCTCTGCCTGAAAATAGAAGCATTGCTCAGGGTATGGAGCAACCTACATACAGAGGAAACCTGTTGTCATCTTCTCTGGCAACTGATAGGGCTATGGATGAACATGTGCCACAGAGAGGGGAAGAAGGCAGAGAATCAGAAGAATATTGTTTCTTTATTTCTATGCTTCAATTAAGAAAGGGTTGTGTTTCTCGTTTTCACGTGCCTCAACTCCCACCAGCTGCATGCACCCACCCACAGCATGTGTGCCGTGTTTTTATTACGGCTGTAGCCTCAGGTAGCATGGAATCAGGGCCAAGCATACATTAGTAAAATTAGAAGAAATATCATCTGACGGGTCTGGACGGTGCTGTGGGCAGAGCATATTTGGCAAGACTGCTTCCTTCGCAATCCAGCCCAGAGACATTCCCTGATCCTATCTGAGCAGGGACTGAACTTGCAAAACGAGTCCCAGCTTGTGAGCTGTGAGTCAGGGTTGTCTTAAACACTGCCTCCACATCCAACAGCAACAAGCTCTTTTTATCCTGTTCTTCCTGCTTAAATAAATGCAGCAGGCCCTCATGTTAGCAGAGCAGCCTCGAGGGCTGCAAGACATAAGTCTGTTTTTTTCACACCCTCCAGCATTTGGCCCTTTGTATTTGGCCATTTTTGACCCATTATTCTCCTCTTCTCTGGATGACCTAATGGCACTCTTGACTGCACTGCTCACAGAAAGTGGTTTGAAAACTGCATCTGCTCTATATGGCCATGGTCACGTTCCTCACTGGAGAGCTGTAAGGGTATACTTCAGTGAGTTTCTCTATATAGCAGCCTTTGAAGGATGTGTGTTTGTGCTTAAAATCAAGTGTAATTTCCAATTGGTTTTGAGTACCAACCTATTAAAGACAGCCTCCTCTGCAGCTTGAGAGATTCCATAAATTGTCTCTCAAAATGGGCAGGAGTCTGTGGAATACGCTGCAGCACCCCTCTGTCGTGTCTGAGAAACATTGATTAGAAATGTTGCATTTGGGAAACCTTTGGTGAAAAATGGTGGGGAAAAACATCAGATCAGAGGAAGACACAACTTGCACTGATCTATTCCAGAAAATCCCACCTGGTAGTATTATTGCAATGGCTAAAGATATCCTTGCCCAAGCTCCAGTGAGAAAGAGTAGATGTAAATGCAGTAAAGATTAATGACTGCAAAGGTTCATTTACCTTGTTACTAGGAGACAGAAAGAGAAAACATTATTTACCTGTGAAGCAAAGGAATTCAAGGCAGAAAGTTGTAGTGACAGAGTAGAAGGTGTAATGTTTTGTCCAAATACAGAGCAATAGAAACAAAAGGCTGATATAAAGGGACTACGTGGGATGTGTCTGATGCTTCCACAGCCTGGATTTATCTTGCTTTAAAAATGGGCAATTCACAGAGAACAAATGAGTCTGGATGGTAATAAACAATAGCAGTGCTATAAAGGAGAGAGAGATCATGTTCCTGTGTACCGTGGGTGTACCAAGTTTTACCATACCCTTGTGTACCAAGAAAGACACATTCAAATCTAGATTTCTAAGAAGGGAAGAGAAAGCTGCATTGGAAGAGAAGGTAATGGCATCTTGAAACTGGCTTTTCTCTTAAGTGCATTTTGCTCCTCTTCCACAACACAGTGCAATGCAGTCTTCACGCCCCTTTTTCTCACCTTCCTTTCATTTTGCAGTATCTCTCATTGCTCTTCACATGTCAGTACTGCGCACTATCAGCACAGCACACATTCCTTTAACAAAGAACACCATCCCCTCTCATGGGCTTAGGATGAATTATTTCAGAGATATTATTCAAGGGCCTTAAATATATTGGCTTTAGAGCTATTTTTACTTGCACGTGTTTGAGCCAGACCTTTGATGTTTCATTTGGGTTCGGGGAAAAATAGAGAACGCGTTAAAATAAGCAATAGCCGGTGTTTTTGTTCTAAGTGTAACCAGAAGCCAGGGTGAGACCCAGAAGAGGAAGGGAAGGGGTTTGCCAAAGATTTCCGTTGGATACTTACTCTCTCCAGGGTTTGTAAATCTGTCCTGCAACACTCTTAATCCCTCCTCCTGCAGGCAAGTACATTATCACTGAAATCTTCGTGATCTCCTGCACACAGAGGTTTTAATGCAGTGCTTTGTTTATTGTCTTTGCAATTGTTTCATTCTTCAGGGAAAAAAAAAAAATTTGAAGGATTATTTCTCCTCTGGAGCCTGAAGGCTAAGGGAAGTTATCCAGTGTCCTATCCTGCTCTACTTCCCATCCAGCATTTGGACAGGCATGGACTAGTCCATATCCAGACACGACCTCGATGGATGTGTCAAAGACATGAACTGCTGGAGACCATGACATGTCAATTTTCCTAAGCCAGGGTGAAGGGAAGGCAACTGCGACTACTGCATTTGAAGTTGACATCTGTATGGCATGGAAAGCAGCTTCTGGAGAGGCCTGAAGGACATCTGAGCTGTCTGCTGACCAAGGGTCTCCTTGCTAATGTTGTGCACAGGGCCTGGGGGGACCCCATATCTTTGCCAGGACCCTGAACGTTGGGTCTGAAGAGGTATGTGGACCCACTCCACAACACTCTATGCTATGCTTAGGGCCTGTGCCATACAGGAGGGAGGCAAGCCTGGTTCTGAGAGCAGCCTTGGAATTCCCTTAGCTAACCGTATCAATGCCATCAAAGGTGGCAGGGTTCAGGAGGCTGAACTGATCTGCTCCTACCTCCCCACCCATGAAGGAGATGAGGAAAGTCAGAAGTGCAGAACAGCTCCAGTGTAGTCCTTTTGGTGAGTCTGACCTAAGACAGCAGCTTTCTCATCTAACACCTTAAATTGAGAAGTGAGGAGACTGTCCCCCTGCATCCTCTGTGCGTTGTACAGGAATAATTCACATCCAAACTGAAACCATCCTTGGAGCATGCACTGGTAGATGTGCTGCCTACTTGTTTCATCTAATGATTCTTACTTACCTCTTACTGCATCCTTCAGAATGTGGGTAGACCTGTCATTGTCTGTAGCTATTTGAAGGACACTATGTATTAGGGATGGTCCAGTATAAACCTGTTGTGTCTGACATGCATATGTAGAAAGGACAATATTTTTTTTTTTAGAAAGAAAAAGGAAAAGGAAATCCTATAGAAGTAATTTTAAAAGAAAAATATTGTGGGAAGGATATGGGAAAACAAAAAAGGTTGAAGAAAAATGAAAGCCAGTCGCATATAAGCAAGCAGGGGGAACGCACAGTACAGCAAGATCATATTGGTGTTAAAATGGGAGGAGTTTGGAACATCGAGCTGAGAAATTGCCCTGTGGCACCTACAGAGATTAACAGTGTGGCCAGGAAATAACATAATGAAACTGGAATAGTATAGGCTACCAACACTCAGGGAAATATATCCCTGAAGGACACTCAGAGGCAGCTGGGGGGTAAGGAAAGGTTGGGAGGTGATATAGGAGGACAACCTACACGTAACTTTTGGCAGCCAGCTTCCGTTGCAAAAGACCCATGCCATTCTCAGTGGGCATCACACTAACCGGCCTGGCTTAGACACAGCTGGAAGGTTGCTGTTCTTTTCTTGGCATCCCAATACCAAACACTGTAAAATCAGAGGCCTCAAAGAAGAGTAGAGACATGATCAGACCATTTGGTGTGGGTTTGATTAATGAAGATTAAGTGATGCTTAGATATAAGCTGGCAATGAGATAAGAAAATAGCAGACGTGAGTCTACAGGTATCTGAAGGATGTAGGCAGGGTCACATAAATGTACTTAGAGAAAATAGAATGTGATAGGAACAAGGGAAAATTCCCTACCCATAGAGAAAATAGTCAAGTATAGGCTCTAAGAGAAAATCCTCTTGCATGGGACCCTTCAAATAGCAGAAAATGTTCTATAGATGCAGCCTTGCTCGGACAGGGTAAAAGATAATGGCTGCAGCTCAGACTGTTAATACTCAATGCTTCTAGATGAAAGCTGATTTTTAAAAGTGAGCTCATTTCTGCCATGAGTACAGTGAGCTGAAAGAAATCATCACCTACTTCAGTTTTCTAAATTTCCTTTAAAAACATTATGTGCAATGAGAATCAAAGGAAAGCCAAGAAGCTGAGAGCTAAAAGTTAGCAAAAACATTAAAGAAATAGCAAAGAAATATTAAGAGCACAATGCATTCAAATCGTCACAGAGGGCCAGATGGTACATACCCGAGGGTATTAAAGGAATTAGCTGAAAAACTCTTAGGCCCATTATCCATTATATTCGAGTGCTCCTGAAGAGCTGAAGAAGCCCTGATGACTGGCAGAGGGAAAACATCTTGTTTCTTTTCCAAAAGGGGAATTACAGATCAATTAATTTAACATCCTTTCCAGGTGAAATTCAGTCTGTAGTAATCAGAAACTACTAGTAGTTGTTCTGCAGGAAGAACAAACCAGAAATGTGTTACATACAAAGACAGGTCACATTAAGAGAAGCAGTTGCATCCAAGTGATAGACTCTACAGTGAGATTATACTCACAATATTGGTGGGAGGAGGAAAACCACAGGGTGTGTGTGTTGGGTGGGGAGAGTAAAGAATCAGCAGCTGCTTATCCATCATGTGGGATGGAGTATACACCATAGTAGGCCATGCTGGTGGGAGGAGGAGGGGGTTACAGTCCCTTGAGTCACTCTGTAAGTTTGCCCTTAAGGGTTTCACTCACTGGCAAGACAACTGGTTGCAAAGAGAGCTCTCCTGTGGAGACCTCCTTGATTTCAGTAAGTAATTTTATTCAGTTTCTTCAGACATAGTATTCCTGTAGATCCTGATCCATCCCTAAAGGATTCCATGCAGACACAGTTGACTTTAACAGTGGTTGGACTGGGCCCAAAGCAGAATAAGAAAGATGTAGGGTGGATACAGAGAATAACAATGAAAGAGATTAAAATCAGCTCCTACAACAGAAAGTGGAGTATGCTTGTAAATACTGTCATACTGGGCTCCTCAGGGACTCCTGCTGTGTTAGACATTATACTCATCTGCAGTAGCATTGAGGAAGGAGAAGCAAAATACAGCAGTCAAATTCAAAGATAACAACCAGCTGGAGTGTGAATTGCAAATCATTTATTAGAAGCAGCATCCTAAAGGGATTTCAATAAATGAAGAGTGGGACGTAGTGGGAATAGCAAGAAATTGTACAAATCTAAATGCAGAAACACCCATAGAGGGTAGCGATGCTCACTGAAGAGAGGTCAAACTAGTAAACCAGAGGCTGTGGAGAGCAGTAATCCAGAAAAGACCCTTGCATGCAAATACTGATAGAAAACTACAGCTGATAATTAATTTAAAAACACAGATCAATCCACTTTTGAAGTGCTAATAGGAACCACTTGAGGCAGGGCCTACTGAAAAGAGTACAGGCAAACAAGTAGTGTTATAGATTAACTGGTATAGACAAGAGGGTAGAAGTAATGACCTATTTACTAAGAAGATCAAAGGAAATAAACACGTACATAGCTTGGAATAAAAGGAAGGCAGCAAGGTATAGTCTGATGTAGAGACAAACCTTACCATGAAAGAATGCTGTTGAGTGGGAGGAAGAACCAGGGCTCTTCAGTTAGCAGTGGTGGAGCTGCACACACAGAGCCATGTTCAGGCTGGGAAAGTGGGTAATGATCTGATGACTTGATGATATCTTCAGCAGGATTGGCTTGGAAAGGTCTCCATTGTCCAGAAGAATAGGGTTTAAAACCAACATATCTTCTGATTCTGTGTTTGGTTCTCCACCTACTTGGAGTTACCATTTGGCTGCCTCTGAGTTCACAACATGCCTGCAGACAAACTTTCAGCAATTTTCCTTGCACCAGTAGATGTGAAAACGGAAGCAAAATCAACAGACCTTGAATACTGGGGGAGAAGTGTTATGATGAGTGGAAGGAAAGTTGCAGCAGGAGGTGGAAAATCCCAGCTGCATGGGAGTTAGATCACTCCAGGTGTGTACAGCCCGGGATGGGCAAGACAAACGTATGGTAGGAAAGGGACATGAATTACCACATGGAGAAACCCAATCCCAGCACGAGGATTGCAGATGTGGTGCTACTTATTCACCTTTCTTGGAGACTAATCCACGTGGACCAGAGGAGAGGTGAATCTCACCTCCTTCTCGATATCCCTGTGGCAGTACCATGGCTGTCCAGCGTGGGATCTGGGAGAAAGCTATGCTGTGCTGCCATATCTCAAGGACCTAAACCTCTCTATTAACCCACAGCCTCAACTAGACCTTTCACCCAGACACGAGCTTAATGCGCACATGAATCCTAGTCTTGTCTGTCATCTCTCAGTGTCTCTGCTTCCTCTATCACCCCAATCTGGAAAAGACAAGAGGATCTAGTGGGAATATCAGTGGTTACTTGACAAAACTGCTGGACCACTCATTCCATCCAGTGCCCCCCATTTCTCAATGTTGGGCTCGCCCACCGACTTCTGGCTGGGATTCACAGTGCAAGCTGTGATCCAGAAACCTCAAAATGTGCACGGCCAGCCTGCCAATTCTTCTTCATTTTCACACACGGTCATCTTGAGCCTTTATTAACATGGGGCTTTCAGGAGCCTACAGCAAGATGCATCTGCAGCAGGCCCTCTGCTCTTGAATTTACACCCAGCAGAGACACTCCTCACTCTTATCTGATCTTCCCCAGAAGTGGCAGCTCTTCACCTCTCTGCTCAGGCAGCGTTGCTCACAGTAGGCCAAGGAATTCCTGGCAATTCTTCTTGGTGGAAAGGCTTTCGCTATACGTAAGCGATATGAAATCTGCTACATGTTTGGGAGGTGACAGCGCTTTATACTCACACGGCATCACTTGAGTGCCCGTAACAGCGACTGCAGCAACACTAACGGAAGCTCTGAAGGAAGGGAATGAGAAATTCACTCCCACCACTTGACTCATGTGGGTTGCTGCTTAGATACAGGTTGAAGCAGCCGCTGAAGTCATGGGTGTCTGTGGGCTGCTGAGTTTCTAACTTGATGTTTTATGGGGCTCTGCCTATCAAAATATTTGGGATCTGCTCATCTCTGGTTACCGTGCTGGCTTCAGAAGTGTGTTTTGGCTGCACAGAAGCCACACTAAGGCACCATCTTGCTCAAATGCTGGCTGAGTTAGCTGCATTTTGAGCATGGTTATCAGGGAAAGGCTGTGGTGTAATAGAAACTATAAAGCTGTTTGAAAATAGTTTTTAAGGGGCTCCAGGGCTGCTATTCTCACTGGACAATGTGGTACTTACATAAGTATTGTTTCAGAGAAACAATCACAAGGGGAATTTGCAGATAAGTGAACAATTGTTGGATTTAGGACTAGTAATCAAGGACCCAAAACTAGTATTCTGTTTTCGAAGGAAATGCTAGGTTGTCTAATCTTCAAATTGCACGCCACTTTTGGTGTTACTTAATGAGAGGAAGTGTAGCATTGCAATTGATGATGGTGGGATGAGTAGTCCAGGGTCAGTTCCTAGTTCTATCCCAGACTTTCTAAACTCAGGTTATTTAATCTCCTACCCCTATGTCCAACAGTTCCCTATCAGTAAATAAGGATAATATTACCTTTCTCTGTGTTTCTTCTCTTTTATCTATTAAATAATGGGAGGAGATGGTGAGAAGATTTAGTGTAAAGAAACACAACCCTCTTCATGGTGGAACACCTCAACTGAGGACATACACATTACTGTTGTTTATATTAATTTCAGCTGTCCCACCATGCCCTGTTACACAAAGGACGACTACTACTGAAAACAACTGTTATAGTGAGTACATATTGTATGGGTTTGTCTCTCTGGTTTAAAGAGGCGTTTATGTATCTATCTAGGTGTGGGCAATGTGTTAGAGCCTGGGTGGTTTACAAAGGAGTCAAATCTTGAAATGAAGAGTATGTTGTGACTGAAAGGCTGAAGATTAAGTTCATTTTCATAGAAGGGCTCTCGGAAGTAGCTATTATCCACTATATGTCTGTGCCACAAAACATGTATAAGCAAAATTAATACATGTATTTGATGAGTTTAGGTACAGATTACCATGTAGGTCTATTTTAATTCGTAGCATAGTATCTATTTTGTATTGATGTTTTGCAAGCAAGAGTAAAAGTGCAAGGTATACTGTTTTTCCAACATGGTGAGTCAATGTACTGACTATTTAAAACTTCCTATTCAGATGAGTGGTTATCCCCTTGCCTTCTTTCAAATTTATGATCTTCCTTCTGCCTTTAATTGTCCTAGTTTTCTGAGGAAATTAAAGCATAAATGGTCTAAACCAGGCATTTTGTTCGCAAAAATAATGCATATGATTTGCCTTTTAACTTTGATGGTTTTTACCTGTCTAAGGCTAAAAGCATGGCATATGTATGCTGTGGTCTTTTTCAGTGCTGTGATGGTGGTAGGCAGGTTCTGCTGCCTGGTTGGGTTTGTTTGGCTTGCTCTCCAGAGTTTCTGAGGACACACATCCAGATCTGAGGTAATCTCAGAGAAGCTCAGATGCTTGAATGTCAGGAACTTAATCTATGTTGGGCACCATAGTCACTGGAGAAAAAACTTTGCAGAGCAAATCTTCACATGACTCTGCTGTGGTCATTATAAGAGCATGAAGAATAGCCAGTGTTGCCAACCAGGTAGAGTAATTAGCCCTTGTCATTGGAGAAATTACCACTATGTGACAATTTGGTAAGTCTGCCAGGGTGCAAAGGGATTCACACATAACTGGCCCTGCACCCATCAGGTTCAGGGTGATCAACTACCGTGGAATTTATACAGTTACAAGGAAACAGCCTGGTAGTGACCTAGGTCCTTCCACCCAAACCATATCCACAAATTCATATACAGCTTTCAGGTTCATAAGCAGAAGACTAAAGTACCTGCTTAGGTATCTCCTGTACCTTTGTACTCAGCCTTCTGCAGGGATAGAGTTGTAGACATCTCTGAGATTAATTCTCCTCCATCCCTTCTTGCCAGCTAACAGGGAATGAAAGTTCTAAATTTCAATTTTGGTGTTTCTTACTCAGGTCTCTGCAAGAATTTCTTTTAATAAATGTGGATGGAAGGAGAGGTGTTGGTGTTTGCAAACCAGGGTTCCTGGCAGTATGATGTGCCACTTTCAACTTATGGCCGATACATGACACTCTTCCATTTCTGTTATTAACAATTGTAAGTGATATGACATAGCACACACCAAAACCTATGGGTATTCAGGGCTCAATGTGTTGCTAAAGCATGAGATTTTCAGTCAAGCTGGGGAAAGCCATGCCAAACTTTGAACTACCTTAGCATTAGTCCGATTGATGATAAATACCATTTAACGCTATGCCCCATCTGAATTTTTTCATGGGGACGATCTTAATCCTCCTTCATAAACCCTGTAGCAATAGCAAGATGGAGACTAATCTTCACAATGAGGCTTTCATTAATGCAGCTTCTTTAAAGAAATAAAAGGACTTAAGGGAAACAGAATCGGGAAGTACGGATTTATTTTTCTCTAGGCTGTCAAATGCTGAATCACTACAAAATACACACTGTGCTCTTAAACCTGCTGCCAGGGAAGAGTGAGAAAACAGACACTTTTCCTGTGTTTGTCTGCGTCATCCTCTCATAGTGTCTGTTCTACAAACAGCACCGTTTGTGCATTTGAGCATTGATAAGCTTGCAGACTGAACTCTCATGTGACACCAAGGTGGGGGCAGGGCAGCCTCTGGCTGAGTAAAGTTCTCCAGATTATACTGATGACTCTTGAGGAGTTACTTTGCTGCACATGGCAGTGTTGAGCATGTTCATAACTTCATTCCCACGGGTAGGTGGGACAACTCACAGTGACTAGTCTATTTGCCAAGCCTAACTTCTGTGGCCACTGTATACTATTTTCTTCAAATTTGGTAGCTATCTGAATCTCTGCATTTTGTACATATTCTTCATGAGCAGCAGCATTTGAGTTGCAAAATCAAGTGCTGCAGGGCAAGCGTTTCTGTTGGCTCGTTTAAAATTTGTTCTCCCTAACACACGTGTGGCAACAAAACACTCATTTTCTATGAATTTGCTCCAAAGGCTATGAAACAGAGTGTTAAGTAAGATATGAAAAGATGCTGATAAGACTTAAATTACAATTACAGTCCATAGGACAAAGATACATGTTGATACACCTCCTTCCACACTACAATGGGATATATTTTATTTTCAGAATATCCTAAGTGGAGTGACTTCCTGCAGTCTCTGCTGCTCCCATATGTTGCTTTTAAATATCAGATGAGTTTTTCCCATTGGATTCAATATCTTATGCTGTGCCCAGCTGATGTAAATTGGCATAGGTCCATTACACTGTCAGTCTATACTAGCTGAGATTACAGCACACTTCTAGCTTAAAATATACGTAACATCTTTCTTCAACAGTGCCAGTAAAGTCACCTGTTCTATAAGTTTCTGTCCTTAGTACAGTGTATGGGTAAAAGTGAACATCTTGGGGAAGACAAAAGCGAACAGGGCCTGTACCCACTCCATCTCCAAGGCAAATATCCTTTACAAAGTCATGATGGGAGGGACTGAGTTTCTTCGAGACCAGTGGGATAGGAGAACATAATTCACCATTTTAAATGGTTCTGAAAGCAGAGCTAAATTCAAAGCATTGAAGCAAATCTTTTTGGCTTCAACTCTGGCTCTGCTTAAATTATTCACTGTAAATATATGACCATAATGATTTAACACATTTGCTGTTCTTTGCGATTTGCCCATTCAAAGCACATTTTCGCCTATTAAATAACTTTCAAATGTTCACCTCGGGCTGCATAAAGATATTACTGATACACTCACGTAATGCCTCCTCTTGAAGTGCCAGTCTGGTTTTATCACAAAGATTTTCACACAAATTGCTGTCGTGCCCCAGTGTAATGTACTGCTTTGGCAGGGCTTTGTAGTCGCCTGCGGTCACCACGTCTCGGTGGTCCCTTGGGCGGTTTCTCATCTCCACACCCTGGTGTTCTTCATGGGATGTTGGATGAGGCGCTGTCAGGGACCGATGCTGTTTTGGCATGGAGCAGCTAACTCCTATGCGTTCTCCTCCACTCAGGGTTCATTTTGCCCAGGTGCCTTTGGGATGGCTGCTGGTACCATGAGCGTAACGGGTGTCCCTGGGTGCTGTGGTCCGCAAGGTACAGAACTTCAGTTGTGCAACAGAAAGTGTTTCTCATAGCTGTTGTCCTCCCAGGGTCAATGGTGGTTCCTTTCCTGATGAAATGACATCCTGGGGTGTATTAAAAGGGGAGTGGTTAGTAGATCTAGAGAGGTCCTCCTTCCCCTCTACTCTGCCCAGATGAGACCGCGTCTGGAATATTGTGTCCAGTTCTGGGCCCCTCAGTTCAAGAAAGACAGGGAACTGCTGGAGAGAGTCCAGCACAGAGCAACTAGGATGATTAAGGGAGTGGAGCATCTCCCTTATGAGAAAAGACTGAGGGAGCTGGGGCTCTTTAGTCTGGAGAAGAGGAGACTGAGGGGTGACCTTATTAGTGTTTATAAATATGTCAAGAGGGAGTGTCACGAGGATGGAGCCAGGCTCTTCTCAGTGGCAAACAATGATAGGACAAGGGGTGATGGAATCAAGCTGGAACACAAGAGGTTCCGCTTAAATTTGAGAAGAAACTTCTTTTTAGTGAGGGTGACAGAGCCCTGGCACAGGCTGCCCAGGGGGGTTGTGGAGTCTCCTTCTCTGGAGACATTCAAAAGCCGCCTGGACGCCTTGCTGTGTAACATCATCTAGGTGATCCTGTTCCGGCAGGGGAATTGGACTAGATGATCTTTTGAGGTCCCTTCCAATCCCTAGCATACTGTGAAAAAACATCCCTTTCAGATGCTTTCAGAGAGTTTCAGGAAACTGTGTCACAAATTCCTCCTTGTGCACTCAGGCATCATCCCAGCCTTTCCTGGAGCATCTTATTTCTTCTTTCTCCCACTGGAGAAGTGTCTGCCCCTTTGGAGATTTTCCTGCTTTCAGAAGGGAGAATTTAGATTATTTTTTAAGCATTTTTTCTTAAGTGAGAAAGATTTAAGTCTCTGTGCTGTTCTTGATATCTTTAAAATCCTATTTTGGACCATTCAGCTCAAGTCTGGGGTTTGTAAGAGTTAAGTGTATGGTGAAACAGAGCTGATACACATTTCTGTCTTTATTTTTCTATACCGTCGTCTCGTCTGCCAGGCAATGCACTTGCTGCTTTTCAGATTCTCTGATTAGATCTGAAATCTGCTGAAGTGTGAGTGGGAAAGCAAGAGGGATGCCATTTGGGAAATGATGATTTCAACATGAGCATGTTACTGTGCTGCTTTTACACAGCAACAAAATAAAACTTAAAGGCCTTCTCTGTGTATGCCTTTTTCAGTGTCTTGGGGGAAATATATTTTTACATATATAAAGCAAAGCAAGCTCTGTGAGGTTGCCAGCTCCCTTCAGGTGGCATAAAAATGCTACTACCTGGAAAGAATAAGTTAAAACCCCAGAGCTATGTGAAATAGTAAAAAGGCAGGGCACAGACTTCAGTAGTAGTACTCTCCTCCAAAGCAGTTTGAGGATACCTACGTGCAAGGTCATGCTGCTTTCAGCTCTCCCATTAAATGTCCCTCTTGCCAGGGTCTACAACATAAAAACCTTTTGGTAAGTTTTGGGCTGATTGTCATGTCCAGAAGACATTTACATATGCCCCATTTGACCTGAAAGAAGCACTGCTTGCCAAGGGAAGCTAAATGTCAATCCAAACTCAGTATGAGTGATAGCATTGGTATCCATAACCCTGAACACTGATGAAACTGCATAAAATGCTGCTTCTCAAGGTCTGAGTCGAGGCCGTGAGACATTTGAATTTGATCCTATTCTAAGACTGGTTGTGTTGCAGCCCTCAGCAGTTTTACCGATCTGCACCAACTGGACACATCTCCCTGGCCATTGGTCTTCGCAGTGGGTTGCAAGCAGCAGCTGGCAAATATTCAGTGGTTTTTCTGTTGCCTGTGTTTCTCATAAGTAACTCCTAAGTAACCTAATTGGTAATTCAAATTTTAATGAGCTCCTTATTATAGGGTTAATAACCGGCATTATTTTGTGTGGTTCTAACCATTAGCAGCTTGATGTTAAATGGTTTTAATTTGTTTTGATGCACATCTGTTGACTTAGTGCCTCAGAAAGTAAATAGTTCGGTGCAGATCTGATCAGGAACAAATTTGGGATATGCCCTTGAGGTCCTAAATGCAGGCAGCAGCCCTCCCACTATCTGCCCTCTTTCAATTCACCTTATTAAGACTTTCCCAAGACCCAGCAGGGTACATATTTTCCAATACGATGCTCCAGAAAGTTGTCCTGCTACTGTGGTAATTGGTGGCATGCTGTCGTAACCCGGAGGGCTGTTTTCAAAGCATCTCCCTAGGTGTTCCACTCGAGAAATGAATTGATGCTGGCACCTTGGGAAAGAAAAAAAAAAAAAAAAGAGAAATCTGAAAAGGGACTTGAATGGGTGGGGGAGGAGGACGGGTTCCCAGGGATTTCACACATAACTTCTGTTGCTATGGCAATTGCTCTGTCTGTCTGTACTTGCTCAGAGCAACAGCTTCATTTGGAACCACACAAGCAATTTTGAAAATTCTCATTTGGGAATGTGGGGGACAAGCAATGGGGATGTTTTTTCCAAAAAAAAAAGTGGTGCGTGGGGGGATGTGATAGAGAGAGAAGAAGAGTTTGCAAATATGCATTACCCTGGTCCCTGCCGGGGTGTCGTCTGGGGCACGTTTGTGTACAACCACCACCTGAATTTCGGCTGGAGCCTCTAGGCAGAGCCATGCTACAGATAAGCAAAAAAATTTGGGTCGGGGAAGTGAGAATTCAGCAATCACACCCTCCAGCATATGGAGGAACTATGAAACGTGTCTTGTATCCAAACACCTCTTGTGCGTGCTCTCAGACTAGCAGGATGAGAGAAAGTGTTGAATCACAGATATTGTCCTCGGTAAAACACCGTCTCACCCACAAATTGCTTTATAACACTAATAGAAACACGGCACAGACAAGAATCTGTGGGAAGAGTGAATCACTAGAAATGACATATTTATATAGCACTTCTTGGTATCGTATTGTGGCAGCACTGCTTCCATGTGATCTGATCCTAGAGGTCCTGCCGTGCTCTAGACCTCAAGGATGTACTCAGCCTTCAAGCTCTGCTTAATTTCGGCCTTTCCAAATATAGTAGCTGGTCAAATCATCCCCTCCAGCAGGGTACCAGGTGTCTCACTTCCCTTAACTTTGAGACAGGACAAATTTCAGCTGTGCTTCATGATGTTATGTGCCCAGTGAACAAGAAGGTGCAGCGTAAGTCCAGCCTGAAAACAAGTAACCTTGTTTCTTCAGAAAGTATTTTCACCAGGGTAGAATTGAAGAAAAGCTCCATACCTTCCCGCACCCTTTTCACCATGTGATTTCAGGAAACTGCTCCTTCGTGATGAAAAGTTCCTGCAATAATGCACCCTGAGGTGTTGGTTTTTAAGCTTTTCCAGTGAGCAAGATGTGTCCTGCTTAGAGAAGTGTACTCACCAGGGTGCAGCTTGCCAAGTACTCGGCTTCAAACTCAGTGAATTGATTTATTTTTTTTTTCCCTAAATTGAGCTGGATCAAGTCTTTGTAAAAAAAAAGAGTATCTTGGCACAGCCTGGACAGAAAACGGAGATAATGCCAGTTGCGTGTTAACTTTTTGACTGGCATGTGTTTTGTTGTTTAGAGCTGGTATTAGTGGGATGTGATCAGGGAGGTTAAAGTAACTGTCACTACAGGTATTTGAGTTAGGCAACACATATCTCAGTCTAAATCTTGCTTCACATGTGGACTTATTGTATTGAAAGCATTTAGGATTGCAATCCACACTTCCTTTTTCAAGTCAAGACTTCTTTCAGCTTCTCTGAATATTTTTAAATAACCTTTTTAAGAAGCTGAACTAAGTGGAAAGAGTACTTGATACAGTTCACATCACATAGAGCAGAGAAAACTCTGTGCTGTGGTCATCACAGCCAGTGAGCCTTGCTCGGAGCATGAACTGCCTGGTAACACCTGCTGTCCTTCCCCAAACCCCCATTGCCACCAGCAATGGTCCGGAGGAACTTCTGCTCCGTTTCCTTGCATCTTTTAAAAAGGTTTCCTGGCCCCATGTGCCTAGGAATCTACTTTTATCTGGCAAAATATGTGAGGTGTCTTCTTGTGTTCTGGTGTACATAGCACCACCAGGAAGAGAGTATCTGATGAGGGAAAACTTGTGTCAGAAAGCTCTGCTCAGAATAAACATTGGGCAGTGCAGAGAAGGGTCCATTTTGTCAGGGCACATGGCTCCCTTGGTTTCTGCTGGCTGCAGTCATGTGTACCTCACACAGTTTTAGCAGCAGGATGAGGCTTTTTCCCAGCTGTTGAAATATTCCACTTAAATAAATGGTCTCTTAACATGGTTGCCTCCCCACTACAAGAGTGAGAAGTAGTAGGGCCTATCTGAAGTGAACTGCCTGCAATCGTGTTTCTCTTTGAGAAAAATCTCACTTTTTCCAGCGAGCTCCCCCAGCCTGGAAGCCTGGAGATAAGGAGTCAAAGATAAAGGCTGAGCTGTGGGGCTGTTTGCATTGGAAGAGACAATAAAGTTGATGATAGTAAATGCTGAGTGTATGAGACTGAATGGATGGATGGAAAATTACTGAGATATTATACGCCGCTTTATCTTGGGAACTCAGTAAGCAAATGTGATTTCTAGCCCAGCATGATATGATACTAGCTGAGCTGCATCCTAAGATACACAGAGGACGGCTGGCCTCTCCTGAGTGCCAGCCTCTGCCCTTCTCAGGGGTCTTTTTGGAGTGCTTCATGCCATGAACAATGGCCTGGCAACTGGCGTATCCACCAAGGACCACCAGGCTGTTGGGATCTGTGTCCTACCTATGCCATCCCTGGGAAAGACATGGTGGGCTGTTCCTCACCTCCCTTTCATTTTTGTCTCAGTCCTTTTGGGGTTCTGAGCCTTCATCTGCCTGTCAGTCACTCTAAGTTAATTTATTTTTTTTAAGGGCTAACAGCACTTCCCTTCCCACAGTCATGTTGTGTAGATAGATAGGTGGTGCCTGAGGCTGTACACTCCAAGCCTTTCTGACAGAGTAAACCTGAAGCCAGCACTGGGAGTTGGCAGCTGAGGCAGCAGAACAAGAGACCATCCTGCTCTTAAAACAACATCCAAAACAGTGAACAAATGAGTGAGACACTTCCCTACCATCCTAAGCCTTCTTAATCCTTACCCAGTGCTCATGGACGCCAGAGAAAGTTTTCATGGAGCAGGGGGCTGACTGAAGGGAGGCACAAGGAGACTTTAATTCTTCCAGCCTGTGTATGGTTGTGTTACACCAGAAACCAGCATGATGTTGGGAGGAAGTCTTAAATTCAAGATCCGTAAAAATGGAAGCCTGTAGATGTAGCTGAGCTGGTGGAGCTTTTGTCATTCCTTTGTATTTTTCCCTTCCTTCTCCTCTTCTCCCATGCCATTTCAGTGAGTCCAAGAAGGGGCTGGACGACAGGAGTGGGACTGGGTTGCGTAGGGCGAAGCACGTGTGAAACCCAAAGGGTGCACTTGAGGTCTTTCCAGGGAACTGATTGCAGCCTGTGGGTCCTCTGTACCCAACAGCCAGATTTGCTCCCAGTTAGCCCTCATGAAGAGATCAGTCTCATGCATCCAGATCTGAAACAGAGGAGTGTCTGCAACCAGCTCAACAGCAACCTACACCCTTCTCCTTTCCAAATTTCCCACAGAAACATGTCAGGCACAGCAGGGACTACAACTTGGTTTGGCTTTACACATGATGATTCCAAAGGACAGATATTAGCCCTTGAAACACAAGAGGAATAAAAATGGTGGAAATAAATGCATAGGGTACATTCCTTTTATAGATAAAGCAACTGGGCCCACCAGGAATTAACTTGCCCCATTGCCTTCTAATTTGAATCACAATCTTTTGTTTGTTTGTTTCACAGCAAGGCACATCCTTCCCTGAGGTAGGCGCAGAGTTTTTCAGATACGAGCTTCAGAGCTTCGTGTGGAGTTCCCAGTTTAACCTCTGGAGCCTGAGAAAAGAGCTCGTTTTTCCAAGCTGCACTGAAAAATTGAGACAATTTAGCATCTCTCAGCAGCCTGTCGATCCTCTCTTTGCTTTGGTGTAGAGCTTTTCTGCCTGACATTCTGTTTCTTCACAAGGAATGTGACAGGGCTTAAAAAAGGACAAAAATTATACAGATGTGCATTCCAGGCACCATTCCCACATGAACCAAAGGAGCCCAAATTAGCCTGAATTTACACCAGTGCAGTAGGTCAGCCCAGATGTGAGAACAGGGCTCAGCGTACACCCAGGAGCCTGACCCCACTTCTCTCATGTCTCTGAGTCCTTTGGACAAACTCAGTGTGAAAGGGATGGGAAAAGGTCCTGAGCAGACCCTGTTGCCATGGTCTTCTCTGCAACAGCTGCTGCCTCAGTTTCTCCATTCCCAGGGTAGTCTGAAAGGAGACTTTGGCAGGAGTTGGTTAGACCTGTAGTGAATCCATGAGGAGGAGGTTATCATGTATTTCTGCATCTCACAGGTAACTGGAAAGCTGGGAAAGAGCCCCAATGCCTCGGCTAGTACCCAAGGGGCAGTACTTGTACTCTAACACCTCGCACCACTGTTTCACGACCCACACGAGACTGCTTCTCATAATGGGCTGCCCTGCATATTGACCCTGCAAACTGGAGATCTTCCTAAGAGCTTTACAATTGATATTCATATATATGTACATACATATCTTATGGAGATTACTGGGCCAGAGTCTTAGCTGGCATAAATACGTGCAGGCCCAACACGGCCAGCTGGTCTATTTCTGAAAATCTGTCTCTGTGTGGCAGGCTGAAAATCTTACTGGGAGGGAATTGTCTGTGACATTTTGTCACATGTCACATTGTTAGTAAAGCTGAGCAAATAACTTGCTCTAAATCATCCAGTCAACGGATGCAGCCCACATAATTTCTCACAAACTCAGCATGGAACCAATGAGCACTCTCCTCCCGAGCCCCAAACCTGTGCCAGGACAAGAACTGGTCGTGCATAATTCCCTCTCCCATCTCCCCAGTTCACTGGGTAAGGAGTCTCTCCACGAGGCTGGAGAGAAGACAAGCTCTGCTTGGAGTTCACGTCCCCCCTAGTCTGGGCATGGCGAAATCACGAAGAAACAATGTCCAGTACTCACAGATTGATTTCCCATGACTCACGACACAATAATTCCTGCCGTAATTTGTAGTATGACTCCTAGCGTTGTGCTTCTAGGATTCACCATCTGAAATTTGAGGAGAACTGCGAGGGCTGGATTGGATGTGCAGATTACAGGGCGTCTCCCAGGGATCTCATTGCCCCGGTGCAGAAAGCACCCAGTTCTCAGCTACAAATGGTTCCAGCCCAGAAGTGTGGTGGATTTCCTGTTTGCAGAGATCCCAGATGTTTGCTTTAAAATTCACTCCAGCCTAAATGTTCACACTGGTGAACTTGTTTGCTGGACTCTTTCCAGCAACTGAATGCAAAAATGGGGCTAGGACATGGGGAGGGAGCAACAGGCTGTGGCTTATTAGTTCGCCATGGGTGAATCAAATGTGCACAGACACTGTCTGGAGTTTGACCAGCCGTGATTAGAAAATTTGTAGGAATCAAGTAATGGAGATGGTAGAGGAAATCCTGTCATCCATTGTTTCTGTCTTACTGATGTCACTTTTATGTCCCTTTTATCCCTTGTCTCATCCAAGGCTTCCAGAGGGAAAGTTGTGACTGACAGTTTTGGTCAGACAACCAGACATGACGTGCAAAAGGTCAATTCATCCTCTGTTTGTCAGAGAGGAAGAGATTTATTTGCTGTAGGTACATCCGGCTTTGACTTCTTTGCGATGCTCTTTTGTTTATGCAAACCAGTCGGCTGAGGGCATGGAGGTCAAGACCTACATCCCAAGTAGGAAATCGGTGCTCAGAAATAGCAGCCCTGGGAGTTCATGAGATGAAGGTCCCTCCAGGCTCCTTCTCAAATGTGCCCCATGGAAGGGAAAAAAAAAGTCCTGTATTTCTACGGGAAGGTGTATTTACGGCCTTAAATTGCAAAGCCATGCTTTATCACAATGCAACCAAGAGATTTGGGGGCAGATGATACACAGAGGAGGTGATCAGGAACTATTAGCTACCCACATTTTTCAAATGGAAATTCCAAGCACTTTGCAACTTGCTTTGTTTTAGTAAATTTTGCCACATCAGCTCCTTTTGCAAAAACATTTGGGAATTGAGACAGAGAGTCCCTATTTGCTATTTAAACACAGATTAAAGGTCAGGTTTGTGCCCAAAAGAACACAGACTCTTAATAAGTCTATTCAGGTGGCTTTTTTCTCTTGATGTGCAGTTATGTGGTAACCATCAGAGGTTTTTATGAGCTGAAGGCTATCTCTACGTGACATTGGACCTCTCTTTTCTTTGCAAGTTACTTTTACTACTTGTTTGCAGCTGTGGCTCCTTTCTTGTTTTCCTAACCCACTGCTGTTAAAAATTGAAAGTGGTTCAAGTCTCAGGTGAAATACCTCCCTTCACTGACCCTGTTAACGACAGACCTGTGTACCTGCCTTGCACTGACTTCATGAAGTCGGTTGGTTTCCTTGTGCTGCCATCTACAGAGCAAGCAACAGGTAGTGCCTGGGAATTATTAACAGCCAGTTAGCTCCAAATCCTCCTCTTTCAATCTTCATGATCAGTACATTCCTCAGCTATGGTAAGCACTGGTGGCAGCTGGGACTGCTGGTTTTCTTCCTCAAGACTGTCCTTGAAGTCATTGCCATAGGACTGGAAATACAGATGGCTTTGCTGCAGGGCTGTGTCACAAACTGCTTCAATACCAGGGAGATTCAAGTCTGCAACCCTCTAACCAGAGATCAAGAGCTCAATCTCAGCTGCAGGAGTTTCTGGGCCATTCAGCAAGCTGATCTCTTCCTGCTTCATTCTCACCTCATGCTTTGATTCTTCATCCTCATCTGCACAAGAGTTCTGTCTCTCCTTCCGCCACGTGAGGCTCTGAAATACTCTTGTACCATCAGTGGTCACATCATTTCACCCCAGTTGCTCTCAGAGACAGGGCAGAACTGTGACATTCTCCTGTAACGGAGGAAAAGATTGCCTGGTGTGATCCTAAACCTTTTTATTGATTTCAGTGGGTCAGGGTTAGATGTCCAGAGCTAAGTACTACTGCTCACGCCAGGGCCCAAAAAGTGGACGAGTAACCCCTTGAGACAGTCAAGCTGACAGGGACCCACTTACTACTGGTGAGTTAGATACTGCAAAATAAAAAGTCCTTTAACAAATCCTGATGGTACTTAAACTGTGTCTGGAACCTCAAGGTGCTGGATAGACCTTCTTTTCCAACAGAAGTGAAGAAAGCAGATGGGAAATGTATTGGTTTGCAGTGTGCTAACATCTTTAAAAATCTGATCCAGACAGAATCCTCTGAGGGTCTCTGTATGAAACTCTACCCTGGGTGACTCCCTTTAGGTTAAAAATAAATTCTGCATTTCTATATGTGGTGTAAATGACTGCAGTCGGAAAGTCTGGAGGCAAAGCATATGGATCAGTCTGCAGAGAGCATTGCAGCACGAGGAAGTTTGTCACTGGCATGGGGCTGCTGCAGGGTGTCCCCTGCAGCAGCAAGGAGGAGGCACTCCAGCACGATGGCCTTCTCTTTCCTGTTGTCTTTGCTCCCTGGGATGGCAGCGGGCAGGAAAGACCGAGGTCTGGTACAAGGTTATAGGTTCAGCGTGCAGACCAGCGGCAGGGCACACAATAAAGATATTTGCAGACACTGAAAAGCCAGATTGGAGACTGCAGTAAGCACAGCCCATGATTTCTCCAGCTCCATAGGAAACAGGGGGGTTAACAAGTGCCAGCCCTCCGGGAGGGTCTACCTTGATCTGGAAAGCAACCAGGCAATGCAGAGGCAAGGGAAAAACAGTGCTCCCACCAATTTACTGCATGCTGGAGGCTCTCACCCCCCTTCATGACTCTTTCTCCTGCACAAAGTGGCAGCCAGCAGCTTCCCCGCACTGTGGCCTTGCAGGAACCAGGGAGGGGTAGGGGTCGGCTACAGCTTGTGGAGCTTGGTTGGGAAACCAGCCTATGCACCGGCATACGCAGACCAAGCATTACCTGGGCCAGCTGTAGCTCCCAGGACCTGCTGTGGGGGCAGAGCTTTCACCCAGCTAATGGCTGAGCTGAGCTTGCCAAAGCAGGTAAAGATATAACCTGCAGCTCCCTCAACGTGTTTGTGCAGCTCTTTGGCTGCGTCTCGGAGAGGAAGGAGGGCACTAGGCAATAACTCACATACCTGCACTGGATTGTGTAAAACGTGGCTGTGAGCACCCGTCTGCCATGTTGCTGCATGTGCATTGGTTTTATTACTCTCTGCCCCAACAGCGTATATGCTGGTATTTCAGGGTGGGGTTCATCAGAGGTTTCCATGATTTATTTCCCTTCTCTTTGCTGGGGTTTCTTCAGCCTCTGAAGAGGCTTTTGAGACTGATAGAGGGAATCATATTTTTGTGCTTCTATTTTTCTAGATGAGGCTGTGTCCTACGTGTCTTTGGTTTTAAGATCACTATTTAGTATCCACAAGGAGGAGGACTGCAAAAAGGAATTTTTTATGGTGCTGAGGCAAGGTCTGAGTGCCCTGAACTAGATCAGAAACTACGCTTGAATAGGATAGGAATTAGTTTTATTCCCAAAGACTGACATGCAGGATCCTCCATAAGCCAGAACTGGCCAAGGACTTATGGCCAGCATGTAGGTTTTGCTGAAAGCCTTACTTGGACTGTATAGACAGCCTGCCAGCCTCTCTGTGGGATCAAACCCATTGCAAAGAAGGGCCTAACAATGACAACAGCAAGTCTGACTCTTTAGTCTCAGTTCCCAGGATGGTTACTCCACCCTAGACATCCCACACGGTGCCTTAATTTCCCTGTGCCACCTCCATATCCTGGGCTGACAAGGAGGCTCTAAGTCGCCTGTGGCAGTGAGTCAGCTGTGGGTGCTTTGCAAGAGTCTGGGGATACAGGCAAACCCTCCTCCTTTCCTGCAGAGGACATTCAGATTTATTTTAAAAGGCATGACTGATGTTAATAGCATGCACAGCTACCTGGAGGCTGCAAAAACCTGAAGGAAAAGATGCTGTGAGACAAAAAAGTCGCTTGCAGTGGAGGAAGCATCACGTTGAGCTACTGCCCTCTGGTGCTGTGCGGCCCTGGCCGAGACAGATGGTCATGGTGTGCATCAATTTCCAGCAAAACTTCTCCCTGGAGGCTCCCAGGGGCTGCAGAGTTGAAGCCGATGGACCTTCCCATCCTTCCTCACCTAAGGGCTGGGAGCTTCTCCCAGGTTTTATTCAGGATCAAAGTAAACAGATTTGTTCAGCTTGTCCTGAACACTCATTGTCAATGTAAGTAGCCTACAAGGAAGTAACTGTCGTTTACCAAGATAAAAGGTTGCAATTTAATCACTAATTATCTCTTATCATGCTTTACTGGCCTGACACGAGCCAAAAACGAATGCAGCCCTGCCAATAGGTGCTGTGCTGGTGCCTGGGGAGATGGAACCTCTGGGCTTCCCTGCAGAGCATGGGCAGACAGGGTCTGGGGTTTCGGCATCCTCAGGGCCTAGTCATATGCTGGGTACCCCCTGCACACTACACACCATCCCCATCAGTCATATATTAATGTAACAGTGCTTTTTAAACAGATGCTCTACTGATCAGTGTCTAAATGCTGCTTAAAAGCCAGGAATGGGAGGCAGCTGAGAGAGGTAATAGCACAACGGAGGAACTGCTTGATGGACACCCAGAACAAGCACATGAGCTTCTGCTGGGCTGCTTTCAGACCAAACTATGGACAAATGCATAGGGACAGATGACATAGGGAAGCTATTCCAGGGAGGGCTGTAGGCAGTCCCGAATAACAGCAGGGTTTAGACAGCAGTATTAAAAGCAAAAGTCTGGGAGGCACCTGAAGCACAACCTGGCTCCTGATACTGTCCCCAGTGATGGTAGGAAGTAGCATTTGCTGAATCTAGATGGAGGTTATATCCAGTTCCAGCTGAGCTGATTGGCACACAGAAAGCAATGCCACGAAGTAGGTGGCAATTAGGTGTCACTTCCCTGCTGCCACAGCTTAACCTTCTACTGCCCATACCAAGAGGTGTGATGACATTTTATACCTCTCCCTTCCTGAGTCAGCAAACAACACAGGCCATGAGACCAGCTCAAAACACTGAAGTTAATGACATCTGTCATATTTGCCAGTGGTCTCTGCTTTGTGCTGTTCTAAACCCCAGATCCACCTCTACAAACAAAACAATTTTTGATATGGTTTAGAGTAAACTATAACCTTAGGTTCACTTTTTCTTCTCTTGCTTGAAAGAAATACTTAGGGCTTTTAAAAGCCATCTGGAAAAATGTGTCATCTTCTATGAGAATAACCTATTGAATTAGCAAATCGGTTTTGCAGAACAGAATAGTTCAGTTGGAAGGAGGCTAGAAAAATTGTCTAGCCCAACTGCGCGTTAGATAAGCAAGTAGTTTTAAGGAGTTGTGTATAAATTCTTAAATTTAGACCAAAAAAATCATAAAGTGATTCTTTAGCAATAAAGTGCATCACTTTCATCATAAAGCGAATCTTCAGCAATACTGGGTGAAATGTCTGTCACTTTATCTTGAGCAGAGCGTACAATTACGATCAGCACCCAAAACAAAGATCACAGACTACATCCCTGATGCTGCTGTTCTTTTCACTCCAGAAACATTACATCCTAGATATACCATAATATTTTTCCAGCAAATTAGCAAAAAAAAGTCTGGTTTAGTTAGCATATGAAATGCATTCTGTGCACTGCTACTGTCAAAATTGTAACTGACTGCATAATGAAATATTATTTGGGATGTAAAAATGGAATTTTAATATGCTGTGCTCAGGGAGTGGAGTTTGATATGTCATGCTGGCTTACTGGTAATATACATTTCCCATTGGGCAAACTAAGAGACAAGTAGTCATGCTATCCAGAAAGGTGTCAAGTCATACCCAGTCAAGAATATGCTTTTTTAAGCTGTACAGAAAAATGTTAAAATTTTGCAATACATGTCTTAACTCACAGAAGATAACTGGAGTCACACACTTTATACCAAAATTACAGTAGTCGAGTGATTGCTAGAGGAGGCAGTCACAATCACACAAAAGTGGAAAGAAGCAGAAATGACCTGGCATTACACAGCCTAAATCTTGCTCTGCTCTGCTGCTTGGAGTCCTGCAGTCCAGGGGTTAGGCTAGGCCAAGGGCTGATGCTGGAATTAGGTATGATCACAGAATTGTACAGAATCACAGGATTGCCTAGATTGGAAAAGACCTTTAAGATCATGGAGTCCAATCATTAACTTAACACTAAGTCCTCAACTAAACTATATCCCTAAGCACTGTGACAACACAACTCTTAAATACCTGCACGGAAGGGGTCTCCACCACTGCCCTGAACAACCCATTCCAGTGCCTGATAATCTTTTCAGTAAAGAAATTCTTCCTAATATCCAATATAAACTTAGCTTGGGCACAAACTGAGGCCGTTTCCTCTTGTCCTATTACTTGTAACTTGAGTTGCCCAAGGCACAAGGCGTTTGGAGTCACATTTCTGGGTGGATAGCTTTAACCAGACTTCCCTTCTGGTTAAAAGCTGGGGAAATGATTTCTTAGATGTGAGGCTTAAAATCAGAACTTCTGTCGATGACCTCACAGAGGAACCTGCCAGTTATATCTCAGAGTAGCTGCCAGAAAAGACCAAGGAAGCTGAGCTTGTAACTAAACACCTATTCCCATTAAAAATAGCCTAGTTTCTGAATCAGGACCCTATTGCTTTAGAAAAGAAATGCACAGTGCAGACGTGAAGAGAGGTCTGCAGACCCAGCCACTGCCACCACCATCCATAACAGGTTACAGGAAATGATTTTTTTTCCCTGAACAGGACGAATCTCCAAAATTAGGGGTGTTCTGCACCCAAAGGAATCCCCTCACCTCCTGCAGTGACTCCAAGCCCAGCAGCATGACTAAGCTTCCCCTTGACGTGGGAAGGTCAAGGTGTGAGCTGGGACCGGTCCACCCCAACAGCAGCTGCTACAAACCTTGAACCCTGGGTGCAGGGGATGCCCCCTCCCTGCAGTGCTGGCCACCTTCACTGATGGCATTTCTAACGTCAAAATGTACTCACAGTGCTTCATCCTGTTTGCTCCGTGACCAGTTAACGAGCTTCCTAACAGGGTGTCTTGTCACATTATCTTTATTTGCACAGTGCTTCAAATGCCAGAGAGCTGGCTGAGAAGCTGGGCAAATCTAGAGACTGGCTTAAAGGAACATTACGTGGTTTATCATCTGCTCCCTCAGTTTCTGGTTGCTTCACAGGGAATCCTCTGACCTCTCTCCTTGGACTCACAAGCAACCTCAAAGTCTGGACTCACAAACAACCCCTCTACACTCTAATTTTTTTGGTTTGTCTTATTTTTATTTTATTTTGGAGTGAGGGACAAGAAAAGCCCAGTATCTCCTACAGCTTCAGCTGTTTTGGGCCAGGCTTACCCTGACAGTCTGAGCAAAAGCACTTCCCAGGCTCCAGGACACACCATTCTGCAGTAGTGGAAGAGAAATCTACCAAGAGAAAGGAACTTTCAAATCCCACCAGAACACTCTGCCTCAGAAAAGAAGGTCTCCAAGTCACCGTAGCTTCTGCTTCTTCTTTCTGCAATATCCCACTGAAAGCTGTTGGTTCTATCTGCTTGCACCAGGCAGGGTTGGAGCAGCAGATGGAGAACAGGTAGGAGGCATAAGTATTGCAGTTATTGGCTCCTACCATCTACCAGTATAAAGTTGCAGGGTGGCAAATGGGGCTTCTCCAGCATTCCGTGCTGTACCGCCAGCAGATCAGGACATCTGCCCCCAGGATGAGCCCACCTTGCCTCTGACTTACCCTAGCTACAAACGGACACTTCCAATAGCTTATGCAATATTATTCAACCTCTATTTCGGAAACGGTGAGTTAACAGTCGGCTGTTTATTATCCTGATTGGTTTAGCATTGCATTTTGGCTGATGCACAAAAGCCTTACAGTCGCACAAAGGAGCCAGTGTCACATGAGCTGCAGCTGAGCAGTAACATTATATAAGGCTAATGAAGGTAGATGAGAACATGGATCCCCATGAAGGCTGGGACTGTCACGCCAGCGAGTCTGTTAATGCTGCAGCTTCTCTTTAGCATCACAAAGGATTTAAAATCATTGTTTTGGACCTCCACAAACTAGAGTGTCTGCTACAGGATGGTCCACATGACTGACAAGGGGTTAAAGGCATGGGGAAATGGCACTCGAACCAAGTGTGTAATGAAATGTGTGTGTGTGCATTCATTGAGCATGCAGAAATGGAGGTGAGACTCAGAAGTGAGACAAAAATGGAGGAAACACTTTTGGAACTGGTGACAATTGGCCACCTATTTCTGCACAGCAGTGGGGTAGAAATACTGCAACAGTCACCACTGGCTCCATCAGCGTCTGAATTGCCTGGGATTCCCTGTTGTATCATCTACTCTAAAGCCTTTCCTTATCTTTCCTTTTCTTATTGGCTGTACCTTTTCAAGTCTGATTTAACGGACAATTTGTTGACCTTCATCTTCTCCAACTGCACCAGAAAACATTGTGTGTAGGTGAAGGAAACATGGAGAAGCATTTTAAACTATGTTCTTTAACTCTGCTGGAGAAAGGGTTCTGGCTGGTGATTTCCTGGAGCAAAACCATGCAGATGAGGCTGTCTAATATTGCCTCAAGGGATATAATTCCAGAGAATCTATCTTGGCCTAGAGTTGATGTCCAGAGGTGGGAGAAGCAGAGAAGCACCTGCACTCCTCTTCCAGGCTCTCCACAGAGTGCGAGGCTCAGGGTTTCTGTGTAGTTTTCCTGAAAACTGGGTTTGAGCTAACGCATCGGTGCTCAGTGGAAAGATTTCTTCACGAGCATGTGTCTATGTCCTCACTGCAGTTTCTGGGATCTGACAGCGAATTATGAAATAATTGCGTATAAAACAGGCCACTTCTGGTAAGAGGAGGAGAAATAAATTGTCACGAAAGATACGTGAGAAAAGGAAACAATTGCTCTTAGAAAATGGGGTATGTTGTCCCTCTGCAAGCCCAAATGTGCCCTTTCCAGTTAAGGCACTTTAATAGCAGTGGGGATTTGTCCTGTCCCATCTGCAGAGCAGCACCTTTGGATTTCTTCTTTATTAATGGAGCTGAGATTTCCCCATCCCCCGGTGATGACTAGAGTAGGTGGCCTGAGGAAAAATTCTTTATTCATGTGAAGACAACCCGTCAGGTTCATTAAGCTGCAGATTACATAGGCTGATGACAGAAAGAAATTAAATAAGGTTTTGTCTTATTACTTCCTTATTTTTAATTGAATAATAGGCAATTAATTTGACTGAATCTAGTCATGTTAAACAGTTTCCTAGGATATTGTATTGAGAAATATCTCGATGTTGCTCTGTGACTTGGTTACGTTTTTGGCAGTGCTTTTGAGATGCCCACTGAAGCGTTACTCCTAGATTGCTAGGATTTTTCTATTTTTGGAGGCGGTGGTGGGACATAGAATTATTATCATTAGTCTATATTTAAACCAGACTCAGCAGCAGTGGAAAAGAAAGCTAGTCTGAAATTGGGACAACTCCAGTGCGAATTAGGAAGGAAGAGGGCGCAAGACCCAGGCTGCTGAAATGGAGAAGGTCCAGGCTGGACATCAGCTGGGTAGAGGCCCTTCTCCTGTTCCTTGCGCTCGTGCTGAGGTCAGCACTAGTGCATCCAGCAGGAAGTTTTGCCTGGACATGTGAAAGAGTGCTTGAAGGAAAACAGGTTGAGAGCTTTCCAGTCCACATCTGCAAAGCCCACAGGGGTGAGCAGATCCTCAAGGAAGGCTGCCCTATGAGTTATGGACAAGCAAGCCACTTCCTCACCTCAGCGCCTCTGCCAGCACACGCGCCAATGTCCAGGTTGATCAGATCTGGCACGGAAACGAAGCACGAGCTCAGTGCAGAAGCAGCTGTCCCTCCATGAGGCTGGATCCCTCCCGACCACAGAATGTGGAATACTGTTTTGCCCCAAGCACGCATAATTTGTGTGGGTGTAGATTTACATTTCGTTAAGGAAAATGAAATAAGGGGGCCAGTTTCAACTAGCCTGCAGTTTTATTATTTGCAAGAGCCCTTGCCTTCATATGACGGTTTACGTAACAGCCTTACACATCTGCAAAATATGTAAAGCATTTCCACTGTTGGGAAAAGGAGAAAAGGGGAGGAGATTTCTGAAAGGTACTGCATCTCCCAAGAGGACTTGACAAAGAATTTTTAGCACCCACCAGGCAAGAAAACAGCAAGGATTGTGTGTCTGCTCTCTAGGGTTGACTTTCTCTAGGTTTGTGGAGTAGTAGGCCACACTTGCATGGATGAACACAAAGCATGCCTGAGAGCATACACAATAGCGGCTTCAGCTTCAGAAATAAAATGCTAAAATGAGATGGGCTGAGTGGGAATAAAAGCAGCAGGATCCTGATCTCATAGAGAAACAACAGAACCAGGAAGAATATGAAATTAAGAAATGGATAGAGCTCAGGGAGCAGGATAGATGTTGCCATGGGCAGTCTCCGAGTGTCTGCAGAGCTACGGAGAGCTGAGGGCTGCATTTCTGTCTTACATCACCTAGAAGATGTGAACAAGCACATTCATTCTTTAATACTTGTTATTGTCCTATCTGACAGTGCAATGTATATACATGTAAGGCTATGGAAAAAAATAGCAAAAATGTTATGAATGCCTCCAAGGAAGATTGGAGTGAATGAAAAATGTCTGAAGCCGTTCAAGTGCAAAGTCTAGTGAATCAGCCCATCCACTTTTCTTTGGCTTCTGAGTCTGGGTGGACCAAAACCACAAAGAACAGAGGAAACAAAGGTGGAGTAGGCATCAAGAAAGATCTTTCTGAAACTTGGCATTAAAATGTAAGAGCTCCCAGTCACTGCTCAGCCCACACAATGTGAAGCTATTGGAAAGGACTGGAAAATCACTGCACGGTGCCCTGAGATGCAGGGGTTGTTTCATTTGTTTCTTTTCCCCAGGAGCTACTTAAGACCTGTATGACTTCTGAGGAATCACCACCAACTTCCTCTTACACTGAGGTATCCCTTAAAATGACCCCAAAACCCACAGAAAACATGAATTTTTGGTTCAGTTCAGCACTTCTGCTTCTGCTTTGCACTTAGTCATCCTCATCTGGAAGTATCTACCCAATTCTAACAGTCTTCCCTATTTTTACAGTCAGGCTGTGAAAGTCTTCCAGAAGAGAAATTTGTTACCCTGCTATGCAAAATTTCTAATTGTCTATCTTTTGGACATTATCTTGCAGGTTTTTCCTATAACTACCACAGCTTACCCCTGAAAGTAGATCTCCAGTCCAAAGCACTGTAGAGTCAGTCTTGGTTCATCAAGTCTCAAGAGTATACGACCATCCAGCTCCTTTCTGCCAGTTCCCATTCTAAAATCATAATAGAAATGCTAAGAAAGTGTATCACTCTCATATCACTGCACCCACAATCCCACATGGAGCTCAGCCTAGAAAAGTAAGATAGATTAATACAAAATATTAGTAGCTTAGACATATTCACATCTTCAAAAAAGGGCTGGATCCAGTATTGTCCTGGCCCCTTTGCCAAATCAGCAGAAAAGCAGGAAAAATCAGTACACTACTTCATGCAGGCCCTTTGCTGTGGCTCTGCTCCTGTCCCACAAGCCTGTTGTGCTCCTTCTTCCTTCTTAAAGGTTTGCCACTCAGAAGAAATATTTGCATTACTGATTTACCTCAGGTCTTTTTACTCCCGCCCATCTATGCAGCATTTGATCCTCTTCCTTATCACTTTGAAATGCTTATACATATATTTATGCAATATAGGAATCAGATCACTACCAGAAACATGCCCAATTGTGCCAGGCCAACAGGGAGAAACAGCCCATCAGCTGAATTCTTTACAATTGAAATGGCCAAGACAGATGGACACCTGGAGTGCAGAAGGATCAACCACCATGCTTGCACCCCTCATCTGGACTGCAGAAGTGTTCTCCTTGCCCATGGCTGTGGTTTCCCCTGCCTGCCGCGTTGTTGTCAGCTGTGACATTAACGATACCTCTTGCTTCACAAGTAAGCACCAAGAAGCTGGAGGAGTTCTATTCCCTCCCTTAAGCCACCCCGCAGGACTGTCCTCCTGACCTGAAGCCTGGTCAGGTCATTCTCCATGGGAACTTCATCCCAGTATGAACATGGCGCAACTTATTCAGCTTTCAAACATGATTTGCAGGGCAGGTTTTACCGCTTGACCCCTGAGTTGCAGCCTTTCCTCATTGTGCATACATACTATTCTTTTGCCAAGCAAATGGCAATTTTTCTTCACTGAAGGGATCAAGGCAAAAAATTTGCTCCCAGAGAAGAAGAAGAACGCTTCTTGTCCCTTTTTTGCCCCTTTTTGTAATGTTGACACCAAGCCAACCAGCAGCATTTTACTTTCTTTCTCCTATATGAACAATTTTTATTTCTTTTTTTTTTTTTGCACAGTTTCAGAGGAAAAGGATTTTTCAGTCTTAACATCCTGTTCACTTCTGCGTACTTTTGAATGCTCGTTATTAAAAGCTGGCTATTTATACACAGGAACAAAGTACATTCCACTAACCCCTTGTGGCATAACTCTGCATGCTGGCTGCTGAGCTCTGGAAAGGTGAATCGAATGTATGACAGAGACCTTTTTATAGGGGTTGAATACCCACTGTACATCAGCACAGTAACGCCCTTTTAAAATTCTCTTAGCTATCATGTCTTCAGAAATATGAAAGGAAAACCTTTCAACAACTTCATTCCCTCTGACTCTAATCTTGATCGTGTTGAGAGGGATAGGTGCCAGATAACTGTATCGGTGGAAACAGAGATAAGAAGGCTTTGCATACCATAAACAGTTATATTGCTTGAATTGTGTTCCTGGACAGATGCAGTGACAATAACAGGACAGCATTAATAAGAGTGAGTGGTTAATTTACCTGCCTGGTGTCTTTCAAAGAGATCAAGTTGCATTTCATTACTGGAAAATTCCTAAGAACCTAAAATGAATCAAGAACAAGTGCATTATCTCAAAATCACCCATATGACAATACAACTCAGTGGGCATCTCACAAGAAGAGGTCAATTTAAGTGATGCCTTTGTGCAGCTCACAAAAGGGATTGGAGTTTAAAACAAAATGTCAAAGCAATCTCTCAGCTGAAGAATAGAAGGATCCTTCAGAGAGGATTTAGATGCTTTGGATCTAACTACTCCTGGAATATCTTTAAGACAAAAGATTGGTGCCCAAGGTGCAATTCAACATTTTTGCTTTGATTTTTACCTTTGTATATTCCCATCAAAGGATACATGATGTCCCCTCCAATTCACAGCTTTAGTTTCAAAACCCACTGAATTGCACTTTTAATCTTGATGGAAGCTTCTTCCCACTGCCTGCCCCAGAAGAGCTTTACTGTATGCACAACTGTGACTGCAGTTCCACCCAGCATTCACCTACCCGAGTGTTTGCTCTGGGCCTTCAGAAAAAAAAAATCTACCCACACAGAAATGTCTCCACAGATCACCATGCCCTGGGTCTCCAGGAAAGGGTTCTGGTGAGACCACATCATGACCTCCACCAGTATATCGTGGGAATGGAGCAGGTACAGCACTTCATTCGAGGTTCCAACCTCTCAAGGGGACAAAGGATGTAATGCCATCCCACCTCATTTGTAGAGACCCTGATCAATGCATCGCCCAGTTTTTGTAGGTCCTCATTCTTGTACTGTGCTAGTACGAAATGTTTTAGGAAGCCTTGGCAAAAGAGAGCAGAAAAAGTAGCCCTTCTTAACCCAGTTTACTCGACAGTTTCCATAACAACTTGACACAGCTATTTATATAGCAGGAGAATATAATTTGCGCTTCATCATTTTTAGAACCTTTGTTGCCATATCAACCTCAGTGCCGTGTAGCAGAGCACAGCCCCATTCAATTCTCTCTTGTTTGCTCAGAAAGAAACTTCTCTCTCAATGATTTGAAATTCACTTGGTCTCAGAAAGACCCTTGAGAGGTCTACATGTCACTTAAAGTACCATTGAAGCCCTAATTTAAATAGGCTTGTGCCTGTGTGACCTATCGGCACCAGATGGGTGGAACCAGCTGCAGTGGGAAGCAAAGATGAGGGCAGGATGGACAAGCAGACCAGCAGATGGCTTATCTTCCTTGGGAAGCAAATAGTTGGAGGAATATGTCAGCTACTGACTTTCTCTGTGATGCGTGGGTAGGGAAAAAACTAACATTGCAATATCGGGGTCTCAAAGGCTTGGTGTTAGCACTCCTGAGTCAGGATTTTGGGAAGGAGATTGGGAGTTCCAGCAAAGAGCAAGGTTAGGATGCAGTGCACATAAAGGTGGGAAGAAGAGTGTCAGAAGACACAGAAGAGACTGTGTTACCGGAGGAGGAGGAGATGAACCTTCCCGGTGCAGTATCAGGTGCTACTTAGTCCTGGATTCGTTCCTCACAATGCCAAGCACCAAAAAACAACTCTAAAGCAGCCAGACCTCCCCAAAGCACAACTCAGGTGGGAATTAGATGTCTTCCAATACCTCTCTTTGGAGGAAATCATGGCAACTAAGCACTTCAGTTAAGTCCTTACAGCCAGGGGAACATAATCTGGGCCTCAAGTTCTCAAATAGAATTTTTTTCCATTTCCCAATGGCTGGTCCGGCAACTGCTCATCACTCACATAGCTATGGTCTGTGTGTGAAGTTCCCTTCCAGGTCAGAATATAACTAATTTTAAAATACGCAAGGTGCAATCACACGTATCTATAATCCACCTGACACCTTCGGCTGACTAAGAGCATTCAAATAACCCTTTGGCTTTCGTCACTCACACTTCCCTCTCCTGTGGGCAGATGGCAGGTCTGTTGTCCATGCCCTCACACCCCACTGTCTCAACCTGCTGTGGCTGCTACTTTCCAAGACACTCTTGTTCAAAATAGGTGTCCCCCATCAACCCTTCTCCTGAGATCTGAGGGTGTCCATGTATTCCCCAGAGCAGGTATCCATAGGGCACAGCAAACTTCATATGAATAAGGTGATCAGTTGACATAGTGCCAGTGATTTAGCCTGCCTCCCACCAGCAGAAATGCACACGACAGCATTTCTAAGAAGCAGTGTCAGCTCCTGGTTTGCATTAGTCATATTGTTCTGTCTTAATTGTCTCAGTATTTCTACAGGGTCTCCAGTGAGACTGAGAAGCATGTTAGCGGCACGGCGGGGTTTAGCTCTCTGTGTCAGCAAATGAGAACCTCTGCCTCACGGGTGTGTTTTGTCTTGTAGCAGTGTTGAACACAGACTCCACCAGCTTTATTAATAGCAGCCCGATTATTTTAACATGATGTTCTACCAACCCCTTGGACTGGGGACAATAGGAAATGGCTCTCACACGTTTAAATTTGTGGCACACTGAACTGCTTGAATCTGTATGACTCATTGTCAGACAGTACTATGTCAGGCACTGCAGGCAAAATAAAATAGACTGCAAAAGCATGATCTATATGTGTTCTACACGTAAGCTATATGAAATGCCTCCTTCCCAACTACTGCTTGCAGAAGCCATAAATTAACACCGTATATCCCTTAAAGCATTCTTGGTAGGATCTTGGAAAGATTTTGGGAAGTGCCAACCTGGTGCTTTTAGCCATAAGCCCAGGTGGTGCTAGGAGCTCTCTCTTGTCTTGTCTACAGGTGCTTGGAGGATGTCTGGCTGGCTCCTGGAAGGAAATAACTTTAGGTATGTTCTGGAAAAGGTCATTTGATTTCTAAACCCAGCAGTTATCACCCATACTTCATCAAATAAAACAGTAAATTTTGGAGTTTTGAGGTAGGCTTTTTCATGTTGACATTAGTTTAACCCTGAGAATTCAAGGAAGGTCTTAAATGTTGAAATTTGTCTCTCCTCTCCCCGCCTCTGCTTGATTTGCAGCATCATTGATACTATTTAAAGTCACTGAACTCAAGGGGAAATTTCTCATCTGAAAAACTGTGTCCTGGAAACACTAGTCCTTGCACCAAAACAATAGTTCTGACATACTCTGAAAGCTTGTGGCTCACTGTACAAATGGAACAATATAAGACTTTTCTGGAATTATTTGCTTTATTCAGATTGCATCTCCAGTCCTGGAAGGCAAATGGTCCTCAGCAACATGTATGTGATTCTTCCATTAGGACACTCATCCCAAACACAAATGCCTCTTTCTTGAGAACATCTGTCCTAGGAGGAGACTGAGACAGAGACAAACTATGCTGCTGCTAACGCCCCGTTGAAAGACTGAAATTTTCATATCTAAATTAGGATTTCTTCAAATAAAACCTTTAAGAGTGTTTCCTGGTAATTCCTAGCTCAGCAACATGTTCCATCTCTATTGCTATTAAAATAGTGTCTTACTCTCTGCTAGTCGCTTTCAGCATGAAATTAGACCCTACACACAGTACCTCTTTTTGTGCTTGGCTGCAGAAAATAATTCTCAATTTACATTCATATGACAGTGATAGTCACAATTTTAAAGATAAGTCCATTTGTCTGGAAGCTGTGGCAAATCTCTGCCTTTTCCCCATCCCTCAAAGGCAGACAGGTTTCTGCTCTGAGCATCTTGCATGGTCACCATTCAGTTCAACTTTTCCCTTCTGCCAGCCCTGCTCCTAAAACAGTGTCCAAACTGGTCTGCCTGGCGCTGCTAGGAACTAAAATCCATCTCAGAGACACTTTTCTTTGGAAAGCAGCAGGGAAATCTAGTGAGACTGTAGCCCCTGTAGCACCACAGACACACACAATTTGTGGAGTGCCTTCCTCACTATGATGGGCCACCATGTAGGACCTCCTAGAGATACGAAGCCCATCGCCTGTTGATTGTCAAAAATCTTATGCATAAACCTCTCAGATCTCATGGCAATCAGGACAATTTCCTCCTGTCCTCCTTGGCCCTTTTATTTTCTTCCGTCCTGATGGACACCACCCCCAGCCCAGCAATGATTTCAGCAATGGGCAGAGAGCTGAGGGCATCATCTTCCAGCAAGAGCTGCACAATATCCCACCTGCCAAAAGCATGACCTGCTCTTTGCCCTTCGTATGTCAGGTGTACTCTGTATCTTTGGTTTTTCTACACCTAAGACAAAGAAAGGAGAAAAAAAAATAATCCATGCTCCAAATGCCAAGGCAGGGTCTGGTACACTACAGCGTGATCCATCCCATTTATTTTACAGCACTTTAATGCCTCTCTCAGTTTTCTCACTGCACAGACTTCAGGCAGAGTGGAGCCATGTTACTTAGCAACTCAGAGTACACATGACAAAATTAACCCAAACAATTTTGTTTATTAACTCTTAATAAGGAGCAAACAAAACAGCAACCTGAGAGTTTCACAACACGAATGTTTTCCATTTTGAGTGCATTATTAATATTGCAGGCTACAATGTTATCTTGGGTGTTCTATGGGATTTTTTTAGTCCTTTTGTGCAGGCCTATTTGAAGCACAAAAGCCTTCCACACCCTCCCTAATGCCTGATGTTTCTATAATGGAAGAAATATACGTAATAATAGAAAAATTAAAAGACTACAGAAGCTAATGAGCTGGTGTCTGCTTGACCCTCTGAAATCCAGGTTTGGAGATGTGAGTGTTACTCCCAGACCCTGTCCCAGGGTTTGGACACATTGCAAGGGTGGAGTTTTCAAATGGCTGTGATTTACTTCAGACTCTTCAGAAAATGTGACCATCAAGACTACTCTGTCCCCATACCCCAATGCTTGAAATACATTCCTGCTTCATAGAGTTTTTATGAGGGTACATGTATTAACACATACAAGGCAGCACAGATTTGATTTGAAAAGCTATTTAAGTAGCTAACTATACCATGCTGACCTCACTGGCAGTTAGATGTCTAAAGATTTGTTTTTCAGGTGCTTTGAAGATGTGAGCCAGACCTGTCCCCACAAAAAAAATGACCAGGATGCCACTTGTGGCATATGTTGCTTTATGTCCATCATAAAAAGGGACGAAATGTAGTATTTTTCCTGTCACATGGATTTAAAAAAAAAAAAAAAAAAAAAAAAACGAATTGTTTTCAAAGATATGTAAAACTTGTCAGGCTTTACCAAAGGACCAGAGCCTTTGCTCTCTCAAGGGATTTGGATGAAAGGCTCCTGCCAAGAATTTCAACCCTAGCAGAGACTTTTGCAAGATTATTTCCAGATATGAAACCCTTTTCCTGCTGTGCTGCTGAGCCCTCCCTGTCCACCACTTCACGGTGACTGCTGATAATGAAAGCGCAGAGGCCTCCCTCCCAAGCATTAACCACAACAGCTGATCCAGGCAGTCTTTTCCGGCTTTTATGGAGAGGAATGAATGACTTGCACGTTCTTGTGAGAAACTACTTTGACACCAGATACAGCATCTATAGGTTTTTATGGAAGCAGAATGCAGATTCTTATCAGGCTCCATTTATTTAGTAAGTAATGACAAATGAATTCCTTGGAAAATTACTCCCAGTAATCCCAGAGCACCAAGTGCTCGGCACTCAAACAGCTTGGAGCCAGGGTGGTCAGAGGCACGTACTCCAAGGGTCATGTTCTGCCTGGTACCAGGTGGTGGAAGGGGTGGCAGGGAGACAAGAGAAGGAGAGGGTCTGGAAGGGGAGTGAGAGGTGAGTGAGAAGGTCCGCTTGTGCTTTCAACTCTGCAGCTGGGCTGAGTCTGTCTGATGCGTTTCTGCCCCGATGCAAGTGAGGAGGTATGGGTTGGAAGGAATCCAATATACCCTTGCTCTGTGTGACGTGGTGGAAGAAAACAGAGAGGCTCGAGAGCCTGACAAGGTCACTTATCTTATCCAGGCCATCTTCTCTCCTGCACAAGAATTTTTTTTCCTTTTTGTACATTTTCCAGTATGCTAAAGTTCAGTGCATGTAAGCATTTCCCTTAGGAAGTCTTTCACAAGTGACTTGCTTTCCCTGCCAGGAGGTCTTGCACTGACTGCAGCTAGAGCCCTGTGGCCAGGTGTTGCCAACAGAAAACGTAAAGGTAGTTTCAAATATACAGGCAATTCCTGATAAAACTAGCCTGCAACCTTGCTCACCTCCCCACCCAAAATTCTGGCTAACATCTTCCAAGACTTCCTGAGCATAGAATACTTCCCTTTTCATGAGCACTCAGGGCAGTGGAGAATCCGTCGATCTGGGAAGGTGCAGAGGCAGTAAGTCAACCCATTTGCCCACTCCATGTGTAAGACAGATTCTCCTCTTACAGTGCCTGCTCAGGTTCATCTGCTACACATCCCACAGGCTCTTCACACTCTGCCCCAGTCCTTTCTGTGTACCCCCTTATAATCTTATTACTGGTAACTGTGAGATCCCAGAAAATACCAGGAAAAATGGTCCCATTGCTTGGGGTAGGCAAGGGCCTTCCTTTTTCTGCTCAAAAAATTTGCTGTCTCTGTACCGCTATGGTCTTGGCACAGTCTTCTGCTCTTTTTTTTCCTCCATGGAAAGCCAGGCCAGCTTTGTTCTTACATCCCAGGTAAGAATCCAACCCTCCTTCCCCATTGTCTTCTATCTAAGCTGCACAGCACCTGTGGTCCTTGAGATTTTAATGAAGACATATGTGGACCATATTAGGGTCAGGTCTGCTGTGCTTCACTAACAAAAAGTTGGCAAAATCAAATGAACCTCAAAATCAAAACTGAAGAAACTTTCAGCTACTTCTCTCTAGGACTGACATGACTATATTGACACAACATAGCATTAGCCACAACTGAAGAGTACGCACTGATTTAGCACATCTACAGCTGCAGCATCAAGAAGTCTGAGGTTTTGACTCTTTGCTGAGGACAGCAAGAAATATGACCAGCTTTCCCTGACACACACTGGGCTGCAGCAATCTCAGCTCAACTGGTCACTACTTGGTGTTAACTATGACATAGCAGGAACATCAAATCTTAGATTGATTTTCAACATCTCCTGGCCTCCATAACATGTAAATGAGACAAACTGAACTTTGTGGAGCCATCCATCCATCCATGCATCCATGCATACATACATACATCCATCCACAAGCCTGCTGTTAAGTGTGCAGTCACGTGGCTCAGGACCTCAGCCCTGAGATCTGCTTCTGCTGGCTCCAGTGTGGACAGGCTCCAAGAAAAGAGAGCTGCGTGGATAGTTCATGCCTGGTTCACATTAAGAAGCCCAGTCTGTTTTCTTTGTTCAATTCCCTCACCAACCCCAGCAGAGAGGAGGAGCAGCAAAATACCCAGTCTGTTCTGCTCCCAAATCACCATCTGAGGAAAGGAGAGACAAGCTTTATGTAAAGTGTTGCTGAAGAAAAGGACAGGATATCCCAGAGAAAGGAGGGGGCTTTCCCCAGGGTCCAAAATGCCTTGCCCCCATCCACTCACCAAGGTTTCTTTTCCTCCTATTTTTCATTTTTGCCCCTTCTCTGTGCACTTTCTCCAAGAGGAAATCTGAAACCTGACATTGTCTCCAAACTTCATTTTAAGCCTTCCCCATTCCCCACTTTCAGTTTTTCTCATCCGCAACTCCCTCAGTCACACACATTTTACTTAGTGCCATGCAGTAAGAAGACTTGGATACACGCAAAGGTAGATTTGAACTATGGCCTTTGATAGTTACAGGGTTCACTTGTGCAAATGAGGTTTAATACAAAGGTTTTTAATGAAAGTTTGTTCAGTTCAGGTCTCTTTCGGCCTGGACAGAAGCTAAAGATTGTCCTTCCCAGCCCAGCTCTGGAGGACATTTGTAAATTTGGTTCACATGCTGCTGTCAAACCAATCTCATAGAGTTTGGGAAGTGCTCAGATGTTGAAGCCACCCTGGGCCCCTTTTTGCTCTGTTCATCACAGGTGAAAATGCCCTAGGCCAGCAAAAAATGTTCCCTGGGAGACCGGGTAGATTATTCTCCTCCACCCCTTTCTCTTCTTTTCCTTTCTTTGTTTCAGGGCACTGGTCAGCCCCCAGCTCACCACCCTCAGACACGTGCACACAGAGCCCAGCCAAGAGGGGAAATGAATCATTTGCAGTGGGAGATCGTGATTGCAGGATTCTTATCTTGAATATGAACGTGCACATCTTCAGGAACCTAGTGGAGAAAAAAATAAAAACAAAAAAAAAAATCTTGGCCAACTCAAGGACTTCCAAATAATATTTCCTGGGGGTCAGGAACAAGTCTAGTTTCTTATTCATCGTGATATTCTTCCCTGAAAAAAAAACCCAACCCAAACAACCCTTACACCAACCTTTTCAAATGTAAAATATGCACACTGGGAATAGGGAGATGGGAAAACCCCTACAAGATCAGTAGCTCCAGGCAGGATATCCTCTGTGCTGTGAGCTTCAAGGGTCTTTCAGACTCCTGAAAGCTGGCAGGCTGCAGCCATTGTATCAAATTGGATTACATGGGTAAGAAATCCTGATGTGAATGTCATTTGGCTGTGGCTTCTGTGTACAAGCCAACACTATGTAGACAACACTCTGAAAATCCAACAGGTCCTCTGAGAACTTAGAGATTCTCAAGGCAAAATTAATTAAGAAGTAATGAACTGAGCTTTTGATACCACAGTGGAAGCGTTGCTGCAGGCACAAACACTAAAAGAAGGGTGCTTTTGACTGATTTTTAATTAGAATTTAATAGTGCCCTGAAGTTACATCTCTCATTAAAAAAAAAAAAAAAGGCTTACCTAGTTATATGTGATGAACAACTCAAATTAGATTTTAACATATGCAAATAACGGGTCTGAAAGATCTGTGTGGGAGTAATAGAGATAGGACAGGTTAAAACCTTGACCCTTTACAGTTGATTTTTCTTTAACTGATCCGTCAGTCAGTTTGTTTGCAATTAAACATTAAAATTAATAGAGTTTAAAGGAAGCAGTGAAGTACCATATGAAATGCAGACACTGAGGGCTTCAGCTGATGTAAATTAGCACAGCCCATTGATTTTAACCACATTAACTGCATTAACTATCTCACTGGAGTATGCAGATCTTAACTATATGCTGTGTCTCCAAGCCACGGCCGGTCCTGAGTCCCTACTTACACTGAACAGCCTCTTACTCTCCAAGACGTCCCATTAGTTAAATACAGCTCAGCATGTACAAGCCTGAGGAAATCTGCCTGTACGGTCACACAGATTGTTCAAAAAGCCCTTGCTGGAAAACAGTGTGTTAGGGTAACCCCAAGGGCTCCTTTGGTGGCTTAGCCAAGGAGGTTTGTATCTCTAAGACCTTTGCAGGTATGCTGCCTGCTACTGATAGCATCAAGAAACGCTGCTGAGCAAGAGCCTGCAGTCTGGCCAGAGGTGAGTTGCCGTGACAGGAGGCCAGCAAAATGCTTTAGCTCACTTTGAGCAAACAGCTCCTTTTGCCTGCACTGTGTGTAATAGAATATTTACATCGTGTAAATACAACTGACCCTGTCTGTCTGGAACACTGTGCTTTTGCTGCGCTTCTCTCAATAAATGCCCACCTCAAGGTGAACAGCATCATGCAATGCTAAAGAATAGAATTAAATAATAAATGTGATTCCCCTCAAAAAATCCTGCCTGGCAGAGATTACTACTTAGCTGATTTTCAAATGCTTCTCAAACTCATCTCATTCAGAGGCATGATACAGCTGCTTCACTATTTTAAAAGGACAAAGCTCTGTCCTCATCTTGCAAAGTCTGGTGGCAATGGAGCTTTCCACGCAGCTAAGCAGAAGGGAGAGGAGATGACAAGACACACAAAATCACACCTCCTGCTCGAGACAAAGGGCATATGGGTACCTAATGTAAGTGCTACAGTTTTTTTTCTCCACTCACTGTACCAAAGCCTTGCAGTCCTGGATAATAAGTGACCTGAATCGCTTACAGATCTCTTGCAGTCATATGCTCTAGCAGTTGGCTGTGTGCAGTGCCAGCAGCAGACTGGATACAGCCCATAAGCTCTGGTCTGCCATGCTCAGGAGTCTTGTCTGTACAGATCTCTGGTCTTTAGGACTTCATTAAGTACAGAAGGAGCAATAAAAACTGATGCTTGTTGTGGTTTGGGTTTTTTTCTTCACTTCTTTTTAATTACACAAGAATTTCAAGGTAGTGTAGAAAGGCCATGCCAAGAAACTGTATCTTTCCTCGCCTGTTCCTTGTTTGTTGAGCACTTATTCTGCAGCTACTGAAAAGCAAGCTTGCATCTTCTCGTTGACAGGACCATGATTTGCAGGGAAGGTTTCTGTCTCCATGTCCTGTTGCCATCCTACTTGTCTATGGGACACAGCACAAGGACAGTTGTTGATGTAGCTTAAATGTCTAGGCCATAACGAGCTCATCATGAGATCCATGGCAGGTTGTGTTCCCAAAGACAGAGGCTATCAAGGAGTGAGGGAACGGGCAGTTTCAGATCACGAGCAGGTAGTCCATGCAACACTGGGCAAGGGGCTGAACGTTTGCTGGTTTTGATGGGATACTGTGCATTTGATTTGCTTCCAAAGCCGTGGTAGGGGATTGTGCTTCATCTGGCCGTGTGGTATAAGGAGTCCTTCACTACTTTTAATCCTATTATATTAGTATCAATCAGCATACGTGGTGAACTCCCTGCAAATGCATTTCTAAAGTCATGTCTTGCATTTGCAGCCACGGGTCTTTTCTACTCACATTCAGATTTGGTGCCGAAATAGAGGCACCAAGTTCCCTTCAGACGGACTCCGTCA